>WHPX01001246.1:0-517742 GCA_011057435.1 Actinia equina | reverse complement strand
TTTGTTCATCCACAACAGCCAGTGTCACCTTAATCATGGCTGTTACAGTGATACATTGTCGATCAAAACAACCAGTGTCATCTTCATCATGCTGTTCTACAAGTGGAGACAGTGTTCAATCACAAACAACCAGTTGTCATATTCATCAGCGTAACAAGTGAGAATGTTCATCACACAGCCAGTGTCCTGCCATCACTATGTTACAAGTGAGCACATTGTTCACCACAACAACAGTGTCCTCTCATCATGCGGTATACAAGTGAGTTACATTGTTCATCACAACAGCGTTATCTCATCATCTGTCTACAAGGTGAGGATATTGTTTCAATCATAACAGCCAGGGGAATCTTCATCATGCTGTACAAGGAGTTTACATGGGCATCACAACGCCAGTGTCATCCTCCATCACTTGTCTACAAGGAGCACCATTGTTCACAACAACAACCAGGGTCCTCTTCATTTCATGCTGCTACAAGTGGAGTACATTGTTCATTCACACAGTCAGTGTCAGCTTATATGCTGTTACAAGTGAGGTATATTGTTCATCATAAAGCAGTGTGCATCGTCATCATGCTGTATACAAGTGAGTACATTGTCATCACACCAGCCAGTGTCATCTCACATGCGTAACAAGTGAGTACATTGGTTCATCCAACCGCAGTGTCCATCTTACATGCTGTCTACAAGTGAGTACATTGTTCATCACAACAACAGTGTCATTCATCATGCTGTCTAAGTGAGGACATTGTTCACACAACACCAGTGTCACTTCATCATGCTGTCTACAAGTGAGTACATTGTCATCACAACAACAGGTCATCTTCTCTGCTGTCTACAAGTGAGTACATTGTTCATTCACAAAACAGCCAGGGCCACCCTTTATCATGATGTCTACATGTGATACATTGTTCATCCATAACAGCCAGTGTCATATTCTCATGCTGTCTACAAGTGAGTACATTGTTCATCACAAACAACCAGTGTCATCTTCCACAGCTGTTACAAGGAGTACATTGTCAGCCAAACAGCCAGTGTCATCTTCATACATGCGTCTACAAGTAGTCGTACATGTGTCATCACAACAGGCCAGTGTCATCTTCATCATTGCTGTCGTACAAGTGAGTATATTGGTCATCATAACAGCCAGTGTGCATCTTCATCACTCTGTCTACAAGTTGAGTACATTGTTCAGTCAAAACAGCCAGTGTCACCTTCATCATGCTGGCTACAAGGTGAGTACATTGTTCATCACAACAGCCAGTGTCATTGCTTCAGCTATGCTGTTACAAGTGAGTACATTGTTCATCACAACAGCAGTGTCACCTTCATCATGCTGTCTACAGTGAGTACATTGTTCATCACACAACCAGTGTCACTCTTCATCATGCTGTCTACAAGTGAGTACATGTTCATCACAACAGCCAGTGTCATTCTTCATCATGCTGTCTACCAGTGAGTACATTGTTCAGCACAACAGCCAGTGTCATCTTCATCAACTCTGTCTACAAGTGAGCACATTGTTCATCACAAACAGCCAGTGTCATCTTCATCATGTGTCTATGAGTTAGCACATTGTTCATCACAACAGCCATCGTCATCTCAACATGTTTCTAGAACATACACGTGTGAGGATTGTTTTATCTGAAATAAAAGTGATCAATTCTATCGTATGTTTTAGAATTTTCCCGAGAAAAACCGATTAAATATACGATATTAAGTGGGAATTTTCTTTGAGCTGCTCTTGTTCGTAAGTGCCTTAGCTATTGTCACGTCTTAAGTTCAAAAATAGACAAATTCAAGAGCTTTTAACAAAAACAACTACTCGGACAAAGACGCAATAAACATGCGACGGTGCATAGCCAATTTAATCATTAATTTGCTTTGTTATAAATATATACACAACATTACTGTTACAAGGTTTTCAACTAGTATCGTTTGATCAAAGTCCACGTAATACCGAAAAAAAGTGCATGTTCTCTTATGACAATTCTATTTTTCTTTTAATGTACAAATAGCCAGAGTAGAATCATTTCAGTGGAGAAAAATACACTCAAAAGTTAATAACTTGAATTTCAAGTAAAGTTATAAAGAGAATTAGACAGACAGACAGCAGACAGACAGACAGACAGACAGACAGACAGAAGATTGAGCTGCAGCTTCAAGCATCGATCAGAAATATTTAAGAGTGATTTCAAACTATGAAACAAAAACAAGGACATTTTAGGATTGGTGTGACCATCTGCGAATGGCTCCTCTCTGACTGTCCTTTCATTTCAGCCAATTTCGTTCATCTTATTTAAAAATTAAATGAATGACTGCTACCGACCAACGTCAAAAGCATATATATATTTTTGTTCCAATAATGACAACCTTGATAGGTTATACGCCTCCTCGTGTGGAGATCCGTAAGTAAGTAATGACATAATTGAAAATGACTAATTTTTTATTATTTCTATAAAGATTCCAAACCGTACGAAAGGACCCGTCGTGCTGCAGTGGAAAACCTTATCAGGTAATTATAAGAAAACAACATTTGAAACGAATGTGACGCACGCTGACAGGGCTCCCCATTTTATTGAACACAATTGTCTTTCCACTTATAATTGCACTGGAAGGGTTTCCCCCTGAATTGTCAGGGGAAAAAGACAGCGTATTAGCTGCAGACAAGTATCACTCTAATAGCTTTCGTAACACCTCTTTTTTTCCTTCTTCAGTATATTTTTTAAACAACAACAAAGAGAGAGAGAGAGAAAGAACGTGAAAACTTTTGTGATGTGACCAAACTAAGTTTATCTTAAAATTGAAACCCTTAATCTAAGCTAGCTGCGGCTGATAAACTCCTTTTATACTCAGAGACCGATTATTGAAAATGTACTTTCCTTTCATTCAAAAGGACAAGTAAGAATATCTTCTTAAATATCTTTGCAATAGACGTAACCAAGGGGGAAAATTCAATACTTTTGCGTTTGACTGAGAAACGGGCTTAAGCGGTTAACAGCCCGAAGCCCTGCAACCGAATATAAGTATTTTAAAATTAGGGAAAAGATAAAAGGCAAAACGGTTTCTTACGATTGCGTGTAAAAGATTTTGAGGTTAGTGAATGTCTAAGTTTAGAGTAAAAGGCTTCACCCAAAAATAATAGCCAAAATGAAATTACCTGATATCCCATCATTTCCTATTAAAATTAGATTGATTATTTAGAGAGAAGCTTGTTAGTGAGGATTAGGGATCGTGAGCGCGGCTTAAATTCGATAATTAGGTCTAATGAGGTTTCAAATGATGAAGCGATAAGACATTGGAAGCTTACAGATATACTACTAGAATGATTTGATATCATGAAAGATGTGAATCTGTTACGAACCAGCATCAAAATGACAAGTTATGGCTAGGAATCGTGAGGCTTTAGTTCAGTGTCCGGTGATAAGAAAACAAATTATTCGTAGAAAAAGGATAGCTTTGTAGTATCCATTAGTGTATCTATCATTGCGCATCTAAAGTGTGAATCAGTGTTTTGATGCAGTCATGACCCGTTTTACACCCAAAAATTGACCTAGTCATTAAAGATGGCCATCGTATTATCTGCTTTATCGGTTCACTCTTGTTGATTGGTTTAAGCCTCCATGAAAGAGGTATTTAAATAATACCGATGTATAGGAGCTATATTTTTAACGAAGCGAATCAATATTGCTTGCAAACGACAACTGTATTTTATCAAGTCAAACCTCGACTTGAAACCATTGTTTCGTGGTCACTCAAGCGCATTCACAAAAGTCCACAATTATCATAATGCATCCAGATATTCGCTCATATACTAAGAGTTAATCCTTTACAAAGTCAAAATCCTCGCCAAAAACATGGCAGAAATAAGTAGGTTCAAGTAAGACTGAGTAGAATTTGGCTAATTCCTTGCTGATAGTATTAATGCGATCCCACGCCAAGAAAATAAGACGGCTAGAAATGAAATGGTATTTCAGTATATACTTGATTTGATCACTGAAACCCATTTGAAAACCAGATTAAGGATAGATATATACATTAAAGGATAAACAAGATGTATTTTAATTCCTCTTGTCTTATTCTTAAAAGGATAAGATGTTGTTCAGTCTACCCGAATTTATCATATGAACCTTCAATTCTTTTTCTACATTGCGCTGCGTTGCATTCACAACCCCATTCCATTCCATTCTATTCTATTTTAAGCTTACGCACACCCCAAAAGCTCAGCGTTCAAAAACGGAACGCAAATACTTGAAAATCAGGAATTCCTCTTCCAATAAATTTTTCATGCACCAATGAATAAATAATTTTCATTCCAAATATCTTAAATGAAAGATTTTGTACTGAAATGCTATATATGTAGCAGTATTTGTAACTTCAGCTCGTACCGTATCATGACCGTATATTATAACATAACTATAACTACGCGTTGGAATGAGTGAAGCCTACAAAGACAAAAGGAAGCCATTTCAGTGTTATGGCATGTTGCCCCGTGTACGTGGTCAGTAAGTCAGTATTCTAAGTTTAGGACCTAACTAAAATAGGAATGACTCTTGGGAATATCTTAGTATTGCGGAGGATGCATGTGGGCACGAAGTGTTCCCAAGAACACGTAGTTTAAAAAAAAACTAATTTAACAGTATATTGTCTTTGATTAAGGTCTCAAAATATCAATGTTTTTTAGAACCCTGTCAGTTGGATCGCTACAGATGCGGTACGAAATGTATCCCTCTAAACTGGATCTGTGATGGCTACAACGACTGTGAGGACAATCTCGACGAGAGGAACTGTCTACTAGCCAATCAGAATGCTACAACAGGCAAATGTAATCACCCAGAAAATGATGTCGATTTTGTATAAGCTGGAAGTGTACTCACGGCACAGTAGCACCCAAAAGGTTTTCCAATCTTAATTAATCGTTCAAAAAGGCAAACAAACCGAGAATGAAACCTTGATTAAAAACCTTTTCAATGAAATCTAACAAAACATATACTTTTGCTTCTCAGGAATACAAATAATTAATCTCTGAAAAAATAAGTAAAGTAATAATCACGATATTATTTATAGAGAAACTACTCTGAGAAAACAAATGAAATTGGATTCAAAGCCAATACTTTGATAAGAAAGCCAATGATGTGTTGTGCGTACATTCTCTCCCAGCTTATGTCGAACCTATTCTTGCTTTTATGATACTATGCAGTTATTTATTGATATCGATTTCAGTGCTCAAAATACGAACTCGCAATAATATAAAATGATGCAGAGTTTTTTTTCTCACGAATGAAGTTAATGAATTAAGAATGATAAAATACACTAAAAATAAGATCCCTTTTTTCAAAAATAAGACTTCATCTGGATTGGTTTTATTTTAATTTTTAACATAGATGTAGCCGCCTCACTATTGAATTAAATGCCTGCGTACAAGAAAATCTTAAATAAAGTCCCTTTTTATTTCTCCTTTTCTCTAAGTACGTGGAGGTAGGTGGCACTTAAACCAGTAATTTTTTTCTTAAGAAATGAATGAAACAAATAATATTTTCCCATCAGTTTTAAATATTTTCGTTAAAATTGAAAAACAACCCTTGATTGCTGGCAGAGATTTGTAAAACGTATAATATTCTTAACATTTCTTGCACATATGTAGAGCAGACGCAAGAAACTCATAATAAGTTCCAGCAAAGGCTATCCACATCTGTACATTCGCTAGATAGATCGTAATCACCACATTTTTATTTAACATTTTATGATTAATAAGGTCCAAACTTTCAAATTGCGTATAATCCTGTCGAAAGTTGACATGTTTTTGTCTCGCTCCAATATTTAAAGTTGAAAAATCCCATTTAGTTTTCTCAAAAGATCATTTCATTATTCAAAGAATAAGTCTTTTTGTGACAGTTTTTCGCACGCCGACTTGATTTAACATCTTAACTTTTTCAGACCTGTTTATCGACGAAAACCTTTTATGAAACGTGATTTAATCTAATCTTTTTTTTACTGGGTTATTATTTTAACCTTAATCTCTAAGGCTGGAAAGTTCAAATTCAGAATTCCAACATTTCTTTTTTACCTTCGGTATCTATTTTTAGCCATATGTCTTTACTAAAATTTTTTTCTTTTTCTTTGAAGTGACAAGCGTTAAAATTCAGGAAGCTGGCAACATTCTGGATGGCAGCCCAAGTGTGAGCACTTCTCCAGGTAATATCACATTAATTTACAAAACACCTATTTCTGAGCATCGGCTTAACGCAATGAACGTACTTTGTATTCACATAAGAGACCATATTTAAGCTATTAATATTGTTGGCTCTGTATGTGTATCTACTGAGACTAGTGCCTCAACATTCAATCCATTTGTTTTAATTCGGCTTCACTCATCGTCTAGACGGTTCTTTTGTTGATTTTTTTTTTACTGCAGTATTCTAAGCGCTTTTTGTTGCTCAGCGGATTATTTCTATATGTCGAGCTCTGGAAAAAACCTGGTATTTTGTTGATTCTAGTTTCACGCTGCTAAATGAACACTCTAGGGCGATGCTGGTTTTCCTGTGGAGGCCATTTCTGTGCGATTCTCGTGACGTCATCGATGTTGATGAACATTCATTCTACTGAATACGATTCTCATTAGCTCTTTTACGTGCTGAGAAAACTTATACTCCGGGGAGTTCTTGTCTTAAAAAGACGTAGAGCACGTCTCTTAATAATACCTTGTATTTTCGCAAGCATTCAGTATTGGATGTCAGTTGCCTCCGACATGCTGGTGGAAATTCACTTAAAGCTCTTGTTAAGATTTTAAGCGGTGCCAACATGGCCGTCGCGTCTGTTTTATGATTTTACAGGAGCTAATTGGACATGAAATGCGTGCAAAGGACTTATTGGGATTTTCTAGAATAGGGAAACCTAAATAAAAGGTTATAGCTGTAAAAATCATTTTAGTAAAAATATTTTAATAAAAAAAGCTGAGATCGTACTTGAACTTGAAATTTTTCTGCCACATTTCAGGATGTTCTTCAAAGATGTTCTCATGTGACAAGGGCGACAAGTGCCTAAAGATGAGTTCGTTGTGTGACACGTTGCGTGACTGCAGCGACGGCAGCGACGAAGATAACTGCCCCGCCAAATCCTCAGGTAATGATCCACTTCTCGAAGAAATTAAGAAAAACCCTGAGTCAATATTAAACAATGTGTAATGTTCAATTCTTAATTCTTTTAAGAATGTGAGGTCAGCAAGTTTTCATGTGACAGTGGAGCCAAGTGTTTGCCGCTGACATGGTTGTGTGACAGCATTGATGACTGTATTGATCGAAAAGATGAACACAATTGCCCAGTGACAAAAGGTACTACCCAACACCAAAAATAAAACTTAACATAATAATTGAGGTTTTTTACAAAATATTGGATTCATACGCGTGAAAACTGAAGTATTTTGGGAAAATGATCTTGTGGGTTGAAAATGAAAGAAAGTCTTAAGGATAATAAGTATTAACCTTAAGCATTTTATTTTGGATTATTCACAACAGGTGTATCAGTTGCTCAAGCAGCAGAAGCAGCCGCAATGACAGCAGCACAGGAAGCAAAGCGGGCAGCATTTGCTGCACAGGAGATGATGAAAAGCGCTAAAGAAGCGGCCGACAAGGCCAAACGAGCTAGACAAATCGCTGAAGCTTTCAAAACCTCTTAAGTACCAACACCCTCATATACGACCGGGTCGATTTACGAGGTTCGACCAATAAAACAATACAGTGACTCTACCATGCATTGAGACTAAGAATAGTACGGAGTGGAATGTATTTCTGCATGGTTTCTATGAATGATATCAACAGATCGATCTTATCTTTCAAACCAGTGAACAATATGAAATCCATGCCTTCAAACTTCATAACCGAAAAATCCGTTTATCTATTTTAAGTTTCTAAATATAAAGAGACTATTATGCTGTTGTTTATATTTTACCTTTTATCTTTTCAAAATAATTCTGATGAATTCCTCGTCGACCAAGCGCATTTTTGTTTAAGGCAGAGGTGGTATAGTTAATGGCTTTTTTTATAGGTTTAAGCTCCTCAAACTTAATCGGGCTTAAACAAAATAGAATTGAAAAAAGAAAAAGGAAAAAAAAAACTTGAATAAAAGTAATAAGAACGATCAGTGCATACAGTGGGCTTGATAAATTACGTTTCATAATCAATGATATAGCAATATTCGCCTAAAGAAAGAAGGAAATGTTTTTGGGAGAAAGATGCAAAATGAGATTAAGGTTGAGTTATCGACTTTGAGATTTTCTTTTAAGGGTGCCCGCCTTTTTTTGGAGTACATGTCATTTTTCATGAATCCTAAAAGAATTTTTTACTTTTAAGTAGACGGCGGCGGCCATTAGAATGTCGTTTATTGACATACTGGCAAGTTTACTGAGTAAACCCTCACATAGTCCCTTCCGAGAAACCAAAGTAGGCTGTTCCATTATTTTAGAATCAAGGAATAACTTTATCTAAGCTTAAAATATGACTAAGAATCAGTGTTTATTTTATCGAAAGAAAAAATCATGAGTCACGTTATCTCTTTTTGTCCTTCCAACTATCTTTTTCTTAATGGTGCATTTTAAGGAAATATTTCAAGCTTCCCAAAATGATTTGCCGTATCTAAATGAAGAAATCATAAAAAATTAAGCTCGATAAGAGAAGGTGATGTGCACGATTCTTGATGTACGGGAGATTTCAGATGGGATCTTTTTAATGATTTTATTTGAACATTTGATCCAGGAATCAGTCTGTAAAATGCATTTAAAAAAGCTTTTTGCGACAGGTCCTCGACTTTGAGTTGCCAGCAAGAAAATAAAACTAAAAAAGTGATAATAAATCGCGTAACGAGGACGATTTTTTACCTAGGGGACTACCCTAGCCTTTTTTAATTGTCGCCTTTTGATTTCTAACGAAAAAATATGACGACCGTTTAAATCCTAGTCAAAAACTATTATCGGAAAGCTTAATCAAGGCTTTAATTGCACACTCACCCATTTTTGATTCATTGCAAAATTTAAATCCATCGCTAAAGAATTTCAAAAACCGAATCGTGAGAAATTTTTTTTTAGCGTGATCGATATTAATGCAAATATTTATAATAACGTCTCGGTAAAGTCTTCAAATAACTTTGAGGTATAGAGAAATAAAAGTCAGTCTACGAGTGCGTTGACAGGATAAAATCATCTTGTATTGAGCCCAAGTTAGCTAATGTGAAGGTTTTGTGCGTGTGTTGTTTTTGTGTACTCTCTAAATCACACCGCTGGCTGACAAACAGCAACAAAAACAAACAGAGTTAAAAGGACTTCGTGCAAGAATCAACATCAATCGTAAACCCTACTGAGGGGATTTGGAACATCTATCGCTGCATAGCCTCTTTGGAGCTTCCGTTCAAATTGTATCAAACTAGCTATTATCAGCTTCGCTTTGACTGTTACGAGTTCATTAAAACAACTGTAAATCTATTTGCTT
Source organism: Actinia equina (assembly GCA_011057435.1). Lineage (NCBI taxonomy): Eukaryota > Metazoa > Cnidaria > Anthozoa > Actiniaria > Actiniidae > Actinia > Actinia equina. The sequence continues at coordinate 508,266 of WHPX01001246.1, read as the reverse complement.
AAATGAAGGGAAATAAGTACGTAATAAATGCGGAACTTTGTCCTTCTGATGAGAAGCGAAAATAATGAAAAAAGTGCAAAAACCTATTAAAAAGAGCAGCCCGAACGAAGTGCAACAGCCTGGTGTAAGGTAGGAAAAAAAGGTGCAACAAAGATAATAAAATGCAAAAATCTAAAAAGGAACAAAACCCAGTAAGGAACAAAACCCAGTAAGGAACAAAACCCAGTAAGGAACAAAACCCAGTAAGGAACAAAACCCAGTAAGGAACAAAACCCAGTAAGGAACAAAACCCAGTAAGGAACAAAACCCAGTAAGGAACAAAACCCAATGAAATGCAAAAATCCACTAGTAAGCAACAAAACCCAATAATGTGCAGAAATCCAGTAAGGAAAAAACCCAATAAAGTGCAAAAATTCAGTAAATTGTAACAACCAAGAAAAGGAACAAAACCTTATAAATGCAAAGCCCAATTAACAAAAGTTAAGCAGAAAAACCCATGCAGTGAATTGCAAACCCCTAAAAAATTTAAAAATAACGAGTAAAAAATAGTACGCAAAATAAAACCTATAACTGAAGTGCAACCAAGACAAATATAATATTTCGAGTCCAAAATCCAATGATCAAGTATTTAAAAACTTAAAAGCCTTTTTTTCAACTCCATCGTTTTCAGAACGGATATCGGTAGGTATTCGCTTTAGTCCTAAAAGCGCCAGAAATATTTTCCATAATTACCACTGACTTTCCTCATTGTCAAGCATAATATAAAATATATAGAATTAAGATACCACATAGAGTGGAATACTTTTAGCATAGCTTCGTGTAAAACCCATTTCTATATTGTTGATTAGACGAATCATGTGGATTAAGTAATAAAAAGCCTAGAGGGGGAAAAGAAAAAAAATGGTTTGTTTAGTCGAACACTCACGTACTCAGGGACCATCTCACACGGATGAAAATAGCTGTAGAATGATTTCCTGCCTTTCGATAAACAAAATTACTAACGACAATAAAAACAAAACATAACCGTTGTGAAATTTCTCTGGTTCCTTCGCTTGTGGCTTGTGTATCCAAGGGAACAAAGGGCTTCGCTTGCCGTTTTCTAAATATTTCTTATCGAGTTGCAATATCCTATTTTACACAACAAATGTATATCTATACAAACAGAATTACATGTCACCGTTGCTGGATGTAAGCTTATTACTGATGGACTGATAGCTATAGAGAAAAATAGTGTTTCTTCCATTATACTATACTCGATCTATATTTACATATTAGGCTTACTGGCGAGCTAGCTACTGGAAATCCCTTTTAGGGAAATCGAAAATAGAATAGAAATACCAGTTGTTTAAATGCAACACCATGCACAAGTACTTAGCGACTAAACAGCCTTTTCACAGTTCGAAGCCGTTAAAACGCTATTTAAGATTTAGATATACTAATCTAATAAATTCCTTGAGCAGTAATAAAAAAACTGAATTTTTTATTATTTAAGTTTAAAACCCCTGTCGTTTTAATTTGTAGAAATTTGTTTATATTTGCGGAGTTACAGACGGCTGAAAACTACTATAAGACAATCAGTAACTCGCAATTCTTAATGTTTGTTAAATAAACCAAACATTCTTTAAAATCAATATATTGTGAAAACATTCTCTTTAAAAGCAATTTTAATAGCTTTAAGATAGTGTCTAAACCCTACCTTCCCTTTGACTTGAAATCTAAACAAACACAACAATATTAAAATGGTTTATGGTTATTTTATTTTTATTTAGCCGCTTTTCGTTTTCACGCCTTACAGCTGCCTTTGTTTTGAAACTGCAGTAACAATACACTACTTAACCGTAGAGTTTCTTTACAATTTACATTAAGTAGCTCAACAAACGGCAATTCATTAACTGACTTCGCATGTTTGACTTGCGCAAGAAAAAAAATCATCCTAACTCCAGCTTCCCCTCCAGAATATTCTAAAAAGGTAGTTAAAAAAACTCTAAAATATAGTAAGCGTTAATTTGAATTACAATCATTAATAGGAAATGTGATTAGAGTCATAATACTAAAGATTGTTTGAGGAAGTAACGAGCGAGGACTATGTTTGACCGGGTCTTTCTTAAGTAAAGGGGTTTTCCAACGAAACGTGGAAGGCTAGATATAAGATGTGCTTTCATGATTGATATGATTCATGTATCTGATAGGAATTTATCAATTACTGCCGTTGCCTTGGGGATAATCAAAGCCTTTCTGGAATCACCTAATGATTTTTTCGAAATTGCTTAAATAAGGTTATCTTTTTTTTTTGGAAATAAATGCTGCTCTCATTTTAAGGTTTTCGAGTCCATGTTGTGTAAGTTGGACATTTCTGCTCATGCTCAAAAAGCGACGATAGACGTCCACTTGATGGCAACATCCAATCACAAGCAAGGAAAACATTCTATCTCGAATGCTAGATATACAAAGCAATCCACCTTGGCTATTACTCGCTAAATTTTATCTCGCATTTACGGGGAACTCCAAAATTATTCAGCGTGAAATACCAAGACCGGAAAAGATGCTTAATTAAGATGGTATTTCAAAGAATGTGTCAAAGGTAAATGCTTTGAAATTCAAATTGGAAGATTCATTCAGCGAAGCAACACGGACTAAAAGGGTGACGTCGGCAGGCTGGCATGAAAAGAGCCAAACAGAGTTAAAGTTCTTTATTTTCCAAGAGACAGGGACCAAGGAAGTCACGCGGAGAAAATATCCGAGAAAGATTATAAAAGGACTTCATCAAGACATAATCTATTCAGATTGAGACACCAATCGCTGAAATTTATCGCTCTATACTTTTAGTGTTCTAGAACTGATGTAGTGAGTCAGCGAAGAAATCACTGACAAACGTTTTGTTACCTGCATGAAGAAAACTGAAAGAGAAAGCGTTGGTGGACGGACGTGAGATGGATCCATGGTCTTGGTCTGATAAGTCAGCATTTTGACAAGCGGCTCACACACCACGAGGAAGGGATTTTCAAGAAAGATCTTCAACACGGCGCATGTCGTCACATCTCTAAGTCAGTGTTAATGAACTCGAGTGTGTACATGTTTTTATGTATTTTTAATCCGCCTTGCTCTTGAAGACCCTCGACCAACAAGATCACGGATATAACAAATCCCCAAGATGACGACTGTATTGTCAAAAAGAGACATTCCGTTGTTAATGATTTCCATTATTGCTGTTGTAGCTAATCTTTTCGTCTGTGTCCTCGTCTTCGCCAAGAGACGACTGCGTACCCGTACTAATAAATTCGTCGTCTCATTGGCTATATCAGACATTCTGATCGCAGGCATTTTACTCCCGATATGCCTTGCGCAAGTCAACCCGACTGTCATCGCCTATATGGGTTCCATCACCCTTTTGGCTGGGGTAGCTAACATCAGTGTTGTTACAATAGATCGCTACATTGCTGTGTTTAAACCGTTCAGATACAGCGAGATAATGCGCGTCTGGTTCGCTAAGATCATCGTTCTTGCCTGGTCTTTAAGTATTGCTGTTTCTCTTATTCCACTCTTCTGGAACACAGACCCGACGACAACAGCACATCACGTCTACATCTTTACAGCACAAATCAGCCTTGTCGTCTTCTCCTATGTCTTAATATTCGTAGCGTATATCAGAATCTTCCGTAAAGTCCACCAGACCGTCAAAAAAGAGAGAATCTTAATGCTATCTTTAGCAAAATCTCACGGCCAGGAGTTCGAAAATATTTCAAGGGCGTCCCCAAGCTCCTCCGAGTCGAAAGTTGCGCGAGTTTCTATCATAATCGCGGCCAATTTTATGCTGACATGGCTGCCAGTGGAATACATGACTTTCATGGGTAACCTAGGAAAGGAAGAGTATATCCCGGAATCCTTGCCTAGCATCTCTTTTTACACCATTGCCTTGGGTGCACTGATCGATCCCATGGTTTATTCTTACCTCAAGTCCGACTTTAGACAAGCCATCAAGAGCTTATTTGTAAAGCGGTCCCGAGAAAACGAGATGAGTAGCACGCAAGGGTTTCCGGGACAGACAAGACGACTGGAAAGTGGACAACGATCTACACTCATATAAAAACAAAGGACATACGATACTTGGAGTATTCCCATATACAAAGCAGGATAATGAGTCATTAAACAGCTAACGGCAAAATGTAGATATTAAAGCTTTAAAGCCAAATTACTAAATCGGAATTTTGACTGCGCTCCAATCATAGTAAAAATCGATCACTTCGGTCTACTCTTCTACCGTCTATACCATCGCTCCCCCAGGCCAATACAGATAAGTGTGAATTACTTTGCTCATGAATAATAGGCCGGAAACGATACAATACGAAATGGTAGATAATTGTTCTCCTGCTAGAGACTGTGGAACAAAAATATGTTTTTTTCTAAGACAGAACGGGTGAAACAAATAAGTATGTGAATTATGGATTCGTGGTTTGAGTTGAGTGAACGAATGTGTCCCTGATAACAACTGTTTTTCAAGTGTGCGTCTGTGCAATCTTAATGGTTTTATTGCTATCCATGTCGGCTAAAGTGTCCCCAGGACATGCACACATCGTTTTCACACTAAAAGTAAAGAGGGGGAAATATTAAGATTCGCGAGTTTATGCGGGATTTCAAAAAGACAATAAAGAATCTTACGATATGAATATCTTGTTTAGGAAATCATGCTGAGATGAGATGCTTGCTAAAACACTTGACCGAACCCTTCAGCAGTATTTAAATTGCTGTTAAATCTGTTAAACTCAGGACAAATAAAACAGAATTCAATCAAATAAACTAAAATATTCTACATGTTTTTCTTTGACGTCATATAATTTTAAGTTCTTGAAGTTGTTTTAGCTATAAAAATTACATAGGTAGTAAGAAACCTTTTTACTTGAGTTTACGTGAGAATTGTGACGCATTGAGGGCTTGTAGAAAAAGAAATTTCCTGAGAATTTATTGTGAATTATACGACTAGATTGGAGTAAGTAAAGAAAGGACACCCAAGGTGTTTTAAGACATACAAGCAAAGAGTTTTAGCCAAAGCCATAACACTAGAGTTTGAGAGAGAATTAACCTAGGGCGTGGTAATAAGATCTCATCACTTTGGCATGGTTTTGCCGAGAAGTGATTAAGGGATATGTAAAAAAAACCCCACAAAATGCAGGGCGTAAACCGCATGTCAATAGGAAAGGATGAACACTGAAACGACAAAAACAATAAGAAAAGAACACAATAATTTCTTATTGTTGAGGGATAACATATTTAAGGAAAGGCACACAACTTTATTCTAATTGCGAAGCGTCGGGTGCCAGACCCAGCTACCTCTCACGATCTTGTGTGCCATACCCTCATGTGTACATAATAAGATGGACGAATATTGTTCTAGTTAATGGACTCAGACGCAGCTTTAACTCACATCAGTCTACTCAGCCCGCAAACCGCTAATGCGTTTTAGTGCTTGATTCTTATGGGATTATAGAATGCTCAATTACATCAAGTGACCACAGCTAATGCGTCAAATACGTAAGGACTTAGTTATGATTTCATTGAGCCTGGTAGGTACGCATGCGCACTTTAGAGAAACAGGCTTTTGAGAAGTGAAGCTATAAAGTAGCTGTAGATCTCTTATTATGAGGGTCAGTAAAAGAAATATCTGAGGATTTATTGTGAATTCTACTAGATTGGAGTAAGTAAAGAAAGGGCACCCAAGGTGATTCACGACATACTAGCTAAGAGCTTTAGCCAAAGACTACACTAGGGTTTAAGAGAGAGCTAACCTAGGGCGTGGTCAATGATAAGACTTGATAACTTGACAGTTTTGGAGTGTGGAGTGGCTGTTGACAGAAACGATTCCATGCGCAAAGTTTAGACCTACTTAAAAGAACTGAAGCTATAAGATAACTGCAGATCGGTCAGTGTCGAAGGGTGTGTACAGAAATGATCCCATGCGCTGCGCTAAGTTTAGAGGAACTTTAAAGACAACAGCTTAAAAGGTGACTGAAGATATTTAGTCATGATGTTCAATATCTTAAATGATACAATGCGCATGCGCACTTCGATGAAGCGTCGAAATTTTGACCTCTTGCAGTTTCTTGACAAAAAGAGAATGTAACTGTCAAGTCATCATGCCGAAGGGAAATATTGAAGCAAGAGCATTTGATGGGAATCTTTATATCCTTGCTATGGAGAAGAGAGCTTAGATAAAGAAATACTTAGCTTAGAAAGAGCACAAACTTCTAAGTTGAAGAGAACAACAAAAATTTTCAATATTCAATAAGATATAACAGTCTAATAGTCATGATTAAGATCGTACGAAAGTGGGGGTACACACTGTCTAATATGACTGCCATACGGACCAATATCTTATCATTCAGATGAAAAAGTTTTACGACCATATTCAAGAGCCCTAGAATAAAGGGTGCCTGTGTATCAGATAACTAATTCTGTAGATAAGTGGTTTGTTTTGATTAACTTCGACATCTTCAAAAGAAAAGACTTGATTGCATATCATAACCGGCTCAGAGATTGACTCTTTCAACCAGAAAATGATGCCATTAGTAGATCTTACGGTCTTTTAAAACGGCTTTATGAATATCACATTGCACTCTTCTACTAATGACCCATTATAACTCTTTGGAAAACGAGTCTCCAAGGCAACAGCAACTGAAGAGGGGAAGGAAGGAGAAGCGAAAACATGGTTAGGATGTACCGGCATTGTACAAATAGATGATGAATTTGTATGGTAAATCTTAAAAACTCTTTCAAAAAATCAGTTTCCAAGACAAGAGAGTTCGAAATTGGAGAAGGAAAAACATCTTTTGAAAATAATGAGCGGAAAATCAGTCAAACAAATGTAATACGATATAGTTTCTTCAATTTCTGAAGACAGATTGTCAGAATTTGTCACACCGCGACTTCAAGTGAGTGGGGTCTTCTTATTGTTTGAACAAGTGAGGGCCAAAAAAAGATCTAATATTTGAACCAAAATTACATCCTATTCTTGGCAATAACCTTTCATTGATATTAATCACTACTAGGATATAATCTGGCTCTCGCTCCGTTGCCATGACGACGAACATTTTACAAATGCGCGCTATGAATTATGGAATAAATTGAAACAAGATATTTCTTTGGGTATATAATTTCCACTAATATAACCTAATGTAAAATATAGAGTAAGATATTTTCTTTTAAGTATATGATATCGATATTGCCCGGAAAACGTAGTTAGAACTTAATAAGTTTTATTTAAAGTGATTGCGTGGGTTAAATTTACGTACAATTATTTATTATTAATATTTAGATATTATTAACCGAGCAGGAGGTCTGTACGGGAAAATCTTGACCGACGTCGGAATGTACAGACCGAGGTCAAGATTATCTCGTACAGACCGACCAAGCTCGGTTGATAAGAGTTTTATAATATGACCACTTTTCATTGAAAAGGACAAAAATTTTCGCCGTAAGATTAATATGCGATCGGACCGGTTAATACCGGAGAATCTAGACCAGTCCTCGATACGATCTATCCAATCACATTGCTCGATTTGCTAGTGTCCAGGCTCTAAGATTCACGGTCATATAATAATTTATTGTATTAAATCCATCTTTTTTCTCTAAAAGTAATATGCTACTATTGTTTTATGCATTCTATGTATTAATACCATTAAAATAATATTATTTTTAAATATTTTTTAAAGACGTTTACTCGTCTATCGTGATGACTGTTTATGAAGTACTTTTATGTTATCTTAGAAATTAAGAATGTGATTGTGTGACTGGGGTTAATTCCTGGCGAAAAGAAACCGTGAGAGGGTTGAACTCGAATTTAGACCACAGGAATCCCAAATATAATAAATTGAAATTCCATGACTATCTCTTTGGAGTGTAAAAAAGCGCGTGGATAAAACACATTTAAGTGTCTGAAAAGTAAAAAGGAACAATATGATATTAGTTTGGCGACACGTGTCTAATATACGTTATTCTGACCTGACCTTATAGCTTGTCTAATTCTATCTTTAGCTCTTCCACAGCATTGCGCATGCGCCGTTCTTCCTCGGATTCAATACACTGCTGCAGCCAGTCAGAGACTTGCTTTAGAATAGCTTCTTTTTGTAACTTGAAGTGAGTGAGTATGACATCTTCTAGCCCTTCAATATCAATAATAAACATTTTACTTGTTAATTGGAAGTTTGTATTGCTATAGGCGCCTCAGCTCCTGCACAAATGAGGGATTTCAACAACTAAATGGCGACTTCTCGATAAAAAAGCCAGAAAAACCTTGCATCTAGAGCCATGATCAAGTTAGCGGCATCCTGTCACCTGAATATACGAACTGCTCTTTGCTATAACAAGCCAACATTGAAAGGGTAAATACACGAATTTTAAAGGCTCACAGTTTGTCACAGTTCGACATTTAGCAAGGCGTCATGAGTTATTGCTGAAAAAGCCTCCATATTGAATTTCATTGAAGCTGAGCGTTTCTCCGTGTTTGCAAGCGTGTTCTGAGCCTAATCCCTAGCATTAAGAGGTTAACGGTAAATCAGATGCTAAAGGTCTCTCATATTCATGTGTCTTCTCATGAGCAACCATTAAACAAAGAAATAATAATCTAGGAAATGACACGTGGTCTGAAAAGGGAAAACGATTATAGTCTATAATTTTCTGTCGTTTTAAGGTTTGATGTATTTATTGTCCACCAAAATAATTAATAAACCGTGCTTGGTCATACTTATTGCGAATGCGTAAAATGTAGTCAACTGCAATCGCATACCTGCAGGAGGCTGGCGTAACTGTGCTACCATTGCATGTCGTACGGTCAGTAGACGAATCTTGGCGTTAGAACGACGAGACAAGTCCTGCAGTACAAAGCGCAAATTACTTTACAATAAAAAGGCGAAGATTGCATCTTTTTACTTCAATTACCAGAATCCCTTGAAAAGTTTTCATCTTATCTAGATTTTTATTCCCTTATTAGCATATCAAGACTGACGTTGCGCAAATTTCAAGGACAGACTTATTCTAGGCGGGGAAAGCAGTGTATTTAAAGTGCAAAAATTAGACACTGTGATACAGAGGAGATTTGGCGTGAAAAGTCACGTCATAGGCGCCGTCACGGTGCAGAATTAACGACATCCACTGAACTAATCACATAGCGTGACAATGTTCATCCAGTAGAAATGGTCACCTCCCGTCACGGCACGTTACTTCATCGCCCGTGACATCACGTCACGTCCGTACAACGAGTGTTTTCAGAGACACAGGTATTTTAATATGTAACATCTCGGTACTCACGTCGCCTTCGTCAGTTCCACGTATTCCTTCATAACCAGGCTCATTGAAACAAGGATCAGGAATTAAAATCATCCCTTGTATCGATAACAAAACCTATATATATATAAATAATAATACGAATAAATAGAAATAATAATGATAGTATTGTCATAAATATAACATTTTGAGGAAAAAAGGGAGAAAAAATTTGAATAATTTAATAAAATAAAAAACGAAGGAATGATGAAAGAAAATGAAGGAAGAAAGATAATAATAGTATAATCATAAATATAACATTTTGATTCAGTTTTTTCTTGGCGCTGTTCTAGAGTTTTTCTGTTTTTTTTTTTTAACAAGAGCTGTAGCGCTCTATAAATTTGATGTTGAGTTTTTTCTTCAACAAAACGGAAAGAAAAGAGAGGAAAAATGGAAAAATTAAAATAAAAGGATGAGACCAAATCGACAGCATGTCAAACTATTATCAAATCTTTTTACTAGACAGTCAGAGACAGAATGCTGAATGATATTGGGAAGACAAAGAAGGAAGACGCTTGTTAGAAGATCTAGAAACCCTAACGTCGCAGAGGAAAAAAGGGAGAAAAACGTTGAATAATTTAATAAAGTAATAAACGAAGGAATGATGAAAGAAAATGGAGGAAGAAAGAAAGAAAGGAAAGAAGAAGTTCTTTACAAACACTAACGTCACAGAGAAAAAACCTTTGAAATAATTAAAGGAATAAACTACGGAGAAATAACTTTAAAAAATCGAGGAACCAGAAAGAGAAAAAAACTGGGAAAACGAAATAACATGTACATAAAAATGAGGAAAGAAAAACAAAAGTCAAATAAACGAAAGCAAAAGACAATTATCTAATCTTCTCTAAGAGATGATTCACAAGACTAAATAAGAGACAATGAGTAGTTGACATAAAGACGGCTGGCTGGATATTGTAAGGCTCTTCTAGACGGAGATACACTGTACTGACAGACAGTTGTAGGCTGATGATATATTATAAGCCTGGTTATCTTGACACAACAGGCGAACAAAGATCAATTAGAACAGAGTAATTGGTATCTGCATTGGAAAACCGGTTTTACCAGGTAATACAGTCAAGGTAGTGGTAGTGGTAGTGGTGGTGGTGGTGGTGGTGGTGGTGGTGGTGGTAGTGGTGGTAGTGGTGGTAGTGGTGGTAGTGGTGTAGCGGTGTAGCGGTGTAGTGGTAGTAAAACTTTGAGCACGATAAAAATAAAGGAAGGAAATGTAAACGAGAGAAAAAGTTAGAATCAAAAAATGAAAGAAAGAAAGAAAGAAAGTATAAAAAGGAAAAACAAAAGAGGAGAAAAAACGGGAAAGGGGAAAAGAATGATTATAAAAAAGGAATTTATTAATAGAACGAGTCTTTCTTTATCACGAGAGCAGGATCAAACAATTCCAATGCACCCTAAGGCTAATGAGGAAACCTTAATTGATTATATATGGCCGCTCTGGTCATCTAGATCTGCACCCAACCACAACAAACCCACGGCAAAGGGGATGTGAGATTAAAGAATATATTCTATATTTTTGAGAGATTCAAACCAATTTTTATGGACTTAGGAGTTTGGGGATGTCGATAAATAGAAACTCTAAAAAAAACTAACGAGAAGTGTTCATGACCAATTAATTAATTATAATTTGTGGAGGATTTAAAACTAGTTAGTTTTCCTTTGATTTTGGTTAAGAATAGACCAATTCGGATAACGCAATATTTTACCCAATTCAAATCTAATGGGAATACTTTGTCCGTTATATTTACATGTCAATAAAGCATTGTTATATATTGATATGATATACAAAGGAAAGTACTCCGGAATCGGTCTATTTTGGAAATCGTATTCGCAAAAAAGATGTTCTAAAAAAATCTAAGAAGAAGAATCAAAGATATATCCCTGAGAGAGTAACCATTTCCTTATCTATCATATAACAGGAATTTTTTTCTACTGGGTCGAGGGGGTGTAAAGGAAGGTTGAGGAATGAAGGAAACTAATAAAAAGCGTCTGAATCTGAAAGAGTCGAACCAATTCCAATTCAAGACACGTTAAAAATCAATTTCTATTTCTGGAGTAGGGATTTTGGTATATAGGAAAACAGTATTGAAGAAAACTAATAAAGAGTGCTTGATAAATCTCAGAGAGAGTCAAATTTATTCCTGGATAAATACGAATCTATTTTCCTTCTTGGGTGATGGAGTGGTACATTGTACATTGACCTCAGGTCATAATATAGACCGTTGGAAATAATGCGTTTTCTAAAGACGTAATGGATGTAGGACGTCTGACGCCAATCCAAAACATCGAGGTGACTTTTGATATTAAACCTCAAACACAATCAGTAACAACCGCGTAGCTCTAGGCAGATATCTCAGTTGTTTTTCTTTGATGGTATTTGTTATCTATTATAGGAATCGTCGATTAATTAATTTTTGGCTTTTTCGAGCGCCAAGGAGAGTAAAGGCTAACAGCAATAGATAAAAGATATTAGATGTTTTGGAAGTTGTGATCAGATGGTTCAAGACAATAGTCTCTTTTCCTGTTACATGTAGTATTGCTTCAACTGGTTCTAAACATCGCCAATGTTGTGTCAACATTACAAATCTCCGGCATCGCGGAGGTCATGGGTTCGATTCCCGTTGAAGCTTGAAATCACTTTTTCAAGTCTTTCTTTACAGCGTTCGCTTAGATCGCTCATTCACTGTGATGATCAACACATCTATCATTATTCCACCACAGTTCTACCATTCAATATTCACAATTACAAATCTATACGCCTTATAGAGAACGGTTTTTCTATGACTTTGAAAGCTCGCAGCAAGAACACGGTCGTGCCAGGGCAAGGGATACGCCAGACTTTTCACATTGCGCGAGAATTTACTCTCCGTCCAATCAAATGTCCAAAACACGGCAGAAGCAATGTCACGGCATTACCAGACCAATCATATTACGCAGAAAAAGATCAGCCAATCAAAATTTTAGAAAACATCACGGTCGCAGTATCGTACGCACACGGCACCGAGCTTTTCAATCATACAAAAATGCTTTAGAGTCTGCAGAAGCTACATCATAAAAAGCTGTTCTTGGTCGTATTTTTGATTAATGATTTCTCTTTTATGTCGTGTCAACCAAAAGTCCTGTAAAGCGCAGTGGGCCGCACATCCATCATAATCAGCGCCATCAACCTGGACATTTTCATTTTGAGCATCAATCATTGCAATCATCATCAGCGTCATCAAAATTATCAACACTTCCATCAAACGTCATTATCAGCGTCGTCATCATCATCATCATCTCCAGTGCTATCACCATCACCATCACTAACAACATCAACATCAGCACAATTATCATCATTATCAGCATCACCATCGCCATTAACAGGGTCATAACCATCATCATCAACGTCACTAGCATCACTATCGAAGTCATTATCATCATTATTGTTTTTGTTAATTGTTAAAACTTACCTGGCACAAAGACGATTTCTTAGGATCCCATTTCTCACTAGCGTCTCCACCATGCCACGTGCCAAGGAGACTCAAACAAACCTGGTTATAGCAAATAGTAGTATATCGTCATGCTCAGGTCAAACTTCGAACTTCGCATGAGCTGAACCTAATTGAAACAATAGTTAACAAGGTCTTCTTTGATGTCATTAGGTTCGGCTCAAGTTCGACGTTTGACATGAGCCTCACTATGATTGGTCAAACAACGAATTGTGCTGCTTAGGGTGATTTTGGCGGCTAAATTTCGATTTACTATCTATACTTCTCTAATAACATAAGGTTTGGCTGCACTCACCTTTCCATCTTGGTAAAGATTTGGATTAAATCTGAAATTAAAATCAAAATAAGCATTGAATAAAAGTTTGACAGCTTTTCATCACCAACATCTATCGTGTCCATTTTTACCTTGCCGTCCCGTTACCCGTGGTGATGAGTTTGACCAGTGGAGGGACGTTAGGGTACGTCGAAGGGAAATAAACATCGAAGACAAAGCATCCCCGACTATAGGGGGTATCTACGGGCCCTGTAATCAATGCCCGCACGAAGTCCATTCGTTCTTCGTCCTACAAAAAAAAATTAAAGGATGTGAAGAAGAATGGGTGTGAAGGAAAGTGTTGCATCAATATTGGGAATTGGGGGGATGGGGAGGGGGGGGGGGGGGGGGGGCGGCTGATAGATAACCCGTTATCTTAAAATCGATCTTACCTTAAGTAAAAAAGATCGAGGGGGAGCCTAGAATAAATGGGTTAAGGGTGGGTCTTTATAGCTTGGGACATTTTTGGTCATCTTACCTGACGCACAAATATAAACGAGTTTGGAATGACTGGTGTAGGGGTAGATGTAAATAACCCGAGCCATCCATCATCGATCTTACCTGACGCACAAATATGGATGAGTTGGGATGGACCGGAAGTGATTCCTTCAGCTGTGTTATCTCTCGCATCAGAGTGCGGATTGTAGCAGACCTTCAAAGTAACATGAAACAAAAAACTTTTATGAAGAAATAATACTTATCTGAAATTAAAAAAGATAAAACATTTTTGATTCATCAGTTTTCTTTAGTATTCAAATTTCATGTCTATGAATGAATGACGACGGTGCGCTCTTTACTCCCTCTCGCTATCAGTACTCTGTTTAAAGGGTGTTTCAAGCTAACACTACACGTAAACAAGTGCGCAAGACAACTAGGGATCAGTACTCTGATTAAAGGGTGTTTCAAGCTAACACTACACGTAAACAAGTGCGCAAGACAACTAGGCATCAGTACTCTGCTTTAAGGGTGTTTCAAGCTAACACTACACAGAAAATAAGCACGCAAGACAACTAGAGATCAGTACTCTGTTTTAAGGGTGTTTCAAGCTAACACTACACAGAAAATAAGCACGCAAGACAACTAGGGATCAGTACTCTGTTTAAAGGGTGTTTCAAGCCAACACCACACGTAAACAAGCACGCAAGACAACTAGGGATCAGTACTCTGATTAAGGGTGTTTCAAGCTAACACTAGACGGAAAACAAGTGCGCTCTTAACTTTGATAAAGCCTTTAAAATCCCGTCATCTTTATAATCATCAATTCTTGCAGTACCATGAGTCGCATATTTCCTCGACATTTGTTTAGAATCCCTTACCTCGTATTAATAGGTTGTGAGCGAAAGCACTGAAAGGCTGTTACATCCTGTGAAAAATAATAAACTTTGTTCTTTTAAATGTCTCTTTAGCATATTCGACAAGTCTAAACGTTACTACATTACACCAAATAATAAATATATATGCTTTTGAAGGGAAAAATGCAAAAAATATTTGAGAGGAATTTTATTGGTGAAATACTCAATAGTAATTGGCTTATTGTCTGGGAAACCTTGGTTGGTGTAGTCGCACTGTAATATATGAACCCTATTGGACATCAAATTGGAAGGAATTCATTACCATGCGAGAACGCGCACTCACCTTTAGTTCAGCAGTATTGTAACAAGCATCCTTCAGCCTTGACAAATACATCTCCTCCATTGATTCAGTAGAAGCAGCTGCTACTTCCTTCACACCCTCAGCGCTATCCTCGTTATCCCCTTCTTTTTCTTCTTCTTCTTCTTCTTGCTCATACGAAACTTCCTCTTCTTCGTCTTCCTCTTCTCCTGTGGCCTTGGAAGCCGATGACTCTCCTGCGTGTTCTTTTCTAACTTCGCCACACTTTTCAAAACGAGAAACCCGATAATTATGACTGCTAAAATGTACATTCTAAATGGTATTACAGTTACCGGGCTCAAATTTTTGCCACAGAACGTTTTGTGGTTTTATGATTGGGTCTTATCATCCAAGCATTTGGATGGTAACATACATCCGCATGCTCAAACGGAAAATCCGGAGTCCGGACAGAGGTTTCTTTCGGAATTCACTACGAAAACCAGTATAGCAAAAATATATACTCGGCGAAAATAAAAAGGGACAAAAAGGGACCTCTGCTAGCAGGGTAAGGCTAATCTTACCTGCAAAACGAAGTTTTCAAGTTCTCTTAAGGTGTCGGCCAGAGCAAGATCATTCTGTTTTAGGGTCTTTATAGTTTGGATCATGACGCGCCTGCTGTAGTCAGGGTCAGTGGCCATAGACTTAATGAACTCGGTATCGTTTTCCTTTTGACCAGACTTTACGATGTGGAGGAGGATTGAGACGAGTTTGACTAAGATGTCACGTGGATTGAACGAATAACTGTATGCAAATTATATATATTACGTCAGGATTAAATGTGTTATCACAAATTTTACACCACACTTGAAGCATGGTAGAAGGACTCATTATACGAGATACTGGAAAGTCATATATTGCTGCGCAGGTTAAAAAAATTGAATTCACAGATTCAACGTGACAGACGCTAGGCGAATCCAAGAATCGAAAACCGGTTTTTCTTGTTCCAGTTTAATTTAGCCAATCAGAAAACAATGTTAAGCAGCATGCATTCGCTTAAAGTCCTTTGTTTCTCGGCAGAAACTTAAGAAGTAGCAGAAAATTTGCAACTTTTTTGAGTAATAAATTAATGTTCACTAGTATAACGCAAGACTTGCGTCGATTGTGTCCTGTCCAGACAAACGACTGTGAATGGTTTAATGCCAAGCAAGAAAAAAAAAATACTTACTTTTCCATTTTCTTCACCTTGAGTTCACATCTATGAGACCCACAAAGAGTATCCAGGAATCCAATAATCTACAAAGGTGGTACACAAGCAAAGATCTTAGCTTGAAAGTTCACAAGGAATAAAGAGAGGGGCTTTGAAAAGTAATCCAATAATGATGATGATAAGGACTTTATTACAGCATTTGACCGTGTGCCTCTTCATATACATCATGCTCAATAGCTGGGAAGGGGAAGGGCAACACGAGTATCCATCTAACAGGTAATGCTCATGGAGACCCTGCCTAAAGATGTTCCTTCTAGTGACGAACACAAGATCATGTTAGGAGCATGACATTTTTTGGGTCTTACCGCTGATGCCGCTCTCTGGGATAACGGTGGCCTAGAAAAGCAGCGAGCAACCCTGTCTTCCTCTGTAATCATGGCCAGGAAACTCAGGGTGGAACTTGCCTAATTTACATCGAAAAAATAAACCGATTAACGAAATGTACTTTCCATGTAAAGACCCTTTAAAATTAAATCCAACCATGACTTATTTTCGGCGTTTGACGTCAATAGACCTATCCCTAATTCGCTTGACTGACCGCGAAACAATGGTTTGAAGTTGAGACTGAAATTGATTATTTTATTCATCAAGTTCAACCTCGACTTGAAAAATTGTTTCGTGATCAGTCAAGCGAATTCGGGATAGGTCCATTATAGTTTGTTTTAAATAAATTATTTAAAAAATAAATTCGACGGAAAAAAAAACATTTAACGTCAACAGCGAATATAACAGAGGCGTCATAAGGGTTTGAAAAGTGGATTAAAGATAAAACTGAAAACAGTAAATAACATTTTTCAGCGGCAAATTCCAAAATAAATCCTTTATAGGTCATCCACTTCAATAACCTTTTTTGCTGTTTATCTTTCCATACATTTCTAACAACATAGATTATTTTCACAAAATGAGAAGAAAAATTATACCCAAAAAGTGGAGGCAACTCCGGCACCTCACTGCCTAAGTAACAAAGCCACATAATGACGAGGCGAGAGAAAGGCCACAAGAGTAGCCGAAAAGGAAGATGAAGTGCAATTCGAGTCCTTAATCTTCTCACCATGATCATAAATGACTTGGATACATGTTCTTCACTCCTAAGGAAATTAGTCTTTTCTTCTTGCTCTTTGGTGCTTAGTTCCTGCCACGCTTTTTCTGTTAAAACGCAATTAAGTTGAAGGTCAATGGATTACTTTCGCGATGGGGCGGCCATCTTGAATCACAAGGCATTGCGGGTAATCCAGGGGGCAAATAGACAAAGCTTGGTTACAATAATGGCGTCGATCAATCAGCGCAAATCGTGCTTAAAAATACATAAACTACTCACTGTCTTCTAGAGATTTTTGTAGCTTAAACACGTTGGATATCCGCAACAAGCCGTCGTTAAGCAGATAGAATAAGGTGTCTAGAATAGCACTCAGAAAACCCTATAAAGCAACACGTGAAAACTAGGTCATAACGCCACCCGGTTAGCTCAGTTGGTAAGAGCGTCGGTCTGTTGTGCGGGAGGTCATGGTTCAAGCCTCGGCCGGACCAACACTCAGGGACTTAAAATAACTGAGGAGAAGGTGCTGCCTTTGTAATTACACCTGCAAATGGTTAGACCTTCAAGTCTTCTCGGACAAGGACTTAAAACCGTAGGCCCTGTCTCCCAACCCTTCCTAACCTACAGTAAATGGGGGACATAAAAGAACCTGTTGAACTATTCGTGAAAGAGTAGGGGATTGTCTCCCGGTTCAACAGCCTATCCCAATTTGGAGGCATAACACTAACGTACTAATAAATCACTCATGATTGTAAGCTGCTCGGCTGCTAATAGCGCCTTAACATGCAGCCCGTAAAGTCCTCCACTGCAATGTAAAGCGCATTGAGACAATGTGATAATGCGCTATATAAGAACTCCATATTATTATTATTATTATTATTATTATTATTATTATTATTATTATTATTATTATTATTATTATTATTAACTTTAATTTTCGATAACTTTGAATTTTATGCTCTGATAATTTCAAAAGTAAGAAAATAATGATAATTTTAGTATCATATAGAAGTGCGGTCTTACCTGTATTTCTTCTTTTCCACACCGTGAAGTAAGCATGCCTCTACTCTCAGGGTCTCTCCATAGATACTCAAGTAAGTTGACTATCTCTGTCCTAAGACAGACAGCAAACCATAAAAAACACCCATAAATGAATACTGAATACAAATACATACACTGTTTGCAAGCATTCTTGGATTGACAGCTCTAAACTATGAATTTTCATTATTTTCCCATCGGTATCACCATAATCCTCATAGGAGCAGACCTGGCTGGCGTTTCTCTCCAATGGTCCAAAACAGCGCGAGGGAGTGTAGGGTGGGAAATAAGAAAAAACCAGGAGGTCAACCGCAGGTCAGGGGGAGTATAACAAGACCACCAAATTGCGTTGAATAAGCGTTGCATTTTTGAAGGTTTGAACTAAGTGACAAGATGCTAACTCGTGGCTGCTCATATATATACGTACTATAGTGAAACTACCGACTTAGGACAAGTAAGAAATCCCTCCCCAAGTAGCAGACCACTCCCTTTAGGATATTGCAAATTGTAACTTCAGTCTCATTCTCAGTCGCTTATTGAGTCCCATTGGATGTTCTACTTCATATAAATACCTTGAAGAGAACTTATCAAACTCTTCCTTGTCGACGTCCAGTCCCTCAACGACATCCACGGACGTGTAGGTGTGTATTAGGCCTGAGGCGAGTTTCTCGCGGATCAGTGGACAAACTATAACACAAGCTGCCAGATCACCTTCGATTCCCCTAGAATAACAAAAGAGAGCATTTCATTGAAGAGTGCATACTATGAACAAAAGTGATCGCCCCTTAGTGGTTGTTTAAGACTATGGTATGCGCTTTACGATGGATCGTGCATGGCACATAATTAAAGCGCGGTTTTTTACCAAGTTCTTGTTTTAATGGCGCTAGCCTTTTCCTTTTTTCGTTTACAAACCACAAGGGCCTGTTTAAACTGATAAATGAATCCTCTCGCTTCAGCCACGTTTGCCTCAAAAATGTTTAAAAAACAAACAAAACAGCTTTTTCCGTGAGGATTCTTATGAGGGTTCTTTGCAAGTTTGCTGGTCACGGATGGCGTCAGAACCGTGCTCCATTTCCTATTAAAGAACAGTTTTCGACCAATCAGAGTGCACTCACTATCTAACTTATGTAATAAATAGCATTGATATCGATGATGAGTAAACGGGAAAAGATGCTACACTTGTTAATCGGGTCCCTTACCTTCCCCAGCTTGCTGTTGCCAGTAAAGACTTCTTCCTACGATTGAAATAAGACCATTGTAAATTACCAAATAAAAGCAATATAAATATCATAACTCGTTTCCATACCTCGCGTATACACAAGTTAACAAAAAACAGGTTCATTGGGACCCCCACCGCACCCCTCCACTGCAAGCAGATGTCGCTACGGCCCTTCTCCCACGAGCGGGAAGAAATGTATGGAAATGGAAGGGCAACAAGACAGAGAACATCTGCTCTCAGTTTACCCTTCGAGAATGATATTAACGAGGCGAGAAGAACAATGATACTCTAGTGAAGTTAATGAACTTATCAAGAATTAATGAAGTGTTTCATACTTTTTGTATTTTTCACAGCTGTCAGCAAAAGCCAATAGCGAGGTGACGATCTTACTGCACACCATGGGACCAGGTTTGAATCCCTTGGATCCCATTAGAATAGCACAGCATTCGACGAATTGAATTACCTGAAGGTAACAACAAAGATCTTTATAAAATATATGTTATTAGGGATTAAACAAAAGTTACTTCCACAAAATTTACTTCGAAGAGTGAAAATCGCTGAAATTCATACCCTGTTCCAGAACAAGATCGTTGATAATCCTGTTCCAGAGAGGAGAGAGCGTGATTTCATATACTGTTCCAGAGTAGAACCTCTGAAAACCATACCCTGTTTGGCGGGGTATGAATATAGGGGAGTAACCCCTCCCCGGGGAAGGGGCAGGGTAGGTGAGGTGAACAAACCCAAGGGCATATGACTCTCTTTATCTTACCTTGAATCCCTTGAGAATGTTAGGATTGTGGACGGCGACGTAGTAAAACCAAGAGCACATGTCCTTGACGTAATACTCTGGGATGGAAGACATTAGTTCATACTCCTTCTGTTTTATGGCCTCGTCTGACAACGGCTGGAATAAACATCAAATAAAACATTACACAAAAACCCTAATGTCAGATGTTAGCCTACTTACGATGACCAATTTAACGAAGATTTCAATACCAATCGTTGGCATACGGAATGGTGGTCAGAAGAGGAATATGGGTGCGATACGATACGATATGGATACGATATCTTGACTGAGGAGATGCTTCGCACGAAGAAAGAGAAGAAGGAATGATGATAAAGGAAGAATAATTGTAATAGCCTGAGACTACGCTCTTCGCCAAGCAATAAGCGGTAGCGAGTAAGAACTCGGCTTCACGATTCATCCGAGACGGGGTAGGCGCGTGGGTCCCGTTGTAATCGTTGATCATATCGCATTAGTAAGTAGCTTAGTGAACCAGGCCCAAGTTCTGCTACATAGCGTATAGAGCTCCAGTGCAAAATAATTGAGGAAGAAGACAGAGGAATCATTTACTCTTAAGACAGAGAAAGTCCACTACAAACTCTACGGCGATGTAACCTTGAAAGCTCTTGCTACACATGTATGCCCCCAAAGGAGGCAAGGAGGCAAGGAGGTAAAGGGGGCAAGGAGGGAAGGAGGCAAGGAGGCAAGGAGGCAAGGAGGGAAGGAGGGAAGGAGGGAAGGAGGGAAGGAGGCAACCTCTTTTGTCTCCCGAGGATTTTCTTATATGAGCAAAGAGAAAATTTGTTGAGCACGGCAAAAAACCAATGAAGTAGGATGGGGATGTGGACTTTGCAAAAGTCTACTAGGAAAACTTTTCCACCAAAGTCTCTGGGTTGTCCAATGCATCTTGCACACCGCCTGATTTACATACCTTCTCATCAGTAGAGACTGCGCAGTTCTCCAGTAGTTTCATGAGCCATACGGCACTGGTGAGGTAGAACTCAGAACACTGTCTCATAAATTGTGGGTCTTGAAGAACTGTGTTCCACTGTAATACAAATAGCTGAAAAGAAAGAAAATAAATGTAAAGGGATGCAAACAGTTCATTGTTTTTGTAACTTCTCTGACATTGACACCCAAGTGGAATGGCCAGTAGTTTTAAAATCATAGTTAATGTTTTGGTGTCAAACAAACAAAAAATGCATTGACAAACAAACAGAAAGATAGACAAACAAACAAACAAACGCACAAACAAACAATCAAATGAATAAACCGTCAAAAATAGACAAACAAAAAGAGAGACAAACGAAGACCACAGACAAAAAAAAAAAAAACAAACGGAAAAAAAGTAAACAGACTGACAGACAATGGTTAAACCGGACTGACAAAAAAACAAAATAGAGTCGAATTACCGCCACAATAGGCTCATACTTCTCCTTGTCTTTGCCTTCCAACATCTCCTTTTGAAGCATATAATGCCTATAGGAATAAAAAAATGATAAGAAAATCACTCGAGTGATGGAACAAGAGGGACTGGGTGTGCCCTGCTTGTGGGATAAATAGTACACACGCAATAACATGATATAATGAACTCTGCTTAAGCCCTGTTTCCTGTTTGCCATGGAAAGAAATATATCATACAAGTGATTCACTCAGTCAATATATGCAATGAAGCCAGTAGTAATAATGTATGTCTCACCTGATCAATTTGTTGTAGTGTTTGATGGTATTACTAAGGCCGATATGGAGAGCACGATGAGTGAGGTGGAAGACTTCACTTTTAAGATTAAACTTCCCTGCAAATACAGGAAAAGGTCAGTATGACAATATTGAATACCAGACGTTGCTTGTCCATGCTTCAGCAAAGTATCATTCACTAAGCTGGCACCACTATAATTCTATCAACACTGTCTTATTGTGAAGATGTAACTAGCTAAAAACTAGTGTGAGCTGCGTCGGTGTTTCTAATGAAACAGTAATGATAAAAAGGTAAATTATACACCGTGAAAAGATGAAAAACTTACTGACGTTTCGGACGCTAGTCCTTCGTCGGAGTAAAAGAGAAAGAGGTGGTAGAAAGGAGTGTATATAAGATAGAATAAGACAAAAGAAACCAATGAGAACAAGGTAGGCAAGGAAACAAAAACAAACAATTAAAAGACAAAAGAAAAGGTTAGTTGAAAGTAAAGCGTTCATTAATCCCGTTGGGCACTCCTTTCTACCACCTCTTTCTCTTTTACTCCGACGAAGGACTAGCGTCCGAAACGTCAGTAAGTTTTTCATCTTTTCAAGGTGTATAATTCACCTTTTTATCATTACTGTCTTATTGTGTAAATTAATTTGGAGAATTTGTTGTAAAAAGGATATAGTTTTGTTTAAAATGCATTAAGTTAGGGGGATATAGAAGAAAATCTGACCGTGAATATTTTGATACGTATTTTCTAGTGTGCTGTAAAATTGTGGATTAATTGTGTGAGAGAAATTCGTATTATTCTCTCCAATTTTACCTTTTAATTCGTCAGGTAGAAAGAAAGCTGTTTTCTTTTTACTTTCTTCACTATCTGCACCTGCCAATTGAATGAGAAATGAGTGTTGGAAAGGAAAACGTACAATAGATCATATATACACCACCCCACGAAAAGCGAAGGATAAAGATGTTGAAAGCACAATCAATACTACTATGAGAACTTGTTTCACATCAGCTATTCCAATCAGTTAAAATCATCCTTGTCCCATCCCCCCCCCCCCCCCTGATGGTAGCACTTACTAGTCAGTGACTAACCGAACCAGTGGGCCTCGTGCCTTTACCGAATTGAAATTTAGAAGATGATTTTTTAAGAGTGAGGAAAACCGAAAAACCAGACTCTATTAACGTGATGGCGGGTACGACAAGCGGCGAATGGTGGTGCACCATCAGCCACTTCACCCGTGCTTCCCATACGATTTGCATCATGACCATGAGGACTCCAGTGTACAAGGCCGCGTTGTTACAATAAGCAGCAGTATTTTTTGATATTTATATATCTCGAGAACGTTATTAAGTATCACTGCAAAACAATCAGACCTGCTCGCGATGGAATTTAATTTTATTTTAATTCGACGTCCTTCCACGATTCTGTGCAGTCGTGTAGACAGGCATAGGACCCTGGGGTCAAGTCCTGCAGGATGATAAGTTACGTACCAATACTCCAGCCGCTTAGCGTTCGTTCGTTATCATGGTCCAGTCGACAGGCATTAGACACGCAATAGGAAGGACTGATATTAGTGATCTTATCGTCACCCTTGCTGATGAAAAACGGCTCACTGAGCTGAAGAAGGACATTGCAAAGATTCATCATGAAACCTGGTGTATACGAAAAGACAAAAGAAACAGAGAATCTGAGACAACTAACACAAAGGAATGAAAGATTCAATGGCTAGACCGTAAAAACATTAACCCGGACTTTTAAGTGAAATCCGTCAAAAAATCTTTTTTGTTTGTTCGTTTGTATTTTAAATAACTGCTAGGACTTGAAACGGGACATGTTTTTTGACAAAAAAGCTTTGCTTACCATCACAAGAAATAGCTTCATCATAGTGAACGTTAAGTAATCCAGCCGAGCGAAGGTCATTGGCAGTAACAACCGCTGCTAACCACGCCAAAGCACTAGAGAAGAACAAGTAACGAGAATAGTGAATATGGGAAAAGTTCGTAAGTGCTAGATGGAGTAAAGATGGTGTTTAACGAGAACAATTGTCTTCGTGTAACATGGCGCGCAGTTACGATTTTTACGATACTTTGTTTCTTGTTTTGAACTACCTTCAAAACTGCTGCAATCGATTTGTGTTGCCGCGCACGCCATGTTACACGGGGCCAACTTTTAGCGCAACGATATTGTACCTTTCTTGATTCTTTGCCAACACTTTCCGTAGAACTTTATGAACGATATTCTGACAGGAATGCATGCCATCTTGGATTTGACTCTGTATATCCAAGAAAAATATGAAAAAAATACTCTTTACACAGATTTATTAAGTGTATTCTGCTTATAAAGGTCTTCCCTGCCTTCCGTTCTGCCCTCCGTCCTGCCGCTCAGCTCTATCGCGGGGAAGAAAAAAAACCTCTGCTCTCAGGGTACTTGTAATTGTACCAAAACATTTATAAAAGTACTTTTGAACTCGGCAAGTCTGGGTTCATTTTGGCATTCATCGTAGTGCATCCCCAATTTAAAATGCCACTGCAATCAAATGCTTGATTTTGATTTTGATTTGAAAAATGAACATGTTAAAGACAAAGAAAGAAAGGACACGGTCAGTACCTGGACACGTTCGACATCACTTTGGAAAGCACGAGGAAAATGAGGCAGTTGGATAAAAGGTTCTGATGCCAAAGACTTGCCGTTTACTCGTACTTCTAAGGTGGTAATGGCTAGGAAAGCGGAAAGGAAGGACTTTTCCTGGAAAAATATTTCCTACAAAAAAAAAGTCAGACCAGTTTAGTAAAGAACATGCCTGATTTGCTTTTAATAGTAAAAAAGTTAAATTATGTTACAATTCTAAATTAATGAAGGGCTCAATATAACGTAGCTTCAAGCGTACAAGGCCAAGCGTAACGCAACACTAGAAAGCGTAATGGGCATAGAACCCAGGACAAAGTGTAATACAACTCTAGATGCAGCGCAAGGTAACTGTAATTTCATTTTACAATTCAAATAGTCTGCGAAGTTGGTATAATTTGACTAAATTGTGAATTAGAATCTATAGGATCTATAGGTGCGATAAAAAGGGCGTTCCCCACCGCTCTCACCAGTATATTGATGCTGTCGTTTACTTCTTTCTCGAGATGGTCAGCAAGAAACTCTGTCATAAGTGGCTAGAAAGAAATAGAAAGAACGGACTGTACATAGTGCCCTATTACAATAAAACTGAAGACATCACTCAAAAAATATATAGCGAATAAGAACAATGCATTTCCAATTTCAGTGCGCAGAGTGCGTACCGTCACGAAAAGGGAAGTCCATACTGTACCACAGTCACGCAAAACTACAACCAATAACGATGCAAGAACAATGCTTTCTCAATCCAGGTGCGATAGCGCACCGTTACGTTAAAGAACGTCCGTACTGTATCGTATGTTTCTGCAGTCACGCAACAACATAAGAGTAAAACAAGCTTTGTGTACCTGGTTTATAAGGATCTCCAGTCCTCTAAGCAAACTACTGGACTGCAAAGCAATCTCATCCAGCCTATGGGATAAGATATGAAGTGTTTAAATAATGGCCTAGAAAGTACACGACACTTTTTAGTTTTAACGCAGACATGTTTCAGCAGCTTCATAAGCTCTACAAGAGTATACAGACAAGAGAAATCTTGGATTGTTAAGATATCAGTATGCATTGTGCTTCTACTAACACTTCTATGACTGGACCCGAACACGCATGCACATACACACTTAGTTCTACAGTAGCACAAAAAATGAGAGAAAGATTTTATCTCATGTTTCTAAACATGCTTTTCTTGTGTCACGAGTTTACAACCCCGAAAATGATTATATCACAGCAATTAAACAAAGCATGATTTAATAAAACTTTAAAACTAAACTAAAAATTTTAAGAAACATGACTGCACACATTACAGCAGGCAAGTTTTGAATTTTTTTTATAAAATACAAATAATAATAGCTAATCATAATTCAGATCCGCAAACATATTAAGTAATGTGCACATATGGTATGTCCTCATAAAGCATGTTCCTTCAAACAACCAAGGACCAAGATTTATAACAGTTATTGTACAATTATATTTACTTACTTTTTCAATGAACTGATGTGTTTCCCTGCTATGGAAACCTGAAGTGGTAAACATAAACTTATTATTAACCAATTATCATCTAAAGATCAGTTGGTCTGTCGATTGGTTTGTCTGCCAGTCTGTCAGTTGGTCGGTCAGCCAATATTGATCAGTATAGGTTGGTCAGTCAGTGTGAATGAGTGAGTCATTCAGTCAGTCACACATTCAATCAGTGAGTCAGATAGCCATTCATTCAGTGTGAGACAGTGAGTTAATCATTGTCTGTAGATCAGCTAGTCTGTTGCTAGTCAGCTGGTCTGTCTGCAAGTCTGTCAGTAGTTGGTTATTCAGTCAGTCAGTGTGAAGGAGCACGTTCAGTCATGCAGTCAATCAGCTGTTTTATCTTTTATTCAGTCTGTCAGTCAGTCAGTCGGACAGTCATTTATTCACGAATTCAGTCAGTCAGTGTGAATGAGTAAGTCAATCAGTTAGTTGGTTAGTCAGTCAGTCAGTCAGTCAGTCGGTCTTTAGGTCTGTCAGTCATTCAATGGCCTACAGTCTTATCAATATAATCACACAGCTTCATACCATTTCTACAAATGTTTCCTTGACCTCCAATTCCTTCTTGCCTTGCTCTAAAAGCATGGTCAATAGTTCAGTTGAGACTACTGCACCATCAGAAGACCAGCCAGCGAGGCAGTTGAGGAAATAGTAGGAAGGACCCTACAGAAGAATTTAGAAAGTTGGTTTACATTGAAGGATGGTTTTTTAGTGTTTTATCAGGGAAGCAATTAATAGCCATTGGCTAAAAAACCTAAACAAAAGATAACACTAATGCTTCTGATTGGTTAAGAAACATTCTTGGCTAGAAACATTTCTAGGTGTCCATGGTTTTTCAATTCACACTGTAGCAAGTCGATGATTAAAATCCAGGACCATGCAGTACAGTACGTAGTGCAGTACACCATAAATCAATGGTCAAAAGGATGATTATACATTACAATGACTAAATACCTGTGCATGACTTGCATTCCGAAAATCTGACCATAAGTCCTCATCATCTGGTGTTGGGCTTGCAATAGCTAAACAAGAATCAATGAAAAACACCACCATCTCAATCGTCAACAACTGCAACAAATTTTCTTGATGCAAATTCTATAATCAAATTGAATTCAATTACTGTACCATGCACAAGTTGCTTTAATATGATCTGTGCACATTCAGGCTTAATGATGCTAGTAACATCATTCCATATCTCCCCTCCATTCACAGTGTTCTTCAGTTCGTTACATGGGGAATGTGTGCATCTGTCATAGCATTTGATAGCAAATTTCATTGGTTCCTAAGAAGAGGATCAAAACGAATTTACAAACATTTTAATGAATTTAGGAGCTTGTGGTTCAAACAGGTGAGGATATGGGAGAATAGGACAGATACAACAAAAAAGAGAGAACAGTTATAAGAATACATCTAGCTCCTAGTAATGGACAGTATTAATAATTATTTTAATAATAATTTCAATACTTCTATAGTGCAAAAAGGCATTTAGGTATATGATCTAATGTGCTTAAATAAGTATTATGATTGAAGTATTTACTTACCACCTCCAGGTGAGTTCTTTTCAATAGCAAATTTCGTACTTTCTAAAAAAATCAATATTGAAATAAAAAACATTAATAAACCAAATACTTTAGTATCACTTACCTAATCATGACTAAAGATAGTTTTAATAAGCTTGTAACCTCTACATTACTACAGTTAGTTCACTCATATCACCTCTCCTCGTCTTCCTCTATATTCACTAGAGCTGTACACCCCACCCCACCTCACCTCACCTCACCTCACCTCACCTCACCTCACCTCACCTCACCTCACCTCACCTCACCTCACCTCACCTCACCTCACCTCACCTCACCTCACCTCACCTCACCTCACCTCACCTCACTCCATACAGACTATAAAAAGGAAAGTTATGCATTGTTCATATGAGCCTTAATGGCTCAGTGATGACTTTTTTTATGTAACTCATGGCTTGATCTAAAACTACTTAATGTATAATATTTACCATGTCCACATTTTCTTTCGTTTTGGGTAGCTCATGTGACTGCAGCTGAAGTGTTATTGACAGTGTGTTTACTGGTGATAATGGCAGAGTCTAAGGAAAATGATTAATGTCAAATAACATTAAAAACTAATTACCTCATAATTAAGAAAATAAGCAAATTAATATAATATAGGATGTGGTAACAACACCAACAACACCAACACTAGCAACAACTACAACAACTGCTACACCTTCAGCAGCAACAACAACACCATCACTAACAACACTAACAACACCAACAACATTCCCCCCAGGAACAACAACAACACCACCAACAACAATGACAATGACCCAACAATAACAACACCAACAACAATGACAACAAAAACAAAAGAGTAAAACTGTGAAGTAAGATATTGCACTTAAACTCTCTACTGAATATTACATTATCAAAATCATGAAATCTTATAATGTGATGGAAGGCTATAGATAAAATGATTCTTGGTTCTACTCATTTATATACGATAATAATACATGATAAACTCACTCTTAATGAAGACAGTGACTCATTTATTTCCTGAAAATAACAATAATTATTGTTAACTATATTATTAAAAATACAGAATTTTGTATTCAGAACCCGAGGAAGATGCACTCTGCATTGAAACATTAACATTCAAAGTGACTCACTAATAGCCAAACTTTTTGTATAGAAGAACAATGCCTTTTGTATTCTATTCTATGAATCTATTGAATGCATAACTAACAGAATTTTATTATCCATCATAATAAATATTCAGTATGTTGGAAAAAAGTAGAATGAGGAACTCTACTTCAGATGTGAGGCACATTTAAGGGTTATAATTTGGGTTTATTAGTATTTTGTGTTATAGAAAAATAAGTATTATATTTTAGCTGGATGTTTCTGTATGAACATTGACTTAAACAAAAAATAAATAAATAAAATAAAATTTTGTGCAGCTAATGTTATCTGAGGATTTGGGTATGCAAGTATGGCACATATGGTACATATAAATTGTTAATTTATAATAGAGTGCTGCAGGTGCTACTGTCAACCATCAACCAGTACTAAACAATGCTACAGCATGGTTGCAAAAGAATTGCTTTAAAAAAAGCATTGCTAAGTTAGATATACTAAGAGAAGGTTAAAATGAACTTACCAAAGTGCAATCAAGGACTTGGCTCAATACCAGTTTTACTGCCTGACTATATGGAAGCTCAATCTAAAAAAGGAAAATAATTATTGAAGAAAAGAAAAACGTGCAAGCATGCTGTGTGCAGTTATAAAGCATGCGTCATGCTTCTTCAAACACTTCTCCCGTGTTCTGCCAATCCCCAAGTGCTTTATAACTCCTTACAATACAGCAAGCAAGTTTTTTATTTCTTTTATAAAATCCAAAGGGCACATGTGTGCTGTGTGCTCTCATAAAGCACACTCTCCCAACCAATTAGAATGTGAGATCTATAACAGTTATTCCATAAAATTATATAATGCATGGGTACTATTAAATATCTGCTTGGCACCAGAAACAGTAATGATTTGCAGGGTGCATTTTTGTAAGATGTGGATGAGAAACATGGTTGATTTATAGCTAGAATCCCAAATAAGTGTACCATATGAAATGTGCCAGTAGATAAGGTTGTAATACTGCATACATTTTTGAGGGTATATTAAATTAAGTCCAAAAACTCATGAATAATTCATAAGCCTTTGGTCTAATTTGAGCCACCATACACGTCACGTGCATGGACCTTTATACCCGATAATTAAAGTCCTCTTCATATCAGTATACTTTATATAAAGAATACTAAATGTGGACAACCTAATCAGAATAAAGGTGCATCCATGTTTAGATGAAGACTTAGAGCCTTATCAAGATCATGTGTACGATCATCAATGACCCATAAATTATCTTCGACTAGTGCGCCTGTCTTGAGTTCGGCATGTTGTCTTCAACTTGTGGGAGCCTTTTTTGCACTTACTGCGCATAACATTGCTTTACAAATGACTCTCAAAGTTTAAAAGTCAATGTTCACAAGGTATATGGTCTCTCTACTTCAACTGAAAGGTTTGTGAAATATACTTAAAGTTTTTGAAGCTGTTTAATAGACTCGCCGGATCATGTTTTATTTGGTCTAAAACCACTCAGCTACGCCTCATGGTTTTAATCCCGATAAAACACTCCTGCTCTTTTATTAAACACTACATAATGTCTAGCCTTGTAGATAAATCCTACTGCTATCATCAAAATTGTACCTTGATAGGTGCAGGAGATGACACTTTCTTGGAGCCTATAAAAACAAGAAATGAATTGATAAAAAGCATTTTATAAATGAATAACTCACTGAATTCAATTTATAAATAATCAGCAGTAACTTGAAATGTGCAGTAAAAGCTGGCAAAGGACTTTCTATGGTACATGTAACCCATTCAAAAATACATCAAAGATTGGCTTAACGGCAAATAATACTCCTCAACTGTGAATAAAAAAAGGTTATGTGCCTAACCTACAGTAATAATAATAATAATAATAATAATAATAATAATAATAATAATAATAATAACGGGGTATTTATATAGCACATTTTACTCAATGGGCTTCACAATTATGATCAGTGGAGGACTTTACGGGTTGCGTATTAGTAAGTTAGTATTTAATGCCTCCAGATTGGGATAGGCTGTTGAACCGCGAGACAATCCCTTACTCTTTCACAAATAATTCAACAGGTTCTTTTATGTCCCCCATTCACTGTAGGTTATAGGAAGGGTGGTTAGGAAGGGTTTGGAGACAGGGCATATGGTTTTAAGTCCTAATCTGAGAAGACTTGAAGGTCTAACCATTTGCAGATGTAATTACAAAGGTAGCACCTTCTCCTCAGTTATTTTAAGACCCTGAGTGTTGGTCCGGCCGAGGGTTGAACCATGACCTCCTGCACAACAGACCGACGCTCTTACCAATTGAGCTAGCCAGTTGGCGGTTACAGTACAGCTCATGGCCCGGGATGCTAACATGTATATATATATATGATTGTGGTATTTCCACAGGCAGTGATTACACAAGTGCATGTAGTGCATGCAACAACTCCTTACATGTATGTATACGCATATCTGTGTAGTACACTAGTCTACAGTACTACACACATTTTTCATGGAATGTTAACATTCTCATAACCTGTCTGTATCTATACCCTAAAAGACAAAGTGCTTTCCTCACCTGTTTGTAATTCCAGCTCAACCCACTTGTTAGACTGCTTAGAAAGAGCATCTTTACCATTCAGAATAGATGCAGCCACACTATTGGTAGTTGCTGTGGCTTGTGTGTTAATTGATTTGATTGGCTGGTTGGCTGTGGATGGTTGACTGGTTGAAAGGTGCTTGACAGTAGTCCTGTGCTTTATGCTTTCCGATGTCCTGCTCAATATGTCCTGTTTTTCATCCATTTTTTTCTTTTCTAGGTTTTTATGACTCATTTCAAAATCATCATCATCATTTGACTCATCATCATCATTAACAGGGTCAATTTTTCTTGGCGTCTGTTTAACTGTCCTGGAATTTATATTTTTTTGTGATTTAATAGAAACATTTTTCTCTTCTCTTTTAATGGCAGAGTCCTCTGTGGCAAGTCTGCGAAGACGAGCTGCTCGCAGATCTTCAACAGGTACACCTATAAATATCATTAACACAATTATAAACCTCTTAATACATACCCTGATGAAACTCTCTTATTTTTTGAATTATTTTATAAATCTAATTTATTTGTCATGAATAGAGCTGGTGTAATGTTTTCCCATTAAAGACCTGCCCTCAATCAATCACTTATAATTGATAATTTAGTGACATTTGATTGGCAACTGTCACATGTCAATTAGATCACACTATACACAGGATTGATCTCTGTATCATATGACCACAAAGGAGTCTTAGATACTGTGCTGTAAAGACCCATTGGCACTACTGCACAATTTTGGCATTATCTGGCTGATAAAAGAGAAAAACATGAAGAAATACAACACATATATTAAGACTGGTTAGCCACAGGCAACCCAGTAAATATGCAGCATTCTCAAAAGAGCTTTTTACTTTTTCTTGATCCATTTGATCCTTGTCTTCTTCTTCCAACAAAGATACAACATCCAACAATAACAAGGCCTAGTGTCACCAAAGCTATGCCAATTTCTCTAAAATTAAGTCTTGCAAGAAATCTTGGCATGTAGCTTTTCTTGGTGCTGGAATTCTTTTTCTGTTTTGTTTTCTTCTTCTTATACACTGTTTGCTATAAACATATGAAAAGAAATGGTGATAAAAATTTTCTTTCTTTGAGAAAATTAAAGATAAGGTTCAATTATGCCTTCATAAACTGTCTCCAAATAACAGATGTGAATGTTTTATCAAGTATCTAATTCTTTTTTCAGAAAAACATCTAAACTCCAGGCAGGATTCAAACCAGTGACCAATGTTTGCCAGTCAGACACTCTAACCACCAAGCTACTTTTAATTTATTGGGATCTCAAGATGGTCCCTGAGCAAGGTGACTAAATGGTATAAACTGGTCACTTAGGATATACACTGTATATGATAACTTAAGCGGAAATAATTGATTGCTGAAAGATCTTAATTTAACAACGATAACTGAGATGCAGTTTTTTACTTGGTAAATCATCTTTTAAATATCATATTTCAAACTTAAGAAAAATTTGTTGCTGTCAGCTTCCAGTCTCTATATAGAAAACCAAATGCTTTCCTTACCCCCAACCATTAAAAAAATACCCCAACTTTAAACCTTACCACAACATCATTCATATAATGTTCCATTTCCTTGTGGTTGAGTCGGCCATCTTTGTCACGATCATATAAGGATATCTCCTGTGAATCAAATTATAGCCAACATTAGGGGACTCAAGTTTTTGACATGTTTTTCTCCCCTAAGCTATGAGGTTTTTTTTTGCTAGGTCCTCCAGGTTTTTTCTTTCCATAAAAATAATTTGATGTTAAAATCAAGAGCTGTATACACCTAATTAAAAAATGTTGTCGAGTTCGAAAAAAGATGATATCCTCAATGCTAAGACCGAAGGGGAGCATGGGAAGACAAACAATTATGCTAATTTCATGCATATTGCAGTTTTCCCTTCCTGTGCACATTTTATGCATCATCTAGAAGTTTGACCGACTTTGCTCTACTGTGCATTTTTACAGGTCTATATGCAAATATAATACACATTTCGGAGTACCCAAAATCCTTTTAGGTCTTACATGTAGCCTTTGAACCCGACTATGTTTTTTCAATAAGGTGTATCATGTTAGAAATTCTTTGTGATTAAGACATGTACATCTTTAGGTTAACTGTTTATATATATATTTTGACATTCCCTCAAATTTAGAAAACTCAGACTTCATCAATATAGAATACCTCTTTATTCAAAATTATTTTGGGGTTTTCATCATTTTCATCTTTCATGGCATCTTCAAGGTCTTCCATGAAACTATCTCCATATTGAGCACCTTGAATGCTACAACAGTAATGAAATACAGTTCATTATCAAATATCATGACTATTTCATCCTTAAAACTCTCTATATGCCAGAAAGGCACACACTCATATGTGTGTTCCGTCAAAGGACTAGCATTAGAAATGTCGGTAAGTTTTTTCATCTTTTCATGGTGTATATAATTTACCTTTTTATCATTACTGTTTCATTAGAATTACCAACGCATCTCGCACTAGTTCTTAACTAGTTATATCTTCTGTATAAAAGCAAGATTACTATTAGCCATTCCAAGTTTGAGATGGGAAATGGGTCAAGTTTTCATTATAGTGCTGTTTTAGTGGATGAATTAGATGCTATCTTGGAAATGTCCCCTAAAACAGCCCCAAAATGCATTGTATGTAATGCCAACTTGACACAGTTTTTTCCCCCAACCATGGAACAGCTAATATAATAGACTTTTCTTGACTTTGCTTGAGCAACCATATAACACAATGGCTCCCAGTCAAGGTAGGACTTGATGTGTAAAAACATACATTTACTCTATTTTACTCAGTCATGTGAATTCAGGAAAGGGCGGTCTATCAATCTGTTATTAAATATAGACTACAATAGAATATAAGCAATTGTCTGTATTCAGATTGGTTCCTTTAATACTTTACTGTGACTAACATTATTTCCCCTTGAAATAAGTGCAAAATATAATCTAGTAGTCTAGAAACTGCATCCTCAAATTCTTTTTGCCTATTTTTTTGAGTGGGGTGGGGGTGGGGAGTTTGGAGAAGATTATTACCCAGGGGTAAGCCGAGTACTATATATTTTTGTCTCGCATTGACACGATGCGTTGGGATTCCTGTGGCAAGAAAATATCTAAACTTTTTGACTCAAAGTGTTTTTTTTCTCTCTATACTTTCGAATAATCATACCACAAATACTATAGAAGATATAACTAGCTAAAAACTATTGTGAGCTGCGTCGGTGTTTCTAATGAAACAGTAATGATGAAAAGGTAAATTCCTCTTTTACTCGAACGAAGGACTACCGTCCGAAACGTCAGTAAGTTTTTTCATCTTTTTCACGGTGTATAATTTACCTTTTTATCATTACTGTCACAAATACTATAGAAAAACTTTATATCACATTCATTAGTGAGAATTCCACGTTTTCAAAGAGGAAAATTCCTTTATCCAGACCGACAAGGAAGTGCGTGGGTTTTTACCGTCAAATACAAAGCATAAAATGTCACTTATTCTTACCTGGTTAAACCAAATCCAACAAAAGTGACAACAAATAACAGTCTATTGATTCCCAACAACATTCTCATTACGATATAATCCTAAATTTTGATTCAAATTTTATATAAAAAGCTGAGTCATGGAACGAATCTCTGTTTATATTTGTGGAACTGAGCCCGCGAAATGCTTTCCCAATGATGCATTATGGGTAGTTGGTACTAAAGGAGGGAGGGATGGGAAAATAGAAATTTAAAGGATCCAATCTTTGAAAAACCTGAAACCTACGCTTTACAGCTGTAGGTTTCTTTGAATTGATTTGATTGCTTAAATACGATTTATGGACACATTTATTTTGTGAATTTAAAATACTTTATAATCCATTAAAAACCCCAAAAAAACATACAACATTTCAAACGCTTTATATCTACAAGGAGGAAAGCTAAATAAAAAAACCTAGCTTCATATCCACAGAAGGTTTTTTTTTAAACTCACCCGAGCTGGTATTTTTGTGTTACGCTCACGAGTTTGGTTTTTCCTCCATCCCAGAATGCATTGCCAGTTCATTTTCCAAGATGGCGGCGAGGTCGAGGGTGCTACAGTTGTATCGTCAGTTATTGAGAGAGGGTCAGAAGTTCAGCGATTATAATTATAGGTAATGATAAGCTTTACATGATCTTTAAGAGCTTATATTATTGGTTTTATTTTTACTTGTCATCTTGCATTTCTTCATTTTGGCAGATGCAAAATTCACCGTCACGTAAATGTGCACGTGTTATTTTTCTCTTGTTTGTAAAACTGAAGTGGTTTTATTTGAATTTTACTGATCGATCTTTTAAGAAAAGTCAATCCATGCACTTACGTAGGATCATCCTAATATGTTGAAAGTACAGGAATATTATAATCGTTAAATATTAGCTTGTGTAAACAAGAATAGCAATCCTTGTTATGCAATGACAGGCGTGTGTAACTCGTGCATCAATAGGTAACCAGTGGTAGCTTGTGCCTGCTATTAAAGAATCTTTGGTCTTGTGCTATTTGATTTTTGATGCTAATAATGTTAACAATAGCCACTCTTTGACGTTTGTGGAAAAAGAACTCGTTTTCCATCCAGCACCCAGCAACATTCCGTTAATGTAGGCTATCTGTGGTTGTAATGAATATTTCTGTGGTTAAGGGATTGGTGATTGATAAGCGTGCTTCCATTGACTTTTGGGTGCATGAGGGAGGTTGCTAAGTGTAAGAGTCGCACAAGGCTTAACTGAGCATGACTCTAGCTTTTTGAGTACTTAAGCAACCGACCATGCAAGTGCTCCTTCATCTTGAAGGATGCACACTAATTTATGATCAATGCTCTTATAACATAGCAAAAGCACATAAATCTTTGTTAATCGAGATTAGTTTATAAATTTTTTTCTAACAAAAATCTCCATTACTTGGTGTGTGCTACTCGACTAACATCAGCATGCACAATCAATTTTTGGATGCATGCTAGTGCTCGCTAATTTCTCAATCAGAGCGTGCATTATATCATGGCTATGTTATAATAATTATCACATCATTGTGAGGCTACAGCAAATGGGGCTCATTTGCATGTCTCACTCTTCCAGAAAAGTGGACCATTTTTTAACAGGGCAATATCGAGATAGATGCTTTGTGAAAAAATATTCGACCACCCTTTGATTGTGTACATTTTTTGATTTAAAAAAAAAGGGTCATTAACATCATGATTATTGCATTGTTACTTATGCTCTACATTTTTCACAAGGGAATATGCTTTACGAAGAACAAGAGATGGTTTTAAAAGCAATAAAGATATCACCAATACAGAAGATATAGGACAGTTAATAGAGAAAGCACAAATAAATTTAGAAATAGTAAAAAGACAAGTAAGTGCATATATATAGTCACTTAAATATGTTTTACTAGGATTCTTAATTATATTCTGCAAACTTGGTAGTTGAGAACTGTCTCTTGGAATTTGGTTTTTCACTGCAGCCAGTCAATTAAAAATATAAAAGGCGCTAAATGATAGTTTTGGTTGACTGGAGCAAGAAAGAACATTTCTCAATTTATCAAGCTGTTGAAAGTTCTGATTTTGAGAATATTAAGAATTGCAGTAAGCACTTTAATTTGTGGTGATATTGATATGCAATCGCAATATCGCAATACTGTAAGTAACAGGTTCAAATGCTGATAAAAGACATGGCACATAGTTAGCTCTTTTTGCTATGGAACAAAACAAAATCACCATTTATCCATTAACAGTGATACATTCCCATTGATCTTGACACTTTAGGCCCCTTTACATGTTGAAACGTTTAGCTGACACTCGTTTGTAACAGCGTTTTGAGGAAAGTTTCACTGGAGTGTTACACAGGGCAATATTTTTGTGAAACTGCTATCATCCACCATGTTTATCTAGCCTGCTTACTGGCAATGTTGGGCTCAGATTGGATATTTCACTGGGGCATGTTGAAGAAAAGAGGGGTGCTGCAGTTGCAAAAGTAGAAAGCAGTTCATGTTAACAAAAGTTTCACAGAGCTGGGAGTGTTACATTGTTGGAATTTGTTCTCAAACTGAAACTTGGCTCGCAATGCTGTTAGACTCAAGTTTCAACATGTAACAGGGCCTTGTTTGGTAACAAATTTTCCATGGTTTTTATTCACAGGCTACTCTCAACGCAATGTATAAACACCAAAAGCTTGTGGTAGAAAAACAATGATGATGTTCTGTGATTAGCAAGTATAAGTATAATTATATATGCCAATAATGCCAACCAATTGATTTAAAAGACAGTGTGTACATGCTCGTGGACTTCATGGCTCTGGCCAGTTCAGCCAGATTAAAGCAATTAGCATCAGAGTATACTGGACAAGCATTCCAAGCAAGTACATGTATATGGTCATGCATTTACACCTGCCTTGGAACTCTGCTAGCAACACTGTGAAAAGGCTTCAGCAACACTATGTGGAGTTTTCAAAGTTTGCCATTTTGATGGTTCTGTATGTAACCTTGATATCTTGGATTTTTGGTATCCATTAAATTAAAAAAATATTAAAATGATATTAATTGACAAATATTATGAAAGGAATAATTGAATGTAGATGGATGTCATGAAGTAAGCAGAAACATGGAAATTGCTTAATTCTGAGCAGAATAGTTTTGTTATAAAATTTGAATGATTTTGCTTACTGTATGATGACAGACAGTGGACTTGTTTTTGAGTAGAGTTTTGAAATTTATATTTTTCTAGGCTTTCAAAAGTCTAAAATGTATATTTTGTCATTATTTAAAAGGATATATGACCACTTTAAATACTAATTTTTTAAATTATGTACCAAGCACTTTAAAGTCAAGTTTTCTCTCTTCACTAATTGATCACTGGAACCTCAAGAGAGTAGTCTCTTTTGTGGTCCCTCGATGGAGATGTGTTCCTTGGATTTGCCTCAGGAAATATCGTTGTCTCAGGACCACAAAACACACTTTTTACCTCGGTTCTAGTTAAAGAGTTTTAGTTGTTACACCATTTAATTTCTTGTTCATCACCAGAATGCATGTTGCTGCTGATTTAAAAAAGTTTGAAAATTAAATTAAAATATGCACACACATGCTGTAGGGCTTGGGTATAAGTGTATCATGTTTAGAAATATGGCTGACAACCTTTCTTTGCCACATTCAGTGACGGCACCTAGAAAGTGTAAAAGAGATATGATGACAACAGGGCTAAGAATAATTTGCCAGTCATCGGACAATGTCCAGGCAGTAATTATCTGGACAAATCGTTGCCTTGCTGGTCATTTTAACCAGTAGTGTTGAGCCAGGAAGGAGCTATGACTCACTGAGCTTAAACTAATTTGGCTGGTTATCTTGAGAAACAACTTACCAGCCATTATGTTTTGTCCTTTGACGTCAGAGCACAAGCTGTACATAATTAGCTGTGGCATCAATGGCTTCTGCACTGGGCTTAATTCTCTGAGAGAGTGTACAGCAAGGTTATTTTATTATACAGTGGTATCTCTTAGTATTAAGCAGACGCTCTATCAGGACCTTGCTTGTTGTCCATTTAATGAAAGGAGTATGCTGTATTGAGGTTCTTTGACAAATGAGTCGAAATATTGTATTTCTACCTCTTGTCATCTTTGATCCAAAACTTGGATTTATAACTATGCTTTCCATACTCAGAACCATTTTTATCTTGTTGTATTAAGGTTTGTTATTACAGTAAATACAGTGTTACCTCTATTAGGAGGGACAACTTCAGGAACTTGCCTGGTGTCTACTTAATAATAGGTGTCTACTGTATAGAGGTTTGTTATTACAGTTAATACAGTGTTACCTCTATTAGAAGGACACCTTCAGGAACTTGTTTGGTATCTGCTTAATAATAGGTGTCTACTGTATAAAGGTTTGTTATTACAGTAAATACAGTGTTACATCTATTAGGAGGACACCTTCAGGAACTTGCCTGGTGTCTACTTAATAATAGGTGTCTACTGTATAAAGGTTTGTTATTACAGTAAATACAGTCTGTGTTACCTCTATTAGGAGGACACCTTCAGGAACTTGCCTGGTATCTGCTTAATAATGGGTGTCTACTGTATAGAGGTTTGTTATTACAGTTAATACAGTCTGTGTTACCTCTATTAGGAGGACACCTTCAGGAACTTGTTTGGCATCTGCTTAATAATAGGTGTCTACTGTATAAAGGTTTGTTATTACAGTAAATACAGTGTTACATCTATTAGGAGGACACCTTCAGGAACTTGCCTGGTGTCTGCTCAATAATGGGTGTCTACTTTACAGAGGTTTGTTTTGGAGTTTATGCAGTCCTTGCCTGTATCTTTTCTTAATGTGAAAGTTTGCTGTTCAAATAAGCAGTTCAAAACGTTTTAGCACGTTTTTGTTATGGCTCCACTGACTGGCAAAAGACATCTTTCTTACTTGGTGAAATCAATAAATTATGAACACAATAAAATAATAGAAAGATATTACTAGCTAAAAACTAGTGTGAGCTGCGTCGGTGTTTCTAATGAAACAGTAATAATGAAAAGGTAAAATTATACAGTGAAAAAGATGAAAAATCTTACTGACGTTTCGGACGCTAGTCCTTTGTCGGCGTTTACTCCGACTAGCGTCCGAAACGTCAATAAGTTTTTTCATCTTTTTCACGGTGCATAATTTACCTTTTCATCATTACAATAAAATAATAGCAATGCAACAGCATTGTGGGACTTATTTGAAATGTGACTTACATTTTTCACTATAGATCATATCAAAAAAAGGTGTACATGACAACCCTATTGGACAAACCACTGCATAGAGTTTTTGCAACAATACATGGTGGCAGCCATGACAGGAGGCACAATGATTATAGTCTTTTTTCCCCACACTTGCCTGGGAAGCTAAATTCTTTCTTGTGCAAACCAGATTAGACTGGATTTAATTTTTTCTGCATCCTGTTATGGCTGCCATTGCATAATGGTGCAAATCCTCTTTTGAGAGTAAAATAACTTGTTGATCAATAATGCAGGGCTTTTTCATGAGGTTAGCTGCATTTTGACAGGACGTTTTAACCATAGTTGGTAGAGGGGTGCTAACAATGGCCTGGTCATCTCTTATTATCCCTCTACTGAAATATCTGTATAATCGCAGCTTTGCACGCAAAGTGCATCAACCTACCCATTCAATATTCACAACCTAACTTGTCAAAGTTCAGCAGACTAAAACCGTGATACCTATGTACAGTACAGCAGTTGGAATATTACCAATTGTGCTCGCCAAAAACCCTGTGGCCATAGAGAAAGATATATTTATCATACCATATGTATCCATAGCAACACAAAACATGTTTGAACAGGAACTTAGGCCCAGAAAGGTAAATTTTTTCAACACCCCAGAAGTAAGAAAGCCGCGGAAATTAACTGATCAGAAACGTCCTGTTCTAACAGGATTTCAATTATGGCTAATCTAAATAAAATACAGTCAAGTCAACAAAAATGAAGCCACACAGCCTTCGAATCGGCGCCCAAATGCGCTTGCTTCAAGCTAAAACTTCCTGTTTTGTAAATTGGTCTTTGTTAGCGTGAATCCAGCTGCTTTGCTATCAAGGAAGATAACGATTCCTAACTTTTGTTATTGGTATACGTCTCATCATGTTATGTAAGCCCAGTAGGTGATGCGTGAGTCGGTCAAAAATAGCTCCTTTATTTATGGACCACGACACTAAATAAATTCTGACTCCAGCTCCACCCCCACCCTTCCCCCCTCGCTCCAAACACACATCCCACCCTATCCCGCCCCCGTGTATACCAATTCATTTGTTAGTACTGCTGAAGCGGCATAATGATACAACATTTACGGAAGGTTGTCTGTTTTCTCAGGCTAGTTTCTATGTTCATATTCGAATGAGGCCTCGTGGAAAAAAAACTCGTTCGAGTATATTTTTATATTAAAAAAAACTATACAAATTTATTACAAATTCTGAACACCTTTAGGAATGATTCCACTGAGTCGTGTGTTTGCCAATGGAACAAATTAGACAGACAGTTGGTATCTAGTTTGATACCTGGTTGGTATCGCAGAGCTGCTGAGACCAACATACGCAGACATATACATCGGGTTTATTTGATTTTTCAATGAAGGATAACGTGTGCGCGCGACGAATCTAGAGTTATTTGACGATGTCACCCAAAGGATATGGCTGTGTCTGTTAAAGTTTGGGCTTGCAATTATATACCAGCTAGTCTACAGTTCTATTCGTGTAGTTTGCGCTTACGGATAAATGCGCCAGCTTCAAATTTTACGATTTTCTTTTTTGTTCACAGACAACCGTAGTGAAAGAAGACTGGAAGGGACGAAAGGAACGGAAGACGTTATTTGTAAGGAACTAACACAAGATAAAAAAACGTTTTCACTGTCTATCAGTTTGGAGTTAAAGAAGACTGGAAGGGAAGAAAGGAACGGAAGACGTTATTTGTAAGGAACTAACACAAGATAAAAAAACGTTTTCACTGTCTATCAGTTTGGAGTTAAAGAAGACTGGAAGGGACGAAAGGAACGGAAGACGTTATTTGTAAGGACCTAACACAAGATAAAACGAGATCTCACTGTCTATCAGTTTGGAGTTAAAAAGAATGATCACAAATAGCCACTGAGCTCAGGATGTCGGTTATTAACAAATTTTCAATTCACATTGTTTGGATTATATGTTTCTTATCAATTCACAAACGCAAGCAAAGCATTGGCGCGGCTCATGGCTGATAAACATGGTAGATTTTGTTCAAAGAAAAAAGGATAAGGTCAGAACAAGCAGCCAATCAGCGAAATAGTTTACACGTAGCTCGATACTTCCTTGTTGCAGTTCTCAATGCACTTGATAAAGAAACGGAAAGAGTTATTTGCATCGGAGGAAAAAGCTAGCTCTGTACTAAGTCAGATAAAACAAGTTCTCACTGCCTATAAGTTTGGCTTTACGAAGACTGATCACAAATAGTCATAAATAAAAGGAAAAAAATCAGGGCTGCGGTTTTTAAGCAAACAGAAGAGAAGAGAAGAGAAGAGACCATGATACTGAATAATATAAATTAAAAGTTGAAGTGAAATTGAACCATCCATCTTCAACCAGCTCTCTTACTTTAACATGATAATGAATAATATAAATAAAAGTTGAAGTGAAATAGAACCATTCATCTTTAACCAGCTCTCTTACTCTAACATGATACTGAATAATATAAATAAAAGTTGAAGTGAAATAGAACCATTCATCTTTAACTCTTTTACAATTTTCTAAAAAAAGTAAACATCCAGACTTAACTGTTTCGTGCAAGCAGATAAATAGCCTGGGTGGTATACCCGACAACTAGCGTTTTCCGTTAGACTATAGATTGCGATGACCGGGCGACGAAGAAGTCGTGCTTTTGACTTCCTTATAACTGTCATCTCTCAGTTCATTTATCAAGTTTCCAAGATATTCTTAGCCGGCTAAAACAATCGCGCCATTCAATTCTTTAATGTTAAAATTCCAATAATATATATGCCGACAACAAACAGGTTTAAATAGTTCATGTAAAATTTAGACAAACATAAAAAATAAATCCCGCTCTTTAAAATTATTACTAAACAATGTTTTGCACGATATTTTTACGGTGAAGACACTCGAACCATGAACACTTGACTTTATTCAAATTTTTATTTTCTGAGCTTTTTACTGCTTCAAACCCTCTAAAAAGGATTGAACTCAAATATGCTGTGTGATCAAAAGACAACTTATTTCTAAATGATTCCCCCAAGTGATGCATGTTAAAAAAAAGTAGCAAAAAAGCACAAAGTGTTCATGGTTAGAGTGTCCTCACGGTAAAGAACAAAGCGTAAGAGAAAAAGAAAGAAAGAAACATGAAAACTAGATGTGTGGTGTTACTATGTTTTTTACTTTACAGACCGAGGTAGTCTTATTTCAAGCGCGCGAAACTTGATTAGCAACTAGACCTCAACCCGAATAGTATTCATGACCTTACTCCTCGGTCAAAATTAATGGATACGAACAATTTTGACATTTAGGTGAAATGATTTGTGTGTGTGTGTCGTTTTGGTTTTCAAAACCGGCACTTTTAGCTACTAGAGGTTTATCGCTAATAGATCTCTAGTAGCTAAGCCAATCAGAGCGCAGGATCTGTGAAAAACCATTAGTAAGTTTATACTAACATGCCATACATAATGTAGATCACGATGTCTCTTATTATTATAGAGGAACGAGCGAGAAGAGGGAACGAGGTCAAATTGATCGACCACAAACTGTGAGTTGCATAATATCATTGAGGACAAATGTCAGTTCCAATAGATGACAGATGATTAGTCGTCCGTTCCCATCAGAGCAGAGTCATGCTAGGGAATAAAATGCCAGAAAACATTTAAATGGTTTCCATATTCATGTGTCGCCGCCACAGTTTATTGGCTTTTTTCAGATTGATCACGAGGAAAGCCATCCAAAAGTTGTAACCAAAAGTTTTTTCGAACAACATCAGCGACGTAGGAAAAAAATGTATAAAAAATATAATAGAGATATTCAGAAGTGAGAATGCGGATACGATAATATTATTTAGCCTGAAGATATGCTTTGTTATTATCATTATCATTATTTGCTCAAGCGTTCTAAAGCATGTCTGTTTTTCTCGTTGTTTTCTAGTTTCTATTAATGCTG
The DNA here is from genome assembly GCA_011057435.1 of Actinia equina. NCBI lineage: Eukaryota > Metazoa > Cnidaria > Anthozoa > Actiniaria > Actiniidae > Actinia > Actinia equina. The sequence goes on along the minus strand of WHPX01001246.1, from coordinate 464,459 downwards.
AAACCGCTGTAATTGTGTCTGCAGTAATCAATGTTCTATAAGTGTATTTACGATTTGACCTCAATTCAGCTGTCCTAACAATTGAACCCCCCTCCCCTCCCCTACTTCGGACATACTTTGACCATAACATTTCATACGCCTACGATTTTGAGTGCTGAAGAATAGAACAAATTGAGAACACGAGGCCCACTCATTTTACTAAATGCCTTTTTTATTTAAAATTGCACAAATTGGGAACATTGTTCGTCGCCCCTCCCCTTCCCCTTGGGAAAGACACAGTTAATTTAGTGCCTAACGCAACCAATCATGACACGTGTCGTGGTTGGTGAACGAGGTCACGAACATTAACGATTGCGGAAGTAGAAGTATATTTCATTCACGTGTCTGTCATTTAGATTAGATTCCTTCGGGCGTATAAACTCCAGTAGACAGTTGTTTTCGTTGCAAATTTACAGGCTCACCTCGAGAAAGCTCAGGTTTATTGTCAGGCAGTCGATTCAATTCTCGTATTGGCTTCCGGGTGTTTTCCCTTAAACTGCCAGTCAATCAATGCTTTATAGTTTCCTGACTGACTGACTAACCAACTCGAATGACTTCCCGTATGGCAGCAGACGCACACTCCAGTCTTCTGTCCATTTGATATTGCAAGTCAACGGCTAGAAATGCTTACAACTTATGGAGTCCTTTTGATATTTTCTGTTACCATTAATCTAAGCGTTGGAGTTTATTTTCTTCTTACTCCATTGTTGGAGCAGTGCTTCAGGAGGACGAATTTAGCCTTTGGAGAAAGAATCACTAAGCTCTTTGAAGAAAAACCAGGAATTGTCTCCAGATTGTAAGTACATTTTTTTCATTTCTGTGCATCTCATTTTTAAAACAAAACTTTTGCCTTTTGCACACCATTCTATAAGACCCAAGCTTTAGAATGTCACAGGGATTTGAGTTTCAAAACATTTTAACATACTTTATTTTTTGATACAAAAGATTTAACATTGGAGCAAAATGTATTGTTTTCTGCGCGAAAACAATATAGATATCAAAGAAAAAGAGTATACCGGAAAATCATTCCAAAATGCTAGCCACATTCCTCTCATGATTCAAGATAACTCTACAGCCGATAAAATTAATGTTTACATTTGGATTCATATTTTTGTGGATAAAATCAGGTCAATCGAGCTTAATAAATAAATCAGAGATCCAGAATAAGGCTCGTTTTTTGAGGCTATTTCCTTGGATAATTGTGCAACCCACACTTCCAATTGTGATTATTTGTCAAAATGGTAGCCGATGGATAACTAGTCCATACATGTTTTTGTCTAGCTATGGGGGTACTGTACAAGTGGCTAGATTCACGCTAGGTTGAGTATATGGCATTGGTCATTAATAATAATAATATATTTGTAACGGCTTCCGGTCTATTATATCTCTGATATGGGACTCCCGTTAGCAGGCCATATCGTAATGAGAGAAGGCTTTTTTTGTTTTGTTATGAACTTATTTCAAGAACACTTTCTCAACGTCTATAGCCTTCTATTAGCTGAAAACTAACTACTATCAAGACCATATTCGGCTTACAGGAAGTTTAAGAAAGAAACGAGTTTTTCTCTCTCTAGTAATAATACTCAGTAATAAAGTAAGATCGTCTTTACTAGCTTAGTTGCTTCCTTGCTTGAGAGTGTCGATGCCAAGATACTAAACCTATTAATTTTAACCTTCGCCTCTATTAAATGTCACACGAATTTAAAAGTAAATATTTCCGTATCAGTCTTCGTTCGGTACGTGCTCCAAAAGTGCGCTTTTTAGCTCCTGACAGATCTCAAAAAAAGATCCAACCGGAAAAACAAAAAACATTTACAGTTTTATGTTTCACGTTGTGTAGATCAAATGGTTTCATGTCGATTTTGATGGACATGGAAAGCAGCCATAACGGTGGCTTCCTCATTCCATTTCGACGCAATCGATTCTGATTGGCTGCGAGAGAAGCCTTTCAGTGCGTTTATGATTTGTCTGATTTGTTAGAGAAATTCAAAGCTAGTTGTGGTTGAGTGACGTCCAAAACGTTGTAAACTCAATTTCAAATTGGTGCGTGGGAGAATATATCAAATAAATTAAAAAATAATAATTTATAATATGGCGTAAAATAAGTACCAACGTTTTGATATCAAAGGGAGCAACATCTACTTCTACTTCTTCGATCATAATTCTGCCTATAAACAAAAACGAAACTTGTCATGTTTTTTCTTCGTTGCAAATATTAATATTACAATAAAGAGTATTGTGTGAGTTCCCTTACTGACAAATACAAGACTATCATACTTTCTATTTGATTTCCTTATGTTAATATCAGTGGTTTAATAAAAATCAAACAGTTCGCATGAGCTTTTAAGTCAAAAATAAGTAAATCCTTTCAAGAAAATATAATAGTTCCTTGTTTTTGAGAATGGTAGATGGATCAAAGGATATGTAATACGTTTTATAACAAAATATTAGATGAAAGTTGATGCGGAAATTCAGAAGGATCGTCCTCGGTGCGTTGTTATGGTAACGGGGTCAATGATTTCAGACGGTGCTCAGTCGCTGGCAGGAAGTCGTTGATAAAAAAGCAAGAAGAAAAATTCGAGATAACACAAGAGAGCTCCTTATTGAGAGAAAAAAACGTAAGATGAAAAAATGACGTTAATACAATCAAAAAATTCGGTTCGCATGACACTGACGTGGAAAGCAGAACTTGTGGTACAATAATTCATTTCGCTGCTGGTCTACTTTTATTGCCCTAGCGCCTCTCAAAACCACAGACAGTAAAACAACCAACGACAGCAAAGCCGGAACTACGAGAAGAGAGGACTTTGTACTTTTGGACTTACATATGATACCTAACCTATGGTTTGTCGAAATTAAGGATTATTCGTGCTAGAAATGTCTTAGGTATATAGGACATTAAATTTAATCTCTAGAAAGTTAAATAAAAACAGACAATCATCGATAATTGGTTATCGTCAGTAATGAATATACGGCTTGGAATGTATGCAGTATCATAATGAGAAGAAGAACAAATACAATACCGACAGGCAACTGGTTGTCCCACTAATGGGATAATATTTTACAATGTAAGTTCGTATGGACCGTGGAATGTTCTCACGACATTTTCTTCTAGCGGCCTGCGTTTCGACTCTTTTGAAGGAATTAAAAATAAGAATATTAGAAATGAGTAAACAAAATAAATCCGACTGATGGCTCCTTTCCTTTGAACGACTTCTAGATCAAAGGGAGGAGACTGACGAAAATAATATTCCAAACATTACGATCTTGTGCTTTGCGGTCCTCGGAAAAAAAGTGTGGCTCTTCAAAGTACAAGCTTTCAGAAGACATTAATACAAATCATATCATCTAGTTAAACCAAGAGCTTTGAACCAACATGTGTAAAAACATCATTTTCATATAATCTATGAAAAGTTGTGTTCAACCACTTTATTGTGTTGCGCTTTTGTTTGAAACCACTGGACGGTCGTGACGCAAGTGGTACAATATATAACATTAAGTGTTTTTCGCTTAGTTTTTTTTAAGAAAAAAAATTATCAACTTCCTCTAGAGCATTAAAAAACCTTATGCTGTTAAAACAAAACAAAATTTAGAAAAAAAATTAAACCATCATTGATCATCATTACATTTACGATCTTGAATGCTCACACAGAGTAAACAAATAAGATTTAAAACTTTAGAAGGCATTTTCTAAAATTTTGGTTCCAAACTCGAGTCAGGAAAGTCGATATATTGTAACTGACAGCGCGTCGGCAAAGGAAAGCGCGCAAGCTAATATAACGAATTTTAAGGACGATTTTATGTCATTAGCAACGGAGGAAGCTATAATTCACCTATAAATTGCACTAATTGAATGGCGCACGGAATCCTGAGGACTAATATATTTTATTCTTAAGCTGGGCTATTATTACGACAGTTCATTCTTCCGGTATTGAATAATGTAGTTTGCTGGTGAGCGGATTTCATTTCATGGTATGAAGGAAACGTTGCGCAACCAACTTACATCGCGTCACGCTGTGATACTGAATTGGCTTTTCATAAATATTATTAGTAATATATTTATTATTTATCTTATATTTTGTGTGTCGTCACTCAAACCGTTTTTTCAAATTATTACCCAACAGCAACAAATTATCACGTAGGAAAAAAAGTAAAAACACACCAAAAAAAAAACACTTGTAAGCTGACCTCAATTATTTTGATACGTGGTCGATAGAGTACCGAGGGGATAGGGGTGCGTAAGAAGACACGTAAAATGAAAGTAGGAGAACGGTTGTTGATCTTGAGCTTAGCGCTGTTTTGCTTGTCGTCTTTTTTAATTAACAGGAAATAAAATATTCCAAAACTAATACAAAGTTTGCAATATTCCATTCAATGAGATACATTCTTCGATATCTTTCAATGAGATGTACTCCTACATAATCCTCGACTACAAATGTTTTCTATAAGATATCTTATGAAGGTTAAATCGCGTTTTCATAAAAAAGGCAAGCAAAAAAAAAAAAAAAAAACTAAGTAAAAATAATAAAGTAAAACAGAAAGCAAAAGGTTTCATTGTCGGTTTAAAATCATTAAATCAAACTTTTAAAATAAAAATATTTGGACCCTTACTATACATTTTATTCAAAAATATATCAACTTTGCAGGTTAAAAGAAAGCAATAAAAGAATGCCCGATTCCATTCTTTCTGGCCCTGAGGGCTATAGAGAAGTCCGAAGGAAAACAGGACAGTCTTTTGATTAAGAATACTGATTTTTTTTACAGCGGAAACGATAAAAAAATACGTGCTTCATCCTTCCTTGGGTATCAACCAAAAATTTACAAGCGTTTTAGTTAGGTTCACGCTCAACTTAACATATATTCTGAAAATAAATATTAATGGATTAAAGGACTCTCTATAAGCTAACTATCAGGTTTGTCAAAATTGCATAAAACATTAATTGCCATATTTCATTTCCCCTCGTCGGGTGTTTTGATCTAGACCGGATATACTCTCGTTAAATTATTATTTTTTAAATAAAATATTATTTTTTAAATAGTTGAATTACTGAAAATACTACTGAAAACACGACGAAACTAACTGCAAAATATCCACCATTGAAATCGAAATCAAGTATGGAAATTATGTTTTCTAATCATTTCACTTAGTCATAGCTTTAAAAACCATTCTGTTAGTTTATTTCCTCAAGTTAAGTTATGCAATTTGATTGGACAAAAGTCACGTCGTACTCTAAAGCCATTAAAGTGTTCATTTACTTGGTCAGTAATCGATTTGATTATCTTTTCATCGCGCATTAAGAAACTGAAATCCCCCCATTAACGCAAGTATAGTAAACACATTCTCACATTTCCATTAACATCGAGCGATTAATTCGCTGGTTTCTCACGACCCATAAGGGACCGATCGTTACTACGTCCCGGGGTGTGTGGAAATACTGGGGGGAACGTTTTTTAAAACCAGTAAAAATTGGGAGTACATTTTTGTAATGGCCGAATTTGATGGTAGGGGGTACGTATTCAGTAGTGTTGAAGGGGGAGGGGTACGTTTTCCATTTAATAATTTTAGAGAGGCGTACAAATTTTATTTCATTTTTTGCGAAGAAACCACCGTACTGCAATCAGTTGTAATATATTAGTAATAGGAACGGTTAATACTAAGCTACGTGTCTGTGGTGGTGCGAACTTGGCTCGCCATTTCAGCCAGACATACTTCCCGCTCGCATCAAACTGGCTCTAAAAGAGTATCCGGGGTTTCTGAAGGAAGTCTTACTGATGATTTGGAAGATAGCTGAACTGTTATGTATTTATTTTCGAACGAATGACAAGTTTAAAATAACTTTGAAATTGAATTCCTATTGTAGTATGTTTTTAAGTTCAAAACTAGTCTATAATAATATCACTTAACCATGTTATGATCAAAAACGAAAATTTCAAACACTTCCCATACGAATGCAAACTTCCTCTGCCAAATGAAAGTGCTGACCAATAACACTCTTCATAGTTTAAGAATCGATTCCACTGCGCATGCGTTTTTATATAAAATCGCATGCGCAGTGGAATCGATTCTTAAACTATGAAAAGGCTTATAGACCAATTTAGCTTGGAGTTATTTTTTCTCCATTTCAGGTTAAGAATAAGGTTCTTTGCTTGAGTTGCATGTATTCATATTCATGTGTCTTTTTATGCGCAACCATAAAACAAAGAAATGATACTCTAGAGAATAATACATGGTCTAAAATGGAAAAATACATTACGCCCTAGCTAAATTGGTCTATATTTTCCGATAAAAATGCTGATCTGTTTCGGGATCTGCTCTCAATATATGATTATGATTATTATTTATATAACGCCCTGTCACGCTTTTATGAGAGGTGGTTAGAAAGGGGGAAAGTAGGCACTGAGAGTGGCCACTGCCAGGAATTAGATTACATCCTCAGTACTTCTTTAATTGACTTTCCTCTGATATATTACGTCTCAGTAATTAAATCTAATTAATACCTGATTGATCTAGTTTCAGGGATCAGATCTTTTCAATTATCATCTTCATCTATGGAATCATTCTACTGATTGTCAGCGATGTCTTCCAGAATCCTTTTCTGGAAATCTCCGAGCCTATCTTGGCAGCCTTTGCTCTGGACCTTGGCCACTACGTGTACCGATTTTTTCAGGATATCCTGCTAAGGAACTTCATACCACTATTTAAAATCAATCTATTACATCATATAGTGACTATCTCTACCTATGCGGTATTTATGCTGTATAAACAAAACGCCATCTCGGGTGTTATTGGACTCTTATTTGAAGGAAGTGCTATCTTTTTTGACTTATGTGGGTTCTTAAGATCCCTGGGGATCAGCAAGAACTCCTATCTGTACATAAATTGTGTTATAATAGGATTCATATTGACGATTATTTGCAGAGCCCTATGTCCATTAACATTATTAGCAGTAATATTTTTGAGTCATAATCCGTTAAGGATGGAATATCTTCCCCTGGGATTCTTCTTTATGAACATCGTATTTTTTTCAATGGTTAATGGTTGGCTTGTAAAAAGCTCGTTTGACAGCCTAAGACGAAGGATCCTATCACGACGGATTCTTAACGAACTCTCAAGATTTCGGAACGTCCGCGCCTTTGACGACAGTCAGGAAATAAGCCCTGGTGAGGTGGAACTCAATAACTTAGGAGCATCGAGACAACCTGTAAGGCAGCCTGTTACAATAGTTATACCAGCAGATGAAAGCTTCAGACTTGCGCCGCCTGTTTCTAATCTCAATATGGACTATAGTAGAGCTCTAGTTTCAAATATTACTGTATCTCGTCATGAAAGAACATTGCCTAATATCAATTATATTGTTAATGAGACATTGACGACTATGCCAGACACGGCTTCTATTACTCTATCTCAAGAATCCACTACTTTTGTATGAAATAAAGAAAGAAAGTATTTATCATAGCTTTTATAATGAATGATTATTTATGTTTCTGTGTTGGTTACTTTTTTCTGCACTCATCGACACTTGAAGCCACGCCCCTGAGTATAGTACTAGAAATCGGGGGCTATCCACCCACTTGGATAGTTTAAAAGATACAAATAAACAATGAAATCAAATTCAAATAGGAACTTTCTTTAACAGAGGTACAAGATGTGAAAAAATATAAGTGTACGGACACTGAAACCGTCAACTTCTAGAATTATAAGGCCCTGTCATTCGCTACTTGGTAAGGCATTTTTATAGCAGCATTTACAAACAATTACAAAAGAATGCTGTCTAGCGAGGAATACAAAATGTATAATACACTTTCTCCATTTTAATAGGATACGATACCATGTTAAATTACATGTTTGTTTAGGTTCCCTTAAATATCAGTTAGCTGTCTGTTAAAAGGAGATTGAATGCTTACTCAATCTAATCTGTTAGCTAGAACACTTTGAAACATGTTAGAACATATTTAGTTGTGTACTGCTCTGACAGTATAAGATACATTCATGTAAATAAATATTCATGAATAAAGTTCTGGCCAAGTTCTACTGCTTTGATCACGTTTATTTAGAATTTTGGTGATCACATTTAAGCAGATTTTAGCACAACTGAGTGTGAATAAAGGAACTGAGGTGAGTATATGGAGTTGCAGATTGATATCATTCCTAATAACTCAAATTTTCAATAAATCTTGGAGAGCACATTGGCTGCCAGCAGTCAATACACTGGGGTTTTTTTCATCAGTTTTGAAACATTTTGCCAATCAAGGAGCACAACTTGATTTAACCATAGTTAATAGAGGGGAATGGTTATGAAACCTATTGTTATATGTCTTTGTTCGCTTTTTTCAAGCGTGACCGTGCACAATCCTTTGTTTTACCATTGTCTTACGATTGTTGGCAATTGCTGAGTGAACAGACAAAAATCTTTCTTTTGGCTGCTAGTTCAAAATACTTAAAGGTTTATAAGAGATATTTGAGTATTCCTTACAATAATCCCATAGGCAAAGCTTATGTTTACTTATTTTGCAATTTCGGACGATAATAAATCAAACATTGTGCACGGTCAAGACCCGTTCAACATCAAAAGCGAACAAAGTCAGATAACAATAGGTTTCATAACCATTCCCCTCTATTAACTATGATTTAACAAAGAAACAGCTGTATTTCTTTCAAACTACACAATACTTTGCTGCATAACTTTAACGAGAGATTCTTTTTGAATCAAAATGTAATAGTTTTTAGGAGTTTCTTTCCCTTCAAATGACAATGCAACTTTGTTGGCTGTTGTAATACATGTGTGGCTTATTATTGGCATAAGGTTTGATTCAATCCAGTCAAATATTATTATTTTGAAAGTATTAAGATTGTGACATATTTCACCAATATTACAGCAGTATTGTAAAGAATGAATATACAATCTAAGAAACTCAAATTTGCTGTCAATGTATGGCAAATCTCATGTAAATCTCAATACATGAAGCCATAAGATATATAGTAGAAAATTTGCAACATAACCTATTTGAAAATACAGTAGCATGCATTATAGAAGTCTATGCACTAATCATCTACAGTGTGATCTACAGTGACTTAAGCACTCTTTGAGATTACTTAAAATCTGATAAAATTAATGTCTTTCAAAAAAAACCAACAGTTTTCTGTATAACAGCATGAAAACCAATTCATTAAATATTACATCTTAGAGCCACTGTGATTTCAGTGTTGTCTGTCTGTCCTTTAATTTGTCTGTCTTAATGCATGTCTGTGTAGCTATACATTTATAAAATGTCTTACATTTGGTACCTGTTATGATTAAATGAGATTTTAAACTATTGCATCATACCAGCACGTTTCATCTTGCGCTCCATTTTCTTTTGCTTCTTTGGGTCAACTTCTGCTTCTGGTGCCTCAGCAAAGAACCAAGGGCCTAGGATGTATGTCCATAGCATGTACATTGCTCTCATGGGAGCCTATAAGTAATTTAGAACATTTGATTACAGTCAAACCACCTCAAGCATGAACACATAGAGGTCATTAATGACTTTATTTTTGGATTCTTAATTTCATTATTCAATTTGAACATTCATTATTGAAAACAAATCTTCAATGTTCAAAAAATAATAATGGCTTGAAAATTCGATTAACTTGACTCATAGGCTCTCGTTTGAGGGCCATGTGTTAGACAACTCTCTGGGTTAATTCTGTTACCCTCCTTAAATGAGCTTTATTCTATTGTATTGTATTGTATTTATAGCAGAAACCAAAGGTAGGTCATTATTGACCTCTTGACACTTGTGGTGGTTTGACTGTAATATTATAATAGCTATATATAAAGAAAGTATATGCAGCCATATCATCAGCACCATATGACCTTTATGTGATGCTGTGTGGTAGAGTCCATGCTAATTAACACAAGTCATCTGCAATAGTTTACACATTATGGATCAATGTTGTAATGCACATACCAAAAGCAAGAAGAACCAAAAGTAGTCTGTAAATATAGCAAGGAATTGAACGATTGCTGTTAAAAGTATAAGATCTTTTACATGCCTACCAAAAGAATTTAAAAAATCATCTTAGTACATGATAGAAGATCTCAAGATAAAAGGAGAAACAAAATCTCATCATTAGCATTCCATGACAGATCTAGAGTGCAGTGCAGTTTTCAAATGACTGTGAGAACGACCATGTTTTCTAGGACTTTGATGAACTGATTTTTTTCTCAAGTTATGTGATTGGTCTGGCAGTGCCATAAACAAATTATTTTTAAGACAAGATGGATTTATTAGCACTTAAGATGACTCCAACATAATTGTGTGAGTAAATTTAGTGATTTTTTAACTTCCTCTTTTAGAGGCTTTGCACCATCACGTGATGGCAGCCATGACAAAAGGCAGGCAGGAGCAATGGAATCTGGTCTCATCAGATTTACAGGAGAAAGAATTCAGTTTCCCAGAAGAAAAAAACACTCTTTTGTTGTGCCTCCTGTCATGGCTGCCTCATGTGATGGTGCAAAGCCTCTATAGTGTCAAAAACACTCCAGATATTTTTGAATTAGTCATTGTGCAAGTAGTTGTGGGGCAAAATAAGCTGAAAAAAAGGACCACCATTCCTGTTTTCTCAAAACCAGTTAAGGGGCAGTATAGCCTGACATTACATAAATCCTGTTGAACACTAGAATTTGACTTGGTTTAGTATTACATAGATGAGGAAATGGAGGTTAATAAAAATGCACTAAACCTTGAACTTACTCAGCAGTGCCTGACTCAGAATTTAAATCCATCCCACCATCGATTAATGCACCGGTATCAGAGTAGGCTGGTTTTGCCATGGACGTCATGAATTTATAACATCCAATATAAACAAGAGTAGCTAATACAAACATTGTCTGAAATAAGAATAAGTTTATCCATTTTTTACAACACTTTCAATATTGTTCTGTATCTAAAGAAATATTTTAAAATTATATTTTCAGCTGTATCTTCCCCCTTACTCTCCAAATTTCCAAGATGTCAGCATATTATTAGGCAATCTGTATAACTGATGACATCATTTTACTACACCAATGCCAAAGTGTTTTGCAAGTTTTCTTTTGAATAGTTGGTAATTAAAATATTCTCATGAGAACAGCAAGAGAAATGGTTTATTGAATTGAACAAAACAAAATGTGCAAAGGATTTTGGTATTGACAGTATGATTATGAATGCTTCAATGCAAATGGTCTACATTCTTTCCAAGTACAACTTACCCATGATATCCAGCTAGCAGAAAAACTAAAGATGGTTGATCGAAACACAAAATATGCTATCTGTAGATAAAAAACGAGACAGTCAGTGGATTATGAATATCTAACTTCTTATTGCAAATAGATATTTCTATACTTTATTAATTGCATGCACCTGGTTGCTAGAGGGTTGTCATGGGGAGGGGGGAGCATTGGTGATTTGGTGAGGTGGAGATTATTCCTTTCTCGCTGGGTTGCTGGTGTTCTTTCTTCCTATGGAGGCTTTCTTGCAACTAGGGGTGTGTGTGTGTGTGTGTGTATATATATATATATATACATATTATATATTTTTATATTAGTTTTATATATTTCTTAAGGACTAGTACACATGTGTATTTTAAACAAGTATGTGAAATGCTCCTAGGCATCATGTGGATAAATAAACTATTATTATTATTATTATTATTATTATTATTATCATTATTATTAACCAACTGTGTAAATTACAGGCCATCATGACAAGAAAGACACACCTACTGTACTGTACCTCAACAGTAATCATCAATTTTGAATAAAAATCTACTGTATTATTGTTTTCTTCCAGGATTTGCTTTTGACCCTTGGTTGCTTGTTTTCCTTTTGCCTGAAATACAAACACAATCATACTCAGTTGACTTGATTGACAGTAGAGTCACTGCAAATGTTTTATGTACAACTCGTCTATATTTGATATAGATAATAAATATAATCTAATAGCCATGATTATGTAGGTCATGCGGAGTATAATGATCATAATAATGATAAGGATAATCACTGCTAACTGACTAGGGTATAGTTTCAGGCTATAATTTATAGCAAAGATACAAGTAAGTGCCTCTTTTCTGGTCACTTCATTAGACCAGCTTTTGCATTCATCAATTAACTTACTAATAATGGAATGATTATAAAAGCGACAAAAAATAATGGGACTGTTATTCAGGATTAAAAACTTAATGACTTGACAGCATAAGCTTATATTTTTATATCAATCGTGTTGATGCCTCCCCACTTATACAAAACCTCATGACAGCACCTTCTACGAATTTCCAAACCAAATAACGAAGTCCCAACAGAAAACAAGCCATGTATAAGGACACGTATGCTTGAATATTTATCGCCAAAATGAACAAAGCCAGCAGGTGAAACCGCACGAAACAGTCAAATGAAATAACTGCTACTGTTTTCAGCCAATGCATTCGGGAAACACGTTGTATAAGGAGTAATTTGACGCACGAATAAGAGGGAGAAGACAAGTAAAAATTATACACTTACCGGCGCCATCTTGCATTTGGAATGAAAACCAGTCCTTCCGGCCGAGAAACGAATGAAAGGATGCATGATGGGAAAATAGTGAAAATAGTGAAAGTAATATGGAAACACACCTTGAATCGAGCCGCATAAAACATTTGTATACAGTATTCTTATGCAATTTCAATTCTTTTCTTTAATTATCATTGCCAGAACTAGGGTGCTTGGGGGTCCTTATGAAATATTAAAACACATGCACATGTTCTATTTGACAAATAGATCAGGTTTAGCTATGTTCTGTTCTCTGATAAAACACGACTGGAGCTGTAGGACACGAAAAAAGTTATAGAAATCACGAGCCGTAGGCGAGTGATTTCTATAATTTTTTGAGTGTTCTACAGCTTCAGGAGTGTTTTATCAGAGAACAGAACATAGCTAAGCCTGATCTATTGGCTTTATATAATAGATTTTCACGAAAAAAATAGCGAAAATTAAAAAAAAAACCCATTTGTTTACAAAAAGGGCGCGCGTCTGTCGTCAAACTCACGTAAACAAATTTGATCTATGCGATGATTGGTTAAAAACGCAACCTATGGCTATCTGATTGGTCCAGTTTCGACAGATAGCGACAGATCTGTACAGGCTGGCATACAAGTGGTTTATCGCCTTTGTTCAACAAGAAACGAAAATTGCTTGTAAATTTTAGCAAAAAAAAAACAAAGAAAACAAGCATTTAACTGCTAGAAGAAATGAAAATTCAAATACTGAAGAGTTTGAAAAACGTTTTCAAAATTCAGATCGTTAAATGGACATTTAACCTGTACAAACACTCAAGAAAACCAGCTTATGAACACTTTGAATGCCAAGGAGCCGAGAGACGAGGAGCCGAGAGACGAGAAGCCGATTTTGATCTTCAAATTAAGAAGAAAGCTAGCAGTGCAATACTTGGAAAACTTGTTTTTTTAGTTGACCCTGAACTATAGTAGTGTAGGTAGTATTTTGTAATCGTAGTCTCAGGCTATTGGTAAACAAATAACGGTAAAAAAATTACCGTAAATAAGCGTAAAAATGACGAAGGTAGTTAGTAAAGTAAGCTTAAGTTTCTTACGATAGATTTGTTCATTCTTGTTAGACTATGAAATTTTTGAATTATTTTTTGACTTTTCTAATACCATCACGGTCAAGCAAAAAGTTTCTAGTTTAGCGAAATAAGGTCATTGTAAATATTCGCAGCACAAAGAAAGCTTTACTCGTCGAAATGTAGTACCAATCAAATGTGCTTCAAAACGACATATTTTCCTTTTTTAGAGGAAAGACATTATTCTCGATAAAAATAAATGAACATTTTAAATTTAAAATGTGAAAATGCTTGAAATAGAAAAGCTGAATATCTGTGACGTATTTTCTCTGTTTAATTTTGCATAGAAAACATGGTTTTGACGTCATATCTATGTTTCTATACTCTGATAAAACATAGCTTTTCAGCCAATCAGAGCGCGCGTTCGTGAAAATCTATTATATAAAAAGTTGTAAGGAGGTTGATTGGTAGAACACAATATCATCATACTCCAGTCCTTAACTTCCCTGGTTTGATGCAAACACCAACATGCACAGCAGCCTGTTAGAGAGGATCGAAAGGAAGTCCAGGACTGGACTAAAGATCATCACAGCATGAAGCATAACTTAGCACTTGTCAACACTTCTAGAGTTTTCTGCAAATTCCTCTAGATCTTTATGACTAAAAACAGCACACAGTAAGTTTTTTATATTTTTTTAAGAAAATTAAGCAAACATTATAGTAGCCATTATTTTGGATATGAACTGATGCAATAAAAAGTGTGTAAACATGCTGTATGGAATAAGGAAGGAATTCACTTTCAAAATATGCATGTAAAAATTATATACAGTTAGCAGAAGTAACTTCTGAAGTTAATTCATCACAAAATCGCTTGTACACTACTACTACCACTACTTTTTCAATTTTTGGCATTTTATTACGGTTATTGCAATAATTTGCTATAGAACTATTTACAAATGAAAATGAGAAGTTTAATTACAATAAAATATGCCTAGTGTACTTTCAATCATTGGTCAAGTACAAAACCTCCCTCATGCATTTTTTCAGACCTGGTTTTTGTATTGGTCTTCCTGTGGTTTTCTAGATGAATCAACAGGGACTGGTTGTACTAAGGGTGGATAGCACTATCAAATCGATAAACCCCTATCCACTGGACAAGTCGGTATTGTTATCCAATAAATTTATCCACTGGATAAGATCTAACTGTCATATAGCACTATCCACTCTTCATGGACCCTAACAGGTCCAGAAAGTTAGAAGCTTGGAGATAAATTAATGAGCTAACAAAATGTACAAGGATATGAAAAATGCTTATTGAAATTGATAACCATGACAAGAACCTTTCATCAAACTCAAAAAAATTGGGGTATTTTTAATTGAAGATAGGTAGGCTAGATCTTTTTTTTTTTTTAAACGTGTCTCATGACTATTCTAAAATCTCTAGGTTCATGTTCATTGGGAACCAGAGAAAGAAAACCTCCAAGGCTTTCAGTAGAAAATATATTGCACTCTACAAAGACTATAAAGTACCAAAAGAAATTCCAAACCTTCAGTGATGGGACCCATCTATCCCCTGAAAGCCTCAGCCCAGCTTCCTCTACCTCAAAAAAAAACAACTTTCCTTTGGCTTAATTGAAATTTCAGATAGTTGATATAACTTCAATGCATGCTTTTTTTTCAAAGCAATTTTTTGCTTGCAATGGACGTATTTGGCATGGGTTTCCAGACCATATGGCATTCCCTTGAGAATAATATTCTTTGTTTGGGTTTTATCGATGTTCAGTTCATATATCATGAGCCCAACCATTAAACAAAGGAATGATACTCTAGGGAATGACATGTAGTCTAAAATGGGAAAACATTACACCCGCCAGCAAAGGAGGTCTATTGCATCCAATATACATGTAATTTTTTTTCTGGTATACTAGTCACCTACAAATATATATGGCACCATGACTAGTCACATTTATGTACTCTTAACCATATTTTGTTTTATAAGTGGTTTGAAATTATGTTATAAATGTCAATAATGTGTTGGTTTGATTCAATTGAAATAATTTGTTTCTATAGCATGAAAGTTAAAGGACCCTTTTTGGTCTCATTGCACAAAATACTTAATTTGCATAATGTGAATTTATAATGGGAGTATAGAATAATTTAATTGAATGCTCCAAGGAGGAAATGGAGCCCTTGCTGTTGCTGGTTTAATCTTAAAATATTGACCAAGTAACCAATGTCAGGTCTGCATTAATGTAATTTTAATTTTCTGGTGTATGAGACCAATATTGGTGCAAGTGCTAGCTCAGGGGATAATATTAATAGCATTGCACTTTATCCATCCACCTTAATACTAGCAGATATGCTTGTGAAAATATAATACAATACCTTGAGTGAGGAGATAACTTACGATACCTATTAAAAATTAAGTCAATTTTCACAATTGGTTACTAGTTGTATAGTGTCACTATCATCCACTATTTCAGATTCCTCTTGTGCTACAGTATCCACACTGTATGGTGGAGGAGGTATGTCAGTTTTTATAGGATCCTCTACAGCATATTCAGGTGGAATAAGGAAAGTAGCTGGGACATCTGGTCCAAATGGATATTGAGTAAACATGTAAGATGGCTGTGGAACAGCAGGCTCTTCTTCATATTGTCTAGTTCCATCAGATACCTGAATTGAATAAAATTATGAGTTGTTTTATTTTGAGTTACAAAAAGATTGGCAGACTCTATAAAGTGAGAATTAATTAAAAGTACTGGCATATGATACAAACTATTGAAGGCAATTAAGAATCTTTATTGTTACAAATTTTAGACTGAAATTTTTAATCAAAATTCGTGATTCTCTACAGTAGAGTTCACTAAGCTGTCAGGCTACATCAAAATTTGTATTTAATATTAAAATACATTTAAAACAGAGGTACTAAGGTGTAAGACCTAAGTATTATCAAAGTCAGGGCATGGACAAGTAAGACCCCATTCTTGATTCCCAGGGAGTAAAACTTATAAATGAAGACTTATAATGATTACTAGAGGAAGAAGAAATCAGAAATTATGGAACTTCATTGCAATTTCACTTCATTAATATATTATGATTATTATTTAATGATCTTTGGTCACCCTCACTTGTTCAACTCCATTTCTCAGCTGCATTAACTGCTGTCTTCGTCTGTTTTTTGCATAGAAATAGAATATCCAGAACACCAACTTCAGAACTATTACCACAATAAGAATTCTAAACAAAAAAAGGAGCATTTTGTTTTAAATAATTCTTCTTCTTTAAGCCACAAAACAGAAAGGGGTAGGAAATATAATGTTCTCTAGTTTCACATACTCATAATACTTTGCGTCTCCAGGGTAACCAGAGGGTAAAAACCCACTTATTTTGCTGAAGGCTGATCAGACAATGTTGACAATACCTTGCTTGGTATCCAAAAATGGAATGTAGAAGTGAAAAACAGAAAAAGATAGAAGCTTGAAGACATTTAAGGTAAATTTTAAATTGTTTTTCGTAAGTCAATACATTTTCTGTAAGACTAAAACTCTTGATGATCTGTGCGTACAAAAATAACTTGGAATAAACTGACGATCAGTCTTGTACAGATTAAATCAGGTAAAGTATAAATTCAATTATGAAACCTTTCAATTTTGGACAGTTTTTTGATTGGTTACTTCCCAAAGAAGCAAGCATTATGGGGATGTGAAAGTAGAGAATGGAATCAATTTGTCGATTGAAATAACCCAAAATTCAATAAGGGACAGAAATGCATGTCTAGAAAGTCAGTAGCTCTTATTAACAGAGTGCGAGGGAGCGCTACATGCTTGGGCCATAAGGCAGTGGAAAAAACGCAGCCCATGATATATAATTCATGGTACGGACCAAGCAAATGAGGTTAAGATATTTATTATATGTCAAAGCATTGAGATTAAAAAGAGGCGAAGCAACAAAAAGTAAAGTTGACAACGCATGTCAAACGAGAACTGCACTGGAAGGGCTTCCTGTATGTGCCACAAGTCATGTTATGAGTCGCTCAGAAAGAGAGGTTTTAGTTTACTTTGAATGAATTTAGGTATAGTTTAAAGTTTTCTGAAATAATAGTTAACAAAAGTGAGGCTTTCTTTTGCAAAACATGTAAATGCGAAGCAAAAACAGCATCAAAAGAAGACAGTCAAGAACTCAACATGAGATTGAGAAGAAAACTGTCATACTTCAATCTTTCTTTAGACTTACATGTATATACTACAGCCTACAATACTACAGCCTTTTGTTTGTTTTCCTGCCATTTGTTGGGAAGAAAAAACTCAAAATCTTTCCAGGAATGAACGAGAAGGTTTGGAAAATTACGGCTCTCTGAACATGGATAGTTTTTCATCAATTTTCAACGCTTTGACTGTTTGAAGCAGGCAGCCTTATGCACAATGGCAGCAATTTTCAACGATAATCTCACTATGCACAACTGATGTATATAAACAGTCATAAGGCCCACTGACATATACATGAATTGATGTATGAAAGCTAGATTACTGAAACGTGACCACACATACAAAGTAGAACTTTGAATACAATCATAGCAATTTTAAAAGGGTTACATCACAAAAACAAACAAAAAATTCAAATTTCAAGATAAAAAAATACAACCATAGTATTTTTATGGACTGTTTTTTTAAATCTTCACCTATAACCTAGTTTTAACAATAATAAATATACGTATATACATTTTTCCCCCAATTACCTACATTTCATTCTTAAATTTATATATGAATTATATTCACAATGCAAAAATCGTATAGTTCCTTTCAAAAATATTCTAAAATAATTCCTATTGTGTCAGACATCAACAAGAAGCAAATAATGATGTTTGGGACACACAGTATACAGTTGTTTTTTTACGTAAAGATTAATTATTTCATCAATCATTAGAAGTATTGTGTTAACTCCGTGGATCACGAACGAACAAATAAAAAAGACGTTTATATTAGTGTACGTAGTATAAATAGTTTAGTATAACTTGTATATCTCTATTAATTGAACAGATATTCAATACTTACACATAGAAGAGTAGATCCATGTTTCGTAATGATTTGTAATACCCAAGGCGTATTGGTTTCTTCCTTGCAGAGAGGAGTTAAAGGAAACGTTGTAGTTTG
This sequence comes from Actinia equina, assembly GCA_011057435.1. Taxonomy (NCBI): domain Eukaryota; kingdom Metazoa; phylum Cnidaria; class Anthozoa; order Actiniaria; family Actiniidae; genus Actinia; species Actinia equina. Next base: position 445,695 of record WHPX01001246.1, on the reverse strand, counting down.
TTGTCAATCCTTCACAAAACAACAACAGACCAGTTGCAAAATAATTCGCCCTTACTGAATATATTTCGCCTACATACTTGACGCCTTCAAAAATAAGAGAAGAAATGAAGTTAAAGTAAAATCTTAATAAAGCATCATCTAATTCACATCTTCTGTTTTATTTTAAGGAAAATTGTGAACGTTTCGAGTGCCATATTATATAAATGGCGAGCGTTTTTGGTACTAGATTTGAAGATAATAAGGTTAAATATATTATACAGAGAATAGGATATTTCAATCAACAAATATCTGTAGTCTTAAATTTATATAAAAATCGTGATTGAATGGCTTATTGCTAAGTCAAGTCACTTATAAAGAGGCAAAACAGGAAAAACGTTGAGACGTCGTCTCGATCTCGGGCGATCTGTCATTTCATAAGGTCCAACAAAATCGAGATTTTCTTCAAAGACGAATCATTTTAAGCAGTCACTTTAAGGAAGAGATAATCAAAGGAAGTTAAATTTACCTTATTTATCATAAAGAAGGCATTTTTGAACCGTAAAGCGGCAGATTTATAGAATTTGTCGGGTATATTTTCGGTATCAAGCTTGCCGATCACCTGCGGTGTGTCTTTACCATTCGTCATGAAGCAAAACTGAACACCACCCTCCCCTAGAGCGTAAGATATTCTACTTGATTCCAGTCTCCCAACGGGGTATGACACGAAAAGGAGGCATCGGCGTAATCTTTTGTTCACGTGTGCTTTTCTTCTTTTTTATTCCATTTCTCTTTTTTTGGCTTTCGCACAAAAACATTCGAGTATCAAATACGAAAAAAGAAAACATTTTGCCATGGCCAAGGGTAAAATAAATGAGTATCATCTGAGTATCAGATCTCAGGCTGACAGCTCAGCTTGAAGTGACTGAAGCTACAATGAGCTGGATTTAATTTATGTCACAAGGTAAACATGTAAATATGGGTGGAGGGGGGGTAAACTTTTTTTAGAGAATTGTTGGGGTGCAAAAATTTTAGAATTAGCTACAAGGGATTGCTATTTTTGAGGTACTTCAAGGGTGGGGGGGGTGTTAACATTTCTTTTGTCATTTGAAGATTTCACCTGCCCCCCCATCTGCCATGCATTATGGAAGCAGCCTTAGTCTTGTATTTTCATACTTCAAACCAACTAAAAGTTTAAGAAAACATTTTGCCATTTATTACCTATTACGTATGTTCTTAAAAGTTTAAGAGCAGAAACCAGGAATTTACATTAGGGGGGGGGGGGGGGGGGGGGGAGGTTAAACTTTGTGAAGAGGGGTCAAAAAAGCATACTTCAAACAAAATTCACTATAAACCTGTGGAAAAAGCTAATAAAGCAATCAATTGATTTTCAGGCATGATGGGGGTGAAACCCCACCTACCCTCCCCATGGACCCCCCTGGAAGTTGTAGTCTTATCTATGCCTGTTGACTTGACATGGGTAAATAGGGGTGGCAACAGTTTATGAAATGCAAACAGACAAGTAACAACCTGGTGTTGTAACCTTTACTTGAATGGAGCAAGTGGAACAGCACAACTGTATCCAACTAATGTTAAGATTATAGCAAACAGAATAATGCACAAGTAAAAGGTGTTTATTTAAATAGGGTCTTAAAATAGAACAAATTTAGAACCAAAAAAAGTATACAGACTAAACAACATATTAAGAACATTAGATATTAACCACCATGCATACTGTCTATAAGTGGAGATACTTAGTATTACATGTTCTACAAACAAAATTTCAGGTATTCTCTCACTTTAGAATGTGTGTAAAGTAACAAAAAAAGATACCTCTTAATTGACAGAATTGGAATTTGAATGAGTCTTAATAGTTTCCATCACGGTTCCTTGTGCCTTTTCATCAAAGCGAGGACAGCAGTGACCTTGCAATGATAGACAGCTTTTTAAACACCTTGGACAACACACCAATCCCATGTTCATTGTCCTACCTACCTAGTTACTGTTGCTACCTCAGACAAGCTAAAATGTGTTTTCCATCTACAGCATGGAACAGACACAGATTGCTGTGAATTGTAAATGTCTGGTGTTAGAATCAATTTATTATACAGATACATTAAGGAAAAAATCGATAACTAAAAAAATACTATAAATTTGAGTTTGTTGGTTGGACCAGAGTTAATATCTATTAACTATGGTTGGACACTCTGTATCTCACTGCAAAAACTACCCATTGTTTAGGTTGTCACTAATTCTATTATCCATGTCTCTATCATTGCAAGGTCAGCACTATCACTTTGATGAACGGTCACTGTTACCTTTCAAGATGGTACAGCGAGCTGTGAAGGAGACTACAGTATTAGAGAATGGTCATACATATTCCCATAAATTTTGCAATTAATTTTTATAAACAATTGATTGAAAAATTTATTCTGAAAGCCTATTTAAGAAATTGAAGTGTGGTCTATAAATAGAGTTCTATGGAAAGAAAAATGCTTTTTACGAAGTTCTTTCAATACTGCAATCCAAAATTGATTGACAAAAAAAGATGTTTATTTATAAGGTGAGCAAGCCAAATAGAAAGTGTAGCTGTAAGAACAGCTTGTTTCAAAGATAAACTGGCAAATAGAATAACCCCCCAGTTTCAAAATTTCATTTAAAAAATCATAAAGTTGAAGGAATTAGCTTTTCCAATAAAAAAAGAGAAAAAATATACATTTTCATAACTGCTACTGATTTATCCGAACGATCGAAAGAATCTAAAATAGAGAAATTAGGAATGAGCCAACATTTTCCCTACTGGGAACAATTCAGACCATGAGGGTTTTTTTGAAGCAAAGTTCAAGAGACTTGAGTTTCCTCCTAGTCTTCAATGCAGTCACTTTCCTAAGACTAAAGGGATTGAGCATTATGTGACGACACAAATACCAGCTACATAGAAGACTAGTGGCATCCTGGATTTTTGGAATTAGTTCTTTGGCTCTCATAATAGCTATACTGGGAAACCAGTAACATTGCTGTGACATGAGACTAGGAGTGAGTTTATTTCACATAGGACTAAACGCTTTGTTTTTTTTTAACCAAGATTTTGACTTCTTGGGGAGTAGAAAGATACGTGGTAAAAGTAGTAATCTTACAATTACATTCATCTTAAATAACAAATGCAGCTGCAACTAATGTTTTCACTGAGTATGTGCCTTTCTTGTGCTTAAATGTGGAGCTACGCAGAGGAAAACATGTTTTTCAGTCATGGCTGATGAATAAGAAAAGCCCATGATTATATTTACATGTGCCTTTGAAATTTGATTTTGTATTTCTTGATGATGCCACTGAAATAATATGATTGACATCCACCAAACCCTACTTTGCCGTGATAAAGATACTGCATGTGTTAATAAGCCATTCCAAGGCTGAGTCAAGTTTGTATATTACAGTGCACTATTGGACTGTTTTAGGGGACAACATTGATGAAACCTTGGATAAATATCCTATAAAATAGACCCTTGATGTACTGCAATGCCAACTCAACCCAGTTCTTTCCTCAGCCTTGGAATTGCCAATTGAAAATGAGTGTAAGTAGGAAAAGTTCACTCAGCTCCAGCTTCATCTTCCCCTTTTTTCTTTGAAGAAGGCTCGTCTGTTGTTTCTTCAAATTTATCCCCTTCATATTTTCTCTTCCTTGATTCTCTGGCAGTTTCCATTGCAGATGAGTTGTCTGCTGCATCTCCCTTAGCAGCTTCCTTCTCTGCAGCAGCTGTTGTCATTGTAGGTGCTGAAAGAGACTCATCTGTTGTTTCTTCAACTGTATCTTCTTTGTGTTTTTTCTTTGTCAAATCTTCAGCAGTTTCCATTGCAGATGAGCTTTCTGCTTCATTTTCCTTAGCATCTTCCTTGTCGGCTACAGCTGCTGTTGTAGCTGCTGTAGATGCTTCAGCTGTTTTTGTGTGTGCAGGAGCTGAATCATTAACGTTGTCCACTTTAACAAAAGCAAAAGCGATGTACATTCCTGGTTTTAAAAAAAACAAACTATTACCATGATTGTTTATCACAACAACTGTTAAAGAAACTCAAAAACAATATTCAAGGGCATTGAGATGGGTGGGCAAAAAGGTCAAAAATATTGGCCCTATTCTAAAAAGCCCTACTGTACTGTATGTATAAGTAACAGATTATTCAGTGTTTAATATACAGTACAACAAAGAGTGTTGGAGGAGGAGTAGGGGGGGAAGACCTGTCCTGCTGCTACAGACCTGCATTGTTTGCACTTGGCTCATTATAGAGAGTCTAAAAAAGCTCTAAAACCTACCAGCAGCCTCCCATTCTTCCTTGGATAATGTACCCTGTATTCAACAAAAATAAAAAGGATAAAATTAAATAAAAACTTAGGATAACATTTATTGACATTTCAATGCTTTATTAATGCTAACAGATGAGGACCCTTTCGCAAATCACATGTGAAGTAGGCTTCCTGAATAAAGATTTATTTTTATTATTATTAGATGAGGTGGCAAGCTGTGTCATCTTGCGGCTGTCCACAGTTTCTACTTGAGCCGGCTTTAATGTGACTTGAAGTTATGAAAGGCCCATTGGCACTCTTTGTCAGGCTCGTAATTTACCTATTACACTAGTCTTGTTCTTTAATGCTAACAGAATGAAGTATAACCATTTAGTTTTGGACTGATCATGAATTCATTCATTATAGGGTGTAATTGCAAAATAGCAGGCCATGTTTTTCAGAGATAATGTCATGTTTTGAAGTCAGGTCCAAATTTCAAACATTGACATATGACCAGGTCTAAAATGGTACAGTTTGAACCAAAGCTGCCATTTATGCAAGATTAACTGTGCAATTAAATTATACTACAATATGCTGTTTTGGAGTTTGATAAACATGATGCATTGTGGTCTAGATTTGGTAGAAACAACAACTTATTGGTCAAACTGCAAGGCAAAAATTTCAACAGATAAATTCCAATTCTGGTCAGACATTGTCCAATAACTGGCCAATATTTATAGCTTTGCTGAATGCACCATGTTTACTATCTCCAATATTGAGAGCTTTGACTCAACACTTGAAGCATCCCCACCCATATCTTGAAACTCAGTTGAGCAGTTTTTTTTCTTAGTACATACCACATGTTTCTGGCTTCTCTCTCTGTGATCTCTGTATTTGCTTGTAGATGAGTCTGTTTTCCCAGACTGCAAACCCTCTAAGAAGTCTTTAGCATGAGAATATGATTCTTCTGAGGAGGAGACTTGAGTGTCACCATCACGTTTCGGAGGGTAGGACTGTAGATAAGGGTGCAATTATGTATGAGTAATGAGATATCTTGACTTATTTAGTATAATAGAAGTTTTACAAGCTCATGTCCTAATTATGTTGGTAGCATGGGTTCTTACTTATGAGGACAAAAGGATAACTTACATGGCTGCAGTGTTGGTAGATATGACAAACAAAACTAAGAAACATATCTTTTGTTCAAGTCAGCCACCATAGTGGACATGTCTATTGTCATAATATTAGTCTTGAAAAGAATCAAGTACCTCAAGAGCATTCATCCTGGATAACAAGCCCATATTGTCTTTGCTATGTTCTTGGAAAAAGTCATGAAAAGTCTTTACATAGACTAGCTTCATGCCATAGTTCTTGGCCATTCTGGAAGAAACAAGCAACAAATTCATGACAAATTAGAAATGGTTATCATTGACAAATTAATGATGGGCAGTCCCTAGAAGCCTGTGGTTTCTGAACCTGTGGCCTTTGTTCTAATGCTCTGGTTCAATTTGAAAAGTTCTGCATTGCTGGTTCTCTACCTACTGTTTTGCTACTTTAAATGAATAAACAATTTAAATTCACTAACTTTATTGGGAAAACACAATTGCTTAGTATAAACAAGTAGATTACATTGCTGCCTGTTATTCGTTCCACTATAATTGATAAACAAAGAAACTAAATTAAATAATAGAAACAAATATTCCGTGTGACTTACTTCTCTAATAGAGGAAAGTAGACCAAAAACTCTGGACAATCGACAACGCCTTCAAGATGAAAGTCATATTTACATCCGTACAGGGGGAACTCATCCTTGTTCTCAAATTTTATTTGAAAGACATCATTACCAAATTCCAGTCCTTCTGCCTTCTTTAGTTTGTTACTGGAAATTTAATGAATAATAAATTTCTAAAAAGTAAGACTTCAATGATATATTGCTGCACATATAGACCTTATTCATGATGTGAAAATGTTTTCCCAATTCAGCGTGACAAATCTCTGGGGGAATGAAGAGCTATTGTTTTGACACTCCTCGGGATATCGTTATTCCATTCATATCCTTTGGGATACTCATGAATTTGTCAAAGAGTAAAAACAAAAGAAAATGAATTCCCTGGAGGTTCGCCACGCTGAATTGGGAAAACATTGTCACACCACGAATAAGGTCTATTGATTAGTTTTAAATGCACTAAAAGTAAAATGTAACTGTGTAAATATTTGAAGGAGAAATTTGTAGCTTGGCTGTTGTAAACAAAACTTTATCCTGCCAAATGACTTTAGAAGTTTAAAGTATTTGCACTGTAAGGTTGACATTCAAACACTCTATAAAGAGTTTGGAAAGCACCTTGTAATATAATATACTCTATAATATAGACTCACACTAGTTCATATGCATTGGGTGTGGTTCCTATGAAGTATCCACCAGGTTTCAGCTTCTCACAGGCATTTTTCAACATAAGGTCAGCTTGTTCAAAGCTTTCAAAGGAGTAATGGTAAGAGAACTGGCAGCTACAGAGATCAAACACTAGATCCTTATCAGTGTATATATCAGCAAGCCTCTCCTGAAATTATTTACAAATAAAAATGAAAATCAGCAATAATTTTAAAAGCTGAAGACAGATAGTGAAGTTTGAATTAATAATTGCACAAAATAGTATAGTCGAGCATTTTCTCTATTCTGCAGCATGGCATGGTTTGCATTGATGTATGGTAGTAAAAATATTTTTCTAAAAATGATCCCCCTAGTTAGTTTTTACCAATGTCTAAAGCCACAAAAAAATGTGAAAATGATTTTAGTTATGCAAGCAGAATGTGGTTTGAACTAATATTTACAATGGTAGTAAACCAATCAGATGTGAAACAAAAATTCTAGAATCATCAAAAATTATCTCATTTCAATATAATATATTAAAATTCTACTCTTGCAAGTGATCATCAGCATTTGGTGGTTTTTATCAAAACATTTCTCATAAGCTTTCTTTATACATGGGTCTTTCTTTATACACCAGGTCTTTGTGTTAAGGTTGACTGCTAACTGCTAGTCACTTAGGATCAGGCCCAGAAACATGCCCACAAAAACATAGATATACACATGTATGGCTACTTCTTCAGCAACGCCATGTTATGACGCCCAATCAAATGTCGAAAGTTTGACAAAAAACAACTGACATCAAACTGCAAGTTTGCAATATCTAGCAAGAACATTATACTAAAGGTTTCTATTGACTCACTCCCTTGGGAATGATTGCAAACCATTAATAATACCTTGCTGCAGTCAGCTACAATAAATTGTGTATCAAAAAGAGGATCTCTGTATCTTCTTTCTTCTGCAGTCTTCTTCATGTCCTTGTATCTTTCTTCGCACTGGTCCACAGAAACTTTTGCAATGTCAGCACAGACAAGCTTCCTGATTCTTCCCCTTTGCCATTTCAGGAGGTCACCTCCCTTACCACAACATAGATCCAAAACATGAATGTTTCTATAGTTATATCTGAAGAAAAAATCAACAAAAGCAAATCATTGGTTGAGTCAGAAAGTCCTTCCACTATTAGAAAAGCTTCAATTTGATCTGAGTAACTGGAACCCTAGCTTGGTTCAATGAACTCAAACTTCCTTTTAACTTATTTAGCAAAACGATTAGTTTTAGAATCAAATCAAAATTCCAGCATACTAAATTTCAATTTGATCCAAGATTTATTAGATGTGCCCAGACTTTGATCAGACCAGAGGCTGTTTTAGAGTTTGATCTGTGAGTTTGACATGCCCTGAATTTGATCAGCCCAGAGGTTGTTTAAGTCGATAAAATTTGAGCCAAAAGTATACAATGGTTTACAAAAGTATGATTGTACTTTTCAAATTACTTTTTAATCTTCTGAAGAAAATCATTAATCATCACACTCTTGATCCAATTATTGAAGTTCCTCATGTGGAATATCCTGCTTTCCTTTCGACTTTCCTTTGTTCCTTCAGGGTGTTCATTGTAATGCTTTGCAACTGTGGTTCCCAGTGGAGTATCACTGCTGTCTGTTTTTGGCTCAGTTTCTGACTTTGCTTCCTCTTTGCTGTGTCCATTAGTGTTTTGTTCCTGTGTCACCCAGAGTAAGATTTATTTGAGCAAACAAAAGCTACTGGCAAATGTATTTATAAGACACATTATATTTTACGACAATAAATTACTCACAGTAAGAGGCCCTTTTGTGAGACTTGCTCTACAACCACAAGCTAGACCACTAAATTCAAGACTCAATGTTTACAACAAACAACACCCAACTCACATAAAAATGTATATGGAGGTAGGAAAACCAGATTACCAAGAGAGAAGCCCTTGTGGCAAGGGAGGATATAAAAACACATTACAAAATTCAACTCTGGGATATGGTGGCCATGAATCCCACCTGTAACCCCAGGTTTGAATCAAAAGAAGTAGAGAGACAGTGCCACAACAGTGCAAGGCACTGTGTCAAAATTTGTTTTTACAAGAACCTCCATTCTATACCTGTCCTTCATCTTTTGAGGCTTCAGTATCACCTGGTGGAAAAAGAGAGATACAAGAGTGAGTTTCCACTTTGTTTTCCAATGAGAAATTGTGCGACACACAGTACATGTACCTTTCGGTTATGTCTTACAAAATTTTCAAGTGAAATGGGCATATTGCCTGGTGTGTATAGTTTTATGAATTTGGTCAGAATCAAACAACAGCACTCAAGATAATTGTTTAGCTCATCTTAACAAAGGTATCTTATTTATAAAGATAAGGAAAATTAGGTATTTCAAAGAAATTCTGCTAAAAATTTCGACTTGTGTACGAAAGGAAAATAAGAGTCGGTGTACAGTTGCAATACGAATAGCCACTGCATTCAATTTAAAACTTGTAAGATTAAATTTCGATTCCAACACTAAGTATTCTACTGTAAAACTTAAAGTGTGGATAAAAACCTCATAAATAACTTCTAACTGAAGTATAACGTAACATGTTTGCGTTAAAAGAGTATAAAGTTAAGTTTTTATCATTTATCAGAACAAAGAGGACAAAATTAATTGCATTAACCTTTTAGAGTGAAACACCAAGCACCACGTGATATCGACCACAAACATACACGCACAAAAAAACTCTCAAAAAACTTTTTCGTTTTGTCTTTCACGCCAAGAAAGACCAACGCACATTCACTTACTTTCTTTAGGGTTCGTTTGAGGGGTTAATTTTTCCTGAGACTTGAGGTCTTCTGCTGTTTTTTCGGTTTCTGCAGCCTGAACTTCAGTTTTGTCTTCCACTGCAGCCATTTTGAAAACGAGGAAGGAAAAACGTGAGAGCCTGGGTTCCACATGTAGCGAAACCACAGGAAACCCACAATTAAGCTCTAAATCGTTGCTTCGGTTTAAAATCACTATAACTCCACCAGATAACTATCATACGATCCTCTTTCACCGGCATAGCAATGAAAATTTATTCCCTTGGGCTCCCACAAACACAAACAAACACAAACAGTTTGTACCTGATTTTTATATCATTTTGAAAACTCGTAGAGATGGGATAGGAAAAAATTTCTAAAAGTGAATGGAAGAAAAAATGGAAATGGAAGAAAATTAAGAGAAACCTTTCGGTATCCTTAGGCCAGGGTTTCACTTTTAATACTTAAAAGTATTGACAGTCCCAGTCATACATGTTTAAAACAAACAAACATGTATCCATATTAACAAATATTGTTATTAACTGTCTTGTAAACACATGAAATAAACTTGAAAAGTCAAATTAACATTGTAATTCTACTCACTAAAATGTGTACAACCAATCAATACTATATTACTAATCATCAATATATTACTATCAAACATAAGACTTAATAGAGCTTCATTGTAAATATATTATCCCATTTCAGACAACATTATTCTGCTGGGAATAATATTTTTTGCTTGAGGCACATTGTAACAGGTAATGACTTCTAGAATATAATACTAAAGAGGATAATGCATGGTCTAAAATGGGAAAATATTACGCTCACATTAAATGAGCCTATATAATCTCCAATATATTAACAAATGTTTCTTCTTTTTGATAAACTACTCTTACACTGCTGTTGTCTGTACATTCTCCACAAAGAAGTAATGATAAGCAAAAAAAAATGATATAAAACTATACTGTGTGCATTCTGTTTGCTTTCCTTTTGGATTGGTCTGAGCGCATCCTAACACAGACTAATACTAATAAAAAACTAATATAAAAATGTCAATAAAATACAAAAAAATCCTAACATAAACCTAACCAACAAATGCAGTTTTGGATGAACACAGGCTAATCCAAAAGAGAAGCATACATTTGAGGCTTGCCATTTATGTTTATTAGATTATAGTATAAGAGTGCAAACAATTAATCCGTGAAACACTAATTACTAAATAGTACAAAATAGTGCTATTTAAACAATAGAAAACAATTGAATTTGCATGAAATTGTGCTATTTAGTATTATATTGTTATATTTTTTGCACTCTAATAGGGAAATTATTATTTACTTATAATATTTTTCTTCATTTTTTCTATTAACACATGACAGTACAGCCATTCACAACACAACCACTCACAAACGGTCAAATAAAAGCATTGAAAAATATCAATTTAAAGTGGTTGCACATCATTTTGGGATCTGCACTGTACTAGTGTGTCTTTTATGCCAAACATCTAGACTTGATTTGTTAAAAAGTCTCATGAATAGATAACACAGCCATTAAGATCAATTGAAATTTTCTTGTTTGTAATCAAACCTGGATCAGTATTAATCACTTGGGGCTAGGTATATATATATATATAAGCTAAAAGACTTGACTATAATCAAGCTTTAAGTAAGACTGTGCTCCTGGCATTGTATTGAAAGTCAGAATGCATTTTTGACCTGTGAGAGTTCTTCTCTGAACATCACACTTGTCTTTGAATACATTTTAGGGATGAAAAAAATGGCAACAAATTTAGTAAATTAAGAGGTGATTGATTGTTTCCTTTTATGTGGAACAGCTGGTAGTAATAATAATTATTATTATGTACAGTTCAACTATGTGCAATTTATGACATAATAGGTCACATTAGGCAAACAGAGTAACATCGTATCTCGTTGTATTTTGCTTTTATATCTCAAAAGAGTAAAGGCTTCTCGTGACATCCAGACCATTTTTGTTATTTAAGACCTGCATTAATTTTTTTGACTCTCTATAAAGGGGCCAGATACCATCAATACTGTTCATCTTTGCATCATAAAAATTCTTGATGTGTCTTGTAACTGATGTGCAGTCCATCACATGCCTGTGGTAATGCAGAAGTTGTTGTTTCCAAGCAAATAACAAGCCATTTGATCTTCATTTTCTCTTATCAAATCACAGTGAATTATCTGGTTTTCTTTTAAAGGTGCATCTTGAAAGGATTGAGCTTCAACTCCATTTGCTTTTATCATATGATCCAATCAACAGTTAGGCTGTAAATTCCATCAGTCTTCTCTTGTTCAAGAAATTCACATTTTTTCATTAGCACTTGGTATTCCAAATTGTTATCTGCAAAACACTTTCATTGAGCCATTTTTTGCCTAATATAACCAAGGTATAAGAACTGGTATTAACTGTATTGACCAGGATTGCCTTTTTTTGGAACATCCCTTGGAGAATCAGGATCAACCTGCATGTCTTGGACGTCATCAGTGTCAGGTCTTTGAACTGATGATGACGATACCACTGTCATCAGGTCACTAAAATCTAATGCTGTTCCCTCTTTATTCTAAAAACAAATGAAAACTTGTTCAAGACATGCAAATCTTTGAGCTATCTTCATTATACCAGGATTTCACACTCTAGTAGGAATCTTAATTCTGACTGCTAAGCATTTTTTTAAATATTACACCAATCCTTTAGCATGAAAACAAAAATGAATAGAAAGAAAGTGGACTTTGGCAGGCCAAACAATTTCAAATGAATCTTAATTTTGCGTTTTTGAAGGAACAAATTCATTTTATCTTATAAAAGTAAAGAATACTTACTGCTTTATAGTCTAAAAACATTTGCTTGAAAGCCAAAAAATCCGTGAAGCTCAAAAGCATTTCTACAATATCTGGTCCAATCTGATCTGATCGGTGCCTAGTGGAAGTAAAACAAGATAAACTGTTTAAATTATCATGATAAAAAAATAAGGGTCAGAGGAGGGGTACTCCTGGAAGTGCTTCTTTGACTTTTTTTGGGCAAAGGAATCAGATTTAATAAATTTGACCAATGATAAGGGTGGAGGCCTCCTTTGGTGAAAAGTCTCATACTCCAAGGTGGTTGAAAAAGGAGTCAGCTGTACAAATGATACTGACCATTTTCAATATTTTACATATAATTAGCCTTATTTTAACATTAATTAAAAAAACTACTTCATAAAAAATTATAGAAGTAAATGTTTTTAAATAAGTTTCCCTAATAATAACTTACTGTATTAACTTCATAAAATCCTCCATTGAAAAGGAAGGCATTCTCTTCTTAAGTTCATCTTCAATATATTTTTCAACAGTTTTTTCCTGATTCAAAATATAAGTGTACTTTAAATAATAGGATGAAACTCCATGAATACATCATCATTATAGCAAGTAGATTAAGCAATAGTGTTGAAACTAGTAAATTGGATTATGAACATTTTTCCATGACAAACACTAACAGGATTTCATACTAAATTTTAGACTTTTAATGGCCCACATATGTACCTAAAATGCAAGCAAAACATACATGTACAACCAAAAACTCATAGCCAAAAATGGCTAATATAGGCTGATCAACAGAAAAATGTCTGGCCATATTTGTACTTTTCTGGCCAAAGGCTCTTAGGCCAGTTCTCTTGACCAACCACTTGTTAACCAGTTTGATGTGTCTAGTCATCATAAATGTCCATGTATTGAGCAACCATTATCTTAAGCTCATGTCCCAATTCATTTGTTTATAATAGATACATGTATTAGAATTATTAAGTACATATATTAGAATTACAATCTACAGTGTATCGCCAACAAACAACAATATTGTTTGAAGGCAATACAATATTGTTTCAAGTACTCAATACTTTTGGGTCAATACGATAAATGCAAAGAACTAACTGACCCAAATGGGATAATTGGAGGTAATGAGAGTGTGACTCCAGTATCTGCTATTGAATCATCGACTTACATATTCCTTGAATATTTCTGTATAAATAAGCTTGTTTTCTTCTGTATCTTCAAAGTGATGAACATGCTTCTCCATAAAGCTATTCAGCATTGTCTGAAACTCATCTTCTGCATTTCAACAAAATGTTACTAGGATTTGTTGGTATTTTATTTGTGGGAATGTGTTTCCATGGAAACATCTACAACATATTCAGGGCAAGAGCTAGTTGTAGGGTGAGGAGGGGGGAGTAGAAGGAGGTAGGGCCTTAATAGGCAATGTGCACAAGCACAAATCTTTAGCACAAAGCATGATGGGAAACTGAGTACCACACAAATCAGGCCAAGGAAATCAATAGAATTATCAGGAAATAATTACTCTGTTAATTTTTTTCAGTTGAAATACTTACAGTTTCATAGAAAATTTTTCTGAGGAATTTTTATAGGACCTAAGAAAATGTAAGTACTCGGTTTCCCATCATGCTTTGTGCTAGAGATTCATGCTTGTGCACATTGGCTATTGATCTCAGAGGGTGAATAAAAGATTAGAGCTCATACAAAAAATGCTAGCTTGAAATTTCATATGCCCAATCATATAAAAGCAAGTTGTTGAACAAAAATGTTTTAGCAAAAAATTAAAAAGATATGAGAAAAGAAGTGTAAGGACTCTTGCAAAATTAATCTTATATGCATGGCTTACCAAAAGAGAACATTTTCAACTTAATATGTTACTTTCTTCCTTTACTATACTCTAGACCCCCTCAAATTCATGATTCCTATTATTTGAAGAGCATTTGATTTTTCATAAATGTGTGGACATATAAACACAACATTCACTGCATTTACCCATGATAATGTCTTCTAAATGCCCAACAGTGGTATCAAACTTTGTGTCAGCCCTACTAGACCTAGAATGCATAACAAAAATAATACCATCTTTAAAAGTGATGTATGATATCTTGCTTAGATAGGCTGAACAAAGAAAAGTGTTTGCATCATAAAGGCATTAATATTTCAGTGCCCCACTTTATTTAATGTGCAAACATAGTTAACTATGGTGCAAACATTCTAATATCATATTTCAATCGTGGATTATTTTTTCGTTTCATTTTGTGCTTATCTTTTTCTTCCATTTAAAAAATTTTCAAACATTGTCAAAACGTTTTGATGCACAAACAAAATCTGTAGTATTTATCGGGCTAAATACCTAAACGACTATGTTTCATTTTTTAGGTAGTAATGTAATAATTATATTTGAAAAACTACAGCTTTAGAAAAAGAAACTTTTGAAAAAATGTGAAAAATTTCCTGTACGATTAAAAAAGTTTAGCTTATACTAAAAATCCCTCTAGCAAAGCAGCGTAAAAACAAAGATCAAAAGCTAGTCAGTTTTACGAGAGTTCTTAACATTCAAGAAACAAAAGACTAATTTGATCTAGCATCTGCAGCCGCTTGAAATATTGGCTTACAAAAACAGTCACAAACAAACTAAAATAATCAAATCAAAACCTAAGACAAATATGGATATTTACCTTCCCATTGCGAGATTCTCTTCTAAATCTAATGAGTGTAGCCCTGAAAATGAATTGTGACGAGAGAAAGGATGAGAAAATAAAGGTAAAAGTAAAGAAATATTTGTTGTTATAATCTTCTTTCTTACCCGCCATCTTGGTTTGAACTGTTATGATGGGCGATAACCGCTGGATGAAGTTCAAAAGGTTCAGATCCCGCGGGTCTACGGGACATGTACGGGATTTGGGGTTTGCCTGTTCAGCTGCCTTTGCACTAAAGTTAATCAAACACTTCATTCACGCCATTAAAAAATAATGCATAGGAAAACGAATAGGGTTGGTCTTATTGTTTTTGGTAAAGAAATTGTTTTTTTAAAGTCGCAAAAACCTAGCAGATGTTTTTGAGAGCTTCATGTGCCTAGTGCCAACTCTCCTCGTTTGGGTGTTTATTTCAAGGCAGCCTTTGGATTTGTGAGACTATCCTGATAGCTGAGGGTTAATGTAGCGATCTTTTGAGAATGATTTGTGATTCTTTCAGCCTGGTATAATTCTCCATTGGTTTTAATAAAGCTGAGACAAGCATAGGTCAAAAAAGAACGAAATCAAAGCGTTTGTTGGCACAAGTCGTAATCGTGTCGAGTCAACAAGGAATCAACTTGGAACCCGCTTTGCATGAAGTTGCGTTAGCTTATATAAAAGATCAACCAGCCCACTCGATCGTGTAGCTACTGTGCATGGATACGAGGAGTTATACTAGCAATCGATTTCCAGCTCAAAACCAACAGGATAAGCATGAAGTTTTCTGGATCTGTGAAAAAAGGAAGTCATGACCAGCTTGAATGACTTCATTCACTGTGAATGAACACACACTGTTTAGAGTGATCGAGCGACTCTTACCAGTTAGATATGATTGAAAATATTCTCAACTAGTGGGTTGATTTTTTGAGAAGCAGATATGGGATGCTGTGGGTCAAAATCGAAGAAATCCATCGATCTTGAAGACTACTCCTACACCAAAAACAAGGAGAAAACCAAGTATGCATTGGGGTGAGTGAGCATTCAATGACTTGATGTAAAGCTATGCAACTAGGAGCTACGATTTTACACCGATTTCTTTATGTTTTTGTATCTAAACCCTTCTAACCTAAGATCTTTTCTCTACAGGCAAAAATATTTTTTCTAGAATAAAAAAATCATCAGTGTTAGATCTACTTGAAACATGTCGATCATCTAACACAGCATTTAGACAATCAGTCACTAACAAAAACCTTAATAAATCAAATTTATTATATATTGCTTTTCATTTTTGTAGATGAAATCTTAACTCAAATGACATAAAAACACTATATAAATGGTCAATTATTTTAAAATAATGCCACAAATTTGAATTGATCGTTCATTACTAAATTGAATTTCGCTTTATGAATTGTATAAATTGTAATCGATTCGGAAGGTAACGCATCATTGATCCGCCTTCCTCAATGACAGTGGGTTTTGCAAGTCTAATGTTTGCGTCAAGTTATCTCGAATATACCTACTGGTGATATTTTTTTAAGTTGTTGGTGGATTTTCTTTCCTAAATTTTTATGAAAGCCTTGCGTGTGCATATTGTCAGGTGCTTGTTATATATAACACACCCTGGAATCCATTTCCTTGGTGTCTCTGATATAATTGTTTTTTTCAATAATCAAATGCAAGAAACGTATATATAAATACACGATACCGCCCTATTAATATTAACACAGAGTTAGGGATCCGTTGTTTGCGTTATGATCATCAATCATCCTTCCTTGGTCTCGTTCCATTTGGTATTTTCTGTCATTTCCATTCGGTATTTTCTCTCTCTTTTCTCCCCTATAATTGCTTACGATTTTCCCGCATCGAAATATAAATCTTAAATTAGGTGATCGTTATCTGGTCGTTAAATCGTGGTCTGTCAAATCTTCTTTTGGCAGGCTTTGTTTGATCGTGTTGTAACATGATGAATTAAATCTCTAAACCTGTAACCGTCATTAATATTATAACATTTGTCTGGTATTCCAGTTGATGTCTAAAAACAAACTCCTAAAAACAAGTCTTTAGACGTAAGTGTAAACAAAGAATTACCGAAGGCGTTACGGAAACTCTAATTTTTCGAATTTGAAATATGTTAGAAGAGAGGTTAAAGAACATAATATTTTTTCAGTGGATGACTGAAAATCCCCGTGTTTTTTTTCTGGGGAAAACTATATATCTGTTATCGTTTATGATGCGGCGAGACCAATGTATTAGAAAGGCTATATAAAAATGATATGTGAAATAATGCAATGCATCAGGACAGGTGCGCGGTGCATCTCGACACCTATGCAGTGCACTATGAAGTGCATGAAGGCAAGAGGAGCATTGATTTGTGAAGACACATTTCCATTGCAATATGCCGATTATTGAACGCAATACACCAAGGCACCTATCCAATGCAATTTGCCAATTATTCGACACAGTATCACTTGTGCGCAATACATCAAGGCACCTATCCAATGCAATTAGCCAATTATTTGACACAGTATCACTTGTGCACAATACATCAAGGCACCTATAAAATACAATATGTCCATTATTCAACGCAGTATCACCGTGGTCTCTTTGCATAATACATTTTGTAGATACGATGTTTGTGACGATTGCGCTAATAGATTGACTAATACAAAAATATATCTCGATGGGAGCGTTATATATTTATTGATTTCTTTTGCCTTGCTTTACGAACGTTACAGTATATGTGTTGTATCTTTCCAGTTCCGGCAAGCAAGGAAGCTATCAGTCACTTAGTAAAATGGACGATCTACCTGATGGCGAACAGAACAACTCGACAGACAAGCCTTATGAACTCAGCCTTCCACAGGATGATTCTATTGATGACCATCTACTGACGAAAGACTCCATGCATGGGTCTGCCTCGTCTTTAGATGAGCTCCTTGGGAAGAAAGAAAAAATACCTGTTAAGAAGAACAACAGCAAAAAGGAAGAAAAGGAATCCGTCAAAATCCCCAAGAAGCAGAAGAAAAATGACATGACAATACCGGAAGATGTCAATATTAAGTCTCAAGGATCTGACAACAAACAGGGAGTTCGTAATATTGACATTAAGACCTTGGACCGGGAACCGCGACGATTAGACAATGGAAAACCCCTGGTGGCTGATAAATGGAAGAGCGAACCGTTGCTGAATGAACCTCATAACGAAAATACTAAAATCTCGACCATTAAAAAGTTGGGGTCAGTGCCTGATGTTGCTGTTAAGCCGGCAAACCAAACTACCAGCGTGAGGACGCTAGAGCATGCTCAAAAGCCTAAAACTCTAGAGGCCTTGCGCAATTATGTTTTTATGGGACACTTGAATGTTAAAGTACCAAAAATTGCAAGAATAGTACGACTGTACGTGAGCACTACGTTTACAGGTAAGACCCCTACCCCCTGCGTACACGATCTTATTAACTAAGTAACTTATCCTTGACCCTCTTATTTTTAGATACTCAAGTAGAACGGAATGCTTTGATTGAGAGAGTTTACCCTAAACTTAAGGAGTACTGCCAGGAGCATGGGTACGAGCTTCAAGTGGTTGACATGCGTTGGGGTGTAAAGGAACCACATCTTGATGATCACATGTTTGGGGATCTCTGCATCCGGGAAATTGAAATTTGCCAAACGGTTTCCAACGGACCAAATTTTGTGGTAAGAGAGACTGACTTATCTTATTAACCTTCTTCCCTAATATTGGCCGGCATCAGAGTGTTTTTTCTTCGAAGCTTAGAAAGCGCTCCAATTCTAACCATATTCCAGCAGATTTTAATGTCCAATCTTTCTCAACTTGCAGACTTTGTTGGGGCAAAAATACGGCTTCTGTCCTTTCCCGCCAAAAATCTCCATAAGTGAATTCGAAGCACTCATCGCAGCTATTGAAGACACCAATGACAAAGACCTAATTGAAGATTGGTTCAAACGAGATAACAACGCTGTCCCCCCTGAATACGCATTGCAGCCAGTCACTTCAAAGTTCACTGGTTTTGTTAATCCATCGAGTAAAGAGACCAGAAAAGCAGCATGGAAAGGATGGCGGGACGTTTTTGAGAGAATACAAAATATTCTGAGAACAGCGGCAGCCAAGGCCTTGAGTAAAGACGCTGCTTATAAATACTGCGTGTCAGGTGAGCATTTTGTGATGGAATTCCTCACGTACTTCGCGCAAACTAATTGAGCAAAGACATCGTCAGGACATTTCTATGTTTTGTGTGAAGGAAACAAAATGTGTCTCAACCAATAGCAAATCGAAACCGTTTTTTTTTTCGGTTAATAATTATCCAATCAAATGTTTGTTTAGTGCGCATGTCATTGTCTCATATTAACTTCTTGTTCTGTCTTAACCAGTTTCTGAAAAGGAGATCGAGCAAGGAATCATTAACGCACCCAACAGCAACTCTCAAACCCTCTGGTTCAAACGAACCATCATCGACTTGAAGGAAAACCTTATGAGCGACAAATCAGACAAATTCATTGACATAAAAGAAAAAGGCAAAAAGTCCAAAGAAAAAGGGGCAAGTAAGACCGTACAGCTCCGTGAGGTAGATAAGGTGTCTCAGACGTTACTAAAGAATCTGAAAGACAAGAAGATCAGTAAAGTGTTGGACAAGTCGAATATATTCTCTTATGACATCAAATGGGCTTCCAATAAAAATGAGAAAGAGAAAAGCATGACGCACGTCGAGTTCCTCAGTAAACTATGTCAAGACTTTTTCCTGGTGATAAAGAGGAGAGTTTCAGACGGGATCAAGGAACGCGGAGCCAATGATTTGAAAGAAAACGACAAAGATAATATCTTCGAGGAAACAACTCAACACATTGCTGTCTGTCAAAGGAAAACTGCAGATTTTCACGGCAGAGAAGCTCTCCTGGCAAGAGTACGAGAGTATATAACCAACACTTGTAGCTCTCCTCTTGTGCTGTACGGAGGGTCTGGGTGTGGAAAGTCGTCAGTGATTGCTATGGTAGCAAAGCACGTGCGCTCGTGGGTCAATCGAGAAGCCATTATAGTGTTGCGTTTCCTGGGTACCAGTCCAGACTCGTCCAGTTTGCGATTGGTTCTCCGTAGTGTTTGTCTTCAGCTGTGTCGAGCCTTTGGTGTAAACTCTAACTTCGTTCCGCAGGTAACATAACATACATTCCAAAACGTTTTTGCCCATTTTGGTGTTTTTGAGGAAAGGGGGGATGGGAGGATAAAAATAATTTTCTTTCTCTCCTGACCTCCTTCTTCGTTTTTGTTCATAGGATTACCACGAGTTAGTTCGTGACTTTCAAGACCGACTTAGCATGGCCAAGTCAAACCGACCAATTATTGTCTTCCTGGACTCGTTAGAGCAGTTATCCCCCACTGAAAATGCTCATCTTGTCGCTTGGTTGCCAAGGATACTTCCTTCGCATGTGCATGTGGTCGTTAGCACCCTTAAAGATGACAGATACGCTTGTCTGAGCTCACTTCGGGTAAATTCTTGCAATAGCTATTACGTATTACGATTGCCAGAATTATATTTTTAGCCAATTTTTCGCAGCCAATTCCTTTATAGAGAATTACTAGAGCGCATACCATATATCCGTGAAAAAATTAACTAACGAAAATGTATAAAATTCTACAAAGTTTTGTAAGTCTTCAAAGATCTACTAAACTTACTACTTCCCGCAAATTTTCGGGATTCCTATAAAGGTTTTTATGGATATTTGGTAATGCACTCTAACATCAAAGTTATTAGCCAACGCCAGTGCACAAAAAAAAAGTTTTTTCTCATTCTAGAAATTGATCCCGGACTCGTCCAGTTTTGCGGAAGTGACGTCACTCTCACAGAACAATGCGTCTGCAATCCTATCCTCCTGGCTTAAGCATGACAACCGACAGTTGACTGACGCACAAAAGAAAAGTGTGTTAGACGCCTTTAAATCTTATCCATCACCTTTGTTCCTTAAACTTGCCTACGAGAGAGCCCGTACCTGGAAGTCGTACACAGCTGAAAAAGAGTGCACACTCGAGGCTACCGCGCCCTTGATGATTGAAGCATTCTTTGAGAAAATGGAAAATAAACACGGCAAGGTATTTGTTGGAACTTTGTTTTCTTATCTGACGATAGAGAAGAACGGCTTTAGTGAATCAGAGTTGGAAGATCTTCTTAGCTGTAATGAAGACGTGCTTGATGAGGCATTTCGTTACTGGTCGCCGCCCATACGTCGTTTTCCGACGTTTTTATTGACCCGACTGCGCTCCGATCTGGAGCCGTATCTACTTGAACGCTGTATCAACGGTGTACGAGTCTTTGCATGGTGCTATCGGCAGTTCCGTGAGATTGCAGCTAAAAGGTATTTTGATAAAGCCGCTGGTCAGGTCAAGAAGATTCATTGTGAATTATCGGATTATTACCATGGACGATGGACGGAAGGAGCCAAGAAGGATGACGGGAAGGGAGTTTTGAAAGACCGCCATGTTGGAGCGCAACCCTTCAAGTTCAGCCAGAAAGTATACAATCTGAGAAAATTAAATCTGCTTCCTTACCATCTTCTGCGAACCGGAAACGTCGAGAAACTGAAACAACAAACCTTGTGTAACTATGAGTTCTTATCAGCAAAGTTACTTGCAACATCTCCCCGTCACGTTTTGCATGACTTCACTGATGCCCTCAGCTACTTCCCCACCGACAAGGACATCACACTTGTCCTCGAAACGCTCCAGTTATCACGTGATGCTCTCACGATATCTGCTGACCAGTTGTCGGCTCAACTCATCGGTCGTCTTTCCGCGCCCCGGTCTCCTAGTCCCGCTATTGCGCGCTTGCTACGTCAGGCTCATCATCCCGCCAAATTTTCGTTCATCCCGAACATTTCCTGTCTAAACCGACCGGGTGGAAAACTTGTCCACTCGTTACCAGATCTCCACAGCTCGCTAGTTCTCAGCAGTGATAGTACCAAGGCGTTGTCTGTGTCGGGCGATAAGGATATACTATTATGGGATGTACAGAGTGGCAGCGTGCTACAAACCATAGAAAGCACGAGTGACGTCAAACAAGTCTTGTTCTGTCTTGATGACAAGCACGTCCTTGCATCTTGCAATGGCGCGATTCGACAATGGTTTTTGAAAACTGCTAAGCTGAAATTCGAACTAGAATCTACTGAGACTGCAGCGCCGATCTCTGTAGCACAGAATGGAAGTACGGTAGTTGCGATACTGGACAAGAACGTCATTACTGCTAAAACATCTGATGGAAAGGAACTCAAGAAATTCCAAGATGGCGACTGTGAGCACGACCAACTTGTTAGCATGGATAACTTAGTGGCCTTGGCAAACTCACGTCAATGTTACGTTAAATTATTTGACATAGAAAGTCAATCCATCCTTAATACTCTCCAAGTGTTTGGAGAGAATTCAAATGACATTGTTAGTACTATGACATTGAGTCCCTTTAATGAGGGCCAACTGATTGTCTACTCACACAAGTCCTCTAGCGTCAGGGTCTTTGATATCAAGTCCACTAACTGCCTTCACGTCTTGGGCCCTGACATTTTGTACCCAGCGATTACCAGTGACGGACATTACATGTTGTGTACCAATAGTTATAATGATGTGAGTGTGTGGAACCTCGAAACTGCGATGAAGGAAAGGAACGTGATTCGTCACCCACCATCTACTGCTATCAACCATATTATCAGTCATAACAAGACGATCATCGTCACTGTGTCTGACGATGAAATGGTGAGAGTCTGGGATCTAGAAAGAGAAGAGGTAAGAATCCAATTAAATTATATTTTGTTCAACCTAGTTCCAAGCAGAAACTTGGTATTTCTTTGACAACAAAGCATTGTTGCGCACGTTATTGCGCAATGAAATTTGTTAAACTTATCTTACACATGCACCAAAATAGCGCAACAGTTGTATCACCGTGATCGTTGCCGTTCGAACATAGAGAGGGGAATTCTAAGAATCTAATTGGCTGAAATTTCCGCCGCAAAGTTTGGTAAGAAAGAGCTGACTTTTTATCAGGAATTGCGGAATACTTGAAAATGAATTAGTATAGGAAATCGCGCGATCTCGAGTACAATTTGGAAATTAATAGACACGAGTAATATTTTAAAAGTTCTTGTAATTGCGGGAGCATTTAGACGAGTGCAATTAAAGAACTTTCAAAACATTACGAGTGTCTGTTAATTCCAAATTGTACGAAAAGATCGTGCGATTTTTTGTTTATAGTTCACTCAACAAACTTTCAGTAAAAAATGCGAAGCGACGCCGTTCATCTTTGTCTATTTGGCGGCCGATTTTCAGTCCATGCATGCATAAAAAAGACTAGTTCTTACGGCTTTATTTTATTTATATGTTAGTACAAAATGATAGAAAATAATTGTTTTGCCATATTTTGGCCGTATTACCATAGCGACTTAATTCGGTACTACAGAGTACAATTAACGCTATAATTGTACTCCTCTCGACCAATCGGAGTCGAGTAATTTTGTTGAGTGTACTATAATGCGTGAAATTAAACTTGTAATTCGTTCGCGCATGCGTCAAATTTGTTCCCATTGACAAAATTTGCAAAATAGGCAATCGAAAGAACAAGTTAATATTAAAAATAACTCCCCAAATAATCGTATAGTTTTGTGGTTCTTAGGTGGGTTCCCTGTGGTTTCGTGCTCCAAAAATTGAATTTAAAACATTTTCATTTTTCTTTAAAAAAATCATTTAAAAAGCATTTTTACATTACCTCTATAAATATGTAAAAGTATTTGCAGATAATTAGCTGCTTTAGGCACAGTATTGTTAAATGTCTTACAAACCTTACCTCATAGTTCAGTGTTCGTGCTAAGACGTACGCCATTCGTTCCAAATCGTTTTAATAGTGTTGATTATACGAACTTTGTCCAGATGCGCTATGTCCAGTTTATTAGTATCACCCAGAAGAAACGCTAAATTTAAGCTACAGCACCAAACTTTTCTAGAATATACAAGACGTAATGTTCCAAAGCCGACAATGAGGACTGGACAAGATTTCAAAGTCCGCACAATTAGTTCCAGTCCGAGGCGTAGCCGAGTACTGGAACCAATTGCAAGGACTTTGAACTCTTGTCCAGTCCAATTTGGAGGCTTTGAAATGACTTCTCATCTCATTAATTATTCGACTTAGAGTAACTGGAACAAAATTAATTCAGTCCTAGGACTGAATTAATTTTGTTCCAGTTACTAGGACTGAATTAATTTTGTTCCAGTTACTCCAGACTGAATGCATTCCTTTCACAGCACTTTACCAGGTTTCAAGTAACATCATGTGGCCCAAGAATAGCCCATTGATTGGATGGTTTACTCGTGAATTATTAATGAGTATGAGAAACGTCGTCCCTGCAGTGTGTTACCCCTAGCAGTCGCTTCACAAAGATGCGCTTCGGATGGCTTCGGATGGGTGACATTGAGTAATAAATACGAATATTTGGAGAACTCATTTGCATTGAAATTATTGTCTACAGGCGTCAAACGTGGACTTTGAAGACAACAAAGGTGACCGGTGCATTGAATACCTCGCTATGGTCAAAAGCACCATTCAAAAACAAGTCGTTACCAAGTCACGTGCGTCAGGTGAGAAGCGTTCATTCTTGTTGATTAAAGGAACTGCGAGATGTGACGGGCAAGCTAACCAGGGGCGAATGCAGCCAAAGATATGAGGCGTGAAGGGGGCTTGACCGAATTTCGCAAATAACACTACAGAATTTTACCCTGTATTCCAGAGGCCCACACGGGCTCTGGCACCCAGGGTAACAGTTCTTGAAACAAATGTTAAAAAATCTCTTTTCTATACTGATTAAATAAACGTATGGAAGGGAGAGGGGCTACAGCATCCACTTGCCCCTTACTGGACCCACCCCTGTGAATAACATTAACTTACTTGATAAACAATGTGCCCAACCTTAGTCTCTTTGTCATGCGAGATTTTCATATGAGATTTTGCGTGAGATCCTTTGAGTATTATGTAACTCATCTGTTGGAATGCATTCATATGATATAAAACTAACGGTCGGGACTCTCTGTGGTTACAGAAACCCCTATAATACGGAAACTCTGTTTCCTACGGGCAAAGATATCGGGCAAAACCATATGCATCAAGTTTCAACTTTCTATGTCATGCACAACATCCTAAAGGCTTAGCCGCTTATGTTAAAGATGCTCAAATGAATTGTTTCCCAAATTTGACGCCTGTATTTATTACCAACAGGGCCAATCAGCGTCTGGAACGTCATCACCTGCCAGCCAATCAGAACTCTTACGGGTACAAACGCGGATGAGATCCTCGTGGTGGACGAAACACGTGCTGTGGTTCGATCTGGGGCCAAGCTGGCCTTAGTTGATCTTCAAGAAGGAAAACTGATCAAAAAGATGCGATCTGAATTCACCACTAAAACAGACAAAGTCAACAGACATGCCAGCTCGTTGTACAAAAGGCGTGACCTGGCCATCCGATTGGCTGAGAGCCCGCGATTCAACACACACACTAAATCAAAAACCCGAAAATTCAACGATTGCGCCTTGGTCGGTACTACGCATGTGCTGGTTCTTTCAAAAGACAGACTTTATATGAAACTTGCTTCCTTGGAAACGGGTGAGCCTGTTGCTAAGCTAAAGGCTGGTCAGCGGCAGATGATCGAGACTATTATGGTCAGTGATAATGGAGCGGTTGCTGTCTGTTCGTGTGAAAACTTCCCACTTCTGGTGTGGGACATCAAGGAGAGAAGAATGAAGTTTTCTTTAGACATGGACGGGACCTTCCCACAGCTTGCTATCGCGGACATCACTCATAACGGACATTACCTGGTTGATGTCATCAAACTCGACAAGAAACACAAAACTGTGGTCACGTGGGATCTCGAGTCTGGAACTGTCAAGCATCTGATTGGCCAAGGCGTGAATGTTTGGTCAGTGGCAGTCTCTTCAGTGAGCATGCGCTTAGTTGTGACCGGAAGTAGTGGTTCTGGGGAGACTATTCGAATCTATGATCTCACAAATGGCGAGTTTAAACACCAGCTGGGTGGACACACAGAACCCGTCAAAGGTGTCTGTCTGTCCAAAGACGGCCGTCGCTTACTGACCTACGTCCCACTGGGCTCCAGGGATCGCAGTGTCTGTCTGTGGGACATTATTACTGGGTGTCCCATTGCGTCATTCACTCCTGACTTACCTGTGTCCAGTTGCGTCTTGAACGACGACGGTGATCAGGTTGTCATGGTGATCAATAAGTCGCGTCCAATAGTATCCCTCGCTTTGACACATGAAGTTGGATCACGTGAAATGTCGGTTGATGTTTCCAATTCGTACTTCAACCACCCCACCCTCCACGGGGCTGTCTTTGACATGACTGCACAAATGAACTGGGAAGATACTGAGGATGAAAATGACGAGTAAACAGAGACAGCGCACTGTTTATAGATGTTATACAGAAGCTTTGCACTATTAAGTGGTGGCAGCCATGACAGAAGACAGCAACAATTAAATCTGGTCTAATCTGGATAACATGAGAAAGGGACTGACGGGAATAGGACTATTTGCTTTGCCTCCTGTCATGGTTCGTGTCATGGCTGCCATCACCTGATGGTGAAGAGCTTCATCTACCTGTGTGCCTACCATTGATTGTGTTAAATCTATTGGTTGTTGCGGACCAACTATAGACCAACTATTGATAAACTAAGGACCAATTATAGACCAACTACGGAACAACTATAGACCAACTATAGACCAAATACGGACCAACTATAGACCAACTATAGACCAACTATAGACCAAACACGGACCAACTATAGACCAACTATAGACCAACTATAGACCAAATACGGACCAACTATAGACCAACTATAGACCAACTATAGACCAACTACGGAACAACTATAGACCAACTATAGACCAACTATGGACCAACTACAGACCAACTATAGACCAACTTTAGATCAATTATAGGCAAACTATAGACCAACTGTAGACCCACTACGGACCAACTACAGACCAACTTTACACCAACCACGGACCAACTATAGACCAACTGTAGACCAACATTAGCCCAACTATAGACCAACGATAAACCAATTATAGATCAACTATAGACCCACAATAGTCCAACTACGGACCAACTATAGACCAACTTTAGACTAACTACGCACCAACTATAGACCAACTTTAGACCAACTACGCACCAATTACAGACCAACTATAGACCAATTATAGACCAACTATAGATCCACTATAGACCAACTACAGACCAACTTTACACCAACTACGGACCAACTATAGACCAACTATAGATCCACTATAGACCAACTACGGACCAACTATAGACTAACTATAGACCCACTATAGACCCACTATAGACTAACTATAGACCAACTATAGATCCACTATAGACCAACTATAGACCAACTATAGACCCACTATAGACCAACTATAGACCAACTATAGACCAACTATAGACCAACTATAGACCAACTACAGACCAACTATAGACCAACTATAGACCATAGTCTACCTCGTTAAATGTATAAACTGCGGTAATGTTCTCCAACAAAAAAAACGAGATTCAACAATAGTATCGTTAAACAAGGAAATAATATTCAACGAAATGGCTTGTATTTTTAGATGGGATAACATTACGCCAAAAGTAAAAAAGGACCGTTGTTCTATCACTGCGGTTTTATATTTCGTTTTTAGCCACTGTAAGACAACTTTTCTTTTTTCAAAAACATTGTTTTAGTAGCTTCATAATTTTGACTTACTTGCTATCCAAGTGTCCTTTGTGCCTTTATTTTTTACCAGTTGTTCAGACGTTGTAACATTTTCAGGCTGCGTTCATAATGTATGGCAGAAGGGGGGGGGGGGGGGGGAGGGGGGAGGGGGAGGGGGGGGCAGGTGAAATCTTTAAATGACAAAACAAATTTCTTAAAATCCTCCTTGAAGTCCCCAAAAAAATTACCTTCCCCCCCAGGCAATCTCTCGTAGTTTCTTCTAGAAATTTTGCATCCCCCAGAAAAAAAGTTTTAAACCCCCCATTTAACTGGTACAAGTTTTTCTGATTCCCCCTAAATTTCACCTGCCCCCTCCCCCCCCCCCCCCCCCCCCCCCCTCTCATACACTATGAACGCAGGCTTTTAAGGTTTAAAAGTAGCTTAAGACATTCATTAATAATTTTAACTTACAATTAAGTATAATTAATTTTTTTATTAAACTTTTATTTTAGAATATATATGGTTATTTTTCTTTATTTGATTGATTTGATTTGATTTACTGAGTCTATGCCAGGCTCGTCTAAAAAACTGTAATTTAAAAAACACCTGTGCTTGTGTCAGAGTTGGACTGGAACGAAATATACACCGAATTGAAATATGGCGAATAATTTGAAAAAACTATTGTTCTGCACTGACTAGCCTCTCATACACGTGAAAACGCTCTTACAAGAACACAGGGCTAGTCAGTGCGCATGATTGCCATATTTCGTTTCGGAGTATAAACCTAACTTAAAAATCAACTGAGTTCACGTGACTAGCAAAGTCCTTATCCTCTGCATTTGAGATTAAGTTCTGAAGAATCAAAACATCGTCATTATAATCTTCGAGGAATATTTCCTCCAGGTGCTTTTCAATCCTGACTGACTGGTTATTCATCACGTACCTTAGCTGTGACTCGAGTCTTAGTTCAGATTCAGACTTACGCCGTCTTTTGACTTTTAAACCCTTGGATTTGCCAAGGAATTCTTTGAAAACATGTAGCATCGATTCGGCCAGGTTTGCGTTTTGTTTGTGACGGAAGATTTCCCGCGCTTTTTTGTGGTTTTCTCCCAAGATAGACCTGAATAGATTCAGCATAAGGAATATCATGGAAAAGCTGTATGTGATGACAGTGAATAGAAAGAGAAATTTAGGGTGTCCTATCTCACGGCCGCTGAGGTTATTGAGAATAAATGAGAAAAGAGAGCGACTAGCGAATGAAAAGCTCTTAAAATCATCCAAGTGGTCTGCGAAGGCTAGAACGAAGAGCGAAGAATACGCAACTATCAGAAGTACTAAAATGATCAAGAAATTCCCAAGCTGCGCAAAGGATTTGACAACAGTACAAAGAAACTCCTGAACGCAGGAAAATAAGCTGAGAAAAGCACCGAAGCGAGCCACGGCGATGAAGAACCAGAAGGCAAACATATTGGTCGCCATGTCAGCATAATTACCGCATTTGTAGAAATCAATGTAGGAATCACGTGATTGAAGGAAAAGTCTTCTCTGGGTTGCCTGTATGTTTGTGATGACGATACGCCAAATTAGAACAGCAAGACCGACCATAACGAAAGCAAGGTCGAATATGTTTGAAACGCTGTAAAAGAACTTGAGCCTTAGATGAAAAATTGCGAGGAAGAATCGTATAATCATTACGAAGACTAGCAAAACCAAAATAATTTCACCAATGTCGCTGGCTGTGTACTGAGGCGATGACAACTTGTAAGAAGAAGTTTTCAAGCTCGCTACCACGCCCCCATAAGATGGCATCTCGAACAATAGCGTTACGACGGCGATCAAGTTACTGTTAGGACTGTAGACATTAAATTCTCCAAAGAAACCTCGAGTTGATTGGTCGAGCCATGACGAGCTCGCTAATTGGTTGACAACTGCTCTTGAGCCTGTGGTATCTTTTCGTAGGTCAGCGGTGTACCCTCCTCCTGTATAGTCTGCATAAACACCGCTGACTTGTAAGGTATGGTTCGATTCCTCGGGATTTATATACGTCCATGGTGTATTACCTCGTGTCGTGGTGGCGGTATTGGTCGTTATTCTCCATCCTGTTTGGTATGAATGCTTGTCTTCTAGATTGGACGAGTAGTACGTTCTGCATCCTGTTATTCTACATGGTTCTGTGTGAGATTTTGATCATATTAGGATCGTTTGTTAGTAATTATGAAATGACTTTATTACTTTTCTGCGTGTTTGGTGTTACTACCCTTCCATGATCGTCGTGATAACTTCTCCTTTGCCATGATCATCGTTTTCTTATTTCTCTTTCAATCATCCCTTTTTTTAAATCCATTCGTTAGTTCGCTCGATGCAATCTATTGTTACCTCCTTCCCTTTAACCACTTATTTCTTCCTTGTTCACCCTTTAACTATTTCAGTTTTCATTCCCTTTTTTTCATTTCCCAAGCCTGCGAAACGGCCCTCCGGAGTTGTGGGGTTGGGGAGAGGGGCCCCCGCGCCCTGCGCCCTGCGCACTGCGCCAGAGAACCGTTTCACAGCCTATCATTCCCCCTCTTTCTTTCCTTCCCTATATTCACGCAACTTAAAAGATCTTACCATCTTTGACTCTCACTTGACGAAGCCTAGCGTGCAACACCCTCATTCCAGCATTATTGAGCCCTGTGTGGTAGTGGGTCTGTCCTAACTCATCGTTTATTCCTCCAATCAAGGTCTGGTTAGTCCACTGCCACAGTGTTTTTACAAAACTGACCTATGAAATAATTCATGAAATATCATCATTATAGTGTGAGTGGGTTAATATAAGTTAGGAAGGTTGGAAAACGTTTAGATTTTACCAACCCTTCTGAAACAACAGTCTGGGCTGATCAAAGCCAGCGCACGGCTATCTCACAGATCAAACCCTGGATCAACCTCTGGTCTGATCAAAGGATGGCGTTGGCCAACTCACAGAACGAACCCTGAAACAACCTCTGAACTGATCAAAGGCAGTGCTTGGGCAACCGCCTC
Organism: Actinia equina; assembly: GCA_011057435.1. Classification (NCBI taxonomy): domain Eukaryota; kingdom Metazoa; phylum Cnidaria; class Anthozoa; order Actiniaria; family Actiniidae; genus Actinia; species Actinia equina. The sequence goes on along the minus strand of WHPX01001246.1, from coordinate 415,013 downwards.
ACTGATCGAATTGGAATTTATAATCAGTTTATTTTTGCGGTGAAAGGAAAATTGGAGAATCCCTGAGAAAATCCCTCTTTTCTGCATAACGAAATAGGTTATTCTAGACACGTAGGCTTGTGGGAGAGAGAATGGGGGTTTGAGTGGTGCTTTATTATTATTATTAAATGTAAAGTACAGGTTTGATAAGTGATGTCAGTTAATATACGATCGATGAACCAATTCGAGTACAGGTGTGAAATTCCCGCCAAAATAGTTGTTAATCTTAAGCGGCTGTTCTAATTTGTTCTAAGTGCTTGTGTGTAAACAACATGGCCGACAATGGTCACGTGATGCATTTGGTGTTTACCTCTGATGTCCCAATACGGTTTAGTCCCGCCGCTGGCCTCACGAAGGTTATTTCCATTGTGTTCTTGATATCAACAGTGTCACTACTGCGATACTTGTGGCTTACAAAGCTCACCGCCACCAGCACCATCAAATAGTAACCGAAGTCCAACAAGATTCTTTTAAAATCATCAATCTCGCGTCGTGCTTTTCTTAGTTTATTGACTGTTGCCTTGTCGAGGGGAGCTACATCATCGTCGTATGTCTGATCGTTGTAGTCTGGTTGGTTCTCTACTGGAATGGTCTCTGGAGGAAGACAAGAAAGTGTCACCAATCAAATGTTTTGGAACGAGCACTAAGCTAATTGGTTTCCCAAGCAGACTACTCGCATGCATAACTAGCTTTATTCAAGAAACATTATGGTTAGGGAAGGGATCGCAGGGAATTATTCGATGTCTTATTCCTCATTGCCAAAGTTGTTTTTCCATATCTTCAATCTTAATACTGTGTTCCAAAATGATGGTACAGAAGCCAAGGGATCACTAAAAATCGATGCGGCATTTAGTAACATCCAACGAACAAAAGAGAGGCCCCTAAACAGATCATTTCAATGTTTACCTCAGTATTTAAACATATGCGCTCTATGTCTAAGCTTCCGAATGGTCCGTCACTTTTGGAATGGCGGAATGTCTAGATGCGTGTTTTTCGTCTTCTAATGTACACAAATGTTTGTATTTTTTCATTTATTGGCATCATTTTTAAAATGTATTCCCATTTCAGAGAACTTGTCACTCTCTCGTGATCCTTCGTTTGAGTCGTATCCATATTCATGTGTCTTCTCAAGGACAACTGTTAAACAAAGAAATGATACTCTAGGGAATGACACGAAGTCTGAAATGGGTAAACAGTAGAGTATAGGTCTATAGCCTTACCTATTTTTCGCGTGGTCTTGATTTCTTCATCATCAGTCGCCTTACGTATGATAAGCGCAAACAGCAAAGCGGTCAGAAACACTTTGATTGGCTGGCTGATAAGTGTATCTTGCACAAAAGATACATACATGGTGGTCAACCATTGGTTGGATTTGGCCTTGCCCCACATCATGGAGTAAAAGATAACAAACAAAGAAGAAGTGATAGAAGTAGCAATGCATAAAAACCAGGCTAAATAAACACACCAGTGTGGGAATTTGTACGAGGTTATTCGAGACACTTGTTTGCCAAACCATGAACAGCAGGTACAACAGCTTTTGGTTTGTTTTCTTTCGTTTTCTGCTTGCTTTTCATCAGTTTCCTCAGCACATACATTATCCCAATTCACTGATTTACCAACTACTCGTTTTACATTGCCTTCTTGAAGGTCACAATTATTTTTCTTTTGGGAGATTTTTATTCCTTCTTCGTGCTCTTGCAACTGCAAATCCGTATCGTCGTCAACAGCAGAACAAGTACAAGAAGGACCAACATTTCTCGAAGATATTTTTCTAGCAATTTTTCTTCGTTTCTTGTTTTCTTCTTCAAGTTCTTTGTCAACGTCGTAGTCTTTGGGTCGTGAATTGCGAAAAAGGGCAACGATGAAAAGATTCATCGGCAAGACAATCAATGCGCTTTCGACACCAATTACAATCATCTGAAGATTCAATTTGATTGGGCCAATTATAATATCCCCGGATGTATCCCCTACTTCCGGACCTGCGCCGTAGAACATAGCACTAGCAACCATTGTCGAACACAGAAGCGATAGGCAACATGACAGGCGCTGTAGCCGTGTGAATGGACTCCATTGAGGTCGAAATAATAGAGAAAACCAGATGTGTTTGTCGCAGATTCCCTCGCGCAGTTTATCGTCGAAAAGAATACCGAATGAGGAGCGATCTTTAGGCGTATTTGACTTGAGGAAGGCTTCTATTTGACCCTCTCCTACGTCTAACGATAGCCAACGATCTGAAATCGATCATATAGCATTGGTACGTTTGATTCTTGTGTATGGGTATAGGACCTTTATCGTTCCAAAAAAGTCGCTTGTTCCTAAATGATTACAGACTCTTTTACTCAGGGTTAGCCTCGTATAAGTGTCTGAATATTCACAAATAATTCGAATGCGCAACTCCAAAAAATATGACAAACATTTTGAAATTCGACGGACTTAGACTGGAACACAAATATTCTACACAATATTGAGGCAGGCTAACCTTGTACGACAGACAACTCCAAAATGTATTTACAAAATACATGCGATAGGACTGTTGCATGACGTCGTTATTGACCTCTAATATCAGACTGTATCCCTTGTTCACTTTCTTAGTACCAACTGCCTTCCTCTCATGAGGAAATACAAATTTGAAGAAGAAAACAAATTCGCGAATCATTTTGGTAATAGGAGTCAAATGACGCCATCATGCAAACTTCCTATTGCATAATCATTGTGGGAATCAAAACATAGAATAAAGAATTAGCTGAGACCGAGATTGAATCTTACCGACGTTAAATATCCACTTTTCATTGGTTTGAGGATCCTTCATCAGAATTTTCCTGAGAAACCACGAGGAACTCTTCCCATGGCAGTCGTGCCAGATTCTAATCCCTTCAATGGGACCAATACTCGCAGGTGTCGATAAAACAAACGTCCTAATGCTCCTTCGTGGGAAACCCTTGTTATTTGGGACCAGTAACGGATACACCCCAGTGGTGCCATTCTCACCATAAATATCACAGAAAACATTAGCTGTGGTGCCCGCAGTTTTTCGGCTTCCTGTTACTATGGTAACCTCGTATGTGTACGCAAAAGTGTCTTTGATTGGCGGCAACAGAGTCATTGACATCGACTGTTGATATCAGAAATTGAAATACGTCTGTTTCAAAAAAACGTTGTCATCGCCAAACGCGATAGGCATTAGACGAAAAGCGAAAGGAAGTCATTCTAAGATCCAAAAATAGCTAGCCCACCGTAATCCTAACAGTTATGCTAAGAATTACGACGAAACTTAATATTAGAATACATATTACGATTAAAATTAATATTAATATTAGGATTAATATATAAGGAATAGTTTTACAATGAGGTTTCAATTACGGTTGTAGTAGGGTTTGGGTAACTCTAGATTAAAGCCCTATCGTAATCCTATTACTAATATTAATCCTAATGTCAATGTTAATATTAATGATAATCGTAATATAATCCTAATATAAATCTGAATATTAATCGTTATCGTTACGGCATAAGTACCTCTACTTCGTCCTTTTTATCCATCCGTCTGATCCATACAGCAAGTATCGCATACATTAAAAACAGTCCAATAACAGAGAACAAGACTACAACATTACCTGTGCAAAACCGAAAAAAACCCGCGTTTTAAAATTAGGCTGGATTTGAGTGGAATTGCGGCGGCAAAACGCACGCTGAAGAATTCCTGTTTTTAATTTTTTAAGACAAATGTTTTCTTCACAGCTATTTGTAGGGTAATAAAGAGTCCTTCTTTCAATATTCTTTTTTCGTTTCTCGTTGTAAAAAATGAAAGCGTTTAATCTTGTGTTTGAAAGGTAATTTAAAAAGTATAACGCTTACCAGTCTTGAAAGCTTCCTTGAACCCAATCAGAACACGACTGAACGAAATGGGATTCGGTGCAACGAACATCCCAGTACCAAATGACGTCAGGTGTGACGTCATACACTGGATGTGAGTGCTATTGGTCAGGGGCCCTCCCTATAAAGTGATAAACAATATACAAGTCAATGAACGCATTTGCAGCAATACAAACGTGTCTCTTGATTAGCATAAATAAGAGAGGGAAACTTCTTAATAACGCGCGCGTCATGTAAATTCCCGGTTGGGCTATTTTTGGTAAGTGGATGCAGTTTAAATTTCGCCTTATCATGAATGGCAGACATTACAGATATTAAGGTACCTAACTTACCCAGCACCCATCTCCTTTCCACTTTTCCTCTTCCACGCTCCAGAACAAACACTTCGATACGAAGGTCCTTATTCTATACTTCACCGATGCTATTGGTGACAAATCCGAACCATTTATCATAATGCCCACAAAATAGACGCCCTTGGAAAGATTCTTATTTGATAGAAACAATGTAGCCGTGCTGTTAGTGCAAGTTTTATTGCTATTGTGACTAGAAGTAGATATTCTTGGCCGTGTCTTGTTATTCCAATCAAAGTTCTCGAACGTTGGTTGCAAATCTTTACGAACAAAAACATGCAGCAGCTGGTGGCACTCATTGAGAAATACTTCAATGTATACTGAATCATCCCCTGATGTCACCTCTAACTTATGAAAGTTCCAAGAGCTGTTAGACCTGAGGTGGAAGATCTCTATTGTTGGTGATACTGAGGGTCTTTTCATGAAGAGTTCAATAGGTTTTTTTAGTCCTGTAATGGCTAAAGGTTTGCTGTTAATGGAGTAAGACAGGCTCATAACGGGACTTGTTACCTCGGATGACGTCTCGTCCCATGAATAGACGTTTTGGTTGAAAGCGAAAACCTGATCAAACATGATAAAATAAAAACAAAATATAGTTCAACTCATCTTATTCTACGGACTCGGACGCAAGCTAAAAAGGTTGCGCACGACATTGCAGCACTACGAAATTACACAGAGTGCCCCCTTTTACATACTCATGCAACGTTGCAAAATAACGATGCAGGTCTACGGCAGCAACGTTACGCACGACAAGTTTCATCTTGTAAACACGGCCTGGAACGTTTCTGGTGGTGATATGATGTTCTCAGTCAATGAAATGCGACTTTTTTGTGTGCCTGAAAAGTGTGGATATCTCATTGACTTTCCTTGACTTCAATTTTGTTGCAAAAAAAGTTGCGATCTCTGACATTCCTTTAAAACTCTGCGCACCATGTTCCCGGCCTTAGAGGACTATGCATGTGTTGTTAAAGGTGCAGTAATTAATGTGGAGAATAAGATTCAGCAGCTTGTAGCACAATATTTATTACTAGACATGCGCTAGCTCAGGTAAAGATGAATGACAATGAAGCCTCTGTTAAGCGTCTGTTTGACTAAAGGAAACAGTCCGTAAACTTCGTAATCTTATCTATACTAATATGAAAGTCTTTTTACCTCTTGATCGAGTGATGTTTTATTATCAACCATTTTCATCTCCATTAACTCTTCTCCTATTGAAGCAACAAATGTTTCTCCACTTCCAAGCGAAAGATCTTTATCAAGCCCTTCCAGACTTGCTCGCTTCAAACTGGCGCGCATCCCTGGAGCAACAAACGTTGTAGCTTGCTCGTTAGGAAGCTTTCTTCGTAGAAGTCCTCTGGTCACGTGGGATATGGATCCAGTCAGAGACTTAGCAGAATCTTTGGCCTTTTTAAGACAAATAATCATGAGTAAGATAAGACACCTCCGAAGACTTGTAATATTCCGAGTTTCTAGTATGTGAGTTGTTTGTTGAACTACAAAATTAAACACAATGCACTGCACGTCCACTGATGAATTAATAAACTATTTACTCAATACGTGCGCATCCAAACTTAAGGAACTTGACGGACCTTGATACCAGAACAGGTGAACAGAAAAATTCATAAAATTGATATTCTCCTCTTTAGATATAAAACTGGCTTCTCAATTTGACTGAATTTGCGTTTTTCAGTTTTAGGGCCCGCCAAGTCGGATACGCACGCAATCTTGAGAAAACGGTCTATTGGAAATTAATTATAACAGTTAACCAAATTAAATTTTGCAAAAAGAGCATAACATTTTATTACAAAACGAAGCATTGTCACAGGAGCTAAAGATACTAATGCTTCAGCTTCAAAATTACACAAACTTAATAATTATCTAAGTGTTCCGTCTTATAGCAGCAAGTAACCGCCGAACACGTGGTATTTGGCGCTTGTTCCAGCGTTACCACAGCAAATGGTGCAAAAGTGATATGGCGTCAAAAAATATATAGATGAAGGCTTTAGATAAATATAATAGAGTAAAATATTCTTAAAATTTCCAATACATTAAAAAGATGACAGACTAACCTGAGCATAAACTTCTTCATTGACATTACGCACATGCGCGGTAGGTGTTAACCCGCTGACCGGTCCATTTGCAGCTGTTGTTGAGACCATCTGTAGGACACCATCAAGAGCAGTGAAGTAGTTATCAGCACTGCTCTTCAAAGAGTCAAAGGTAGCGTCTTTATCTGCTTGGCTGTTCAGAAGCTGTCCAAGGTTATCAATAGTGTTTGCGGACAAAACCTAATGAAGTGAAAAGATATCCACCTGAGAAGTGATTTATCAATAATGTCACGAGCTATAATCCTGCATCGGTAAGTTATTTGCCTCGCCGTCATCCAACAAATGATGTGAACGTAGTTATTTGAAAAGTACAGAGACTGAAATGACTATGAAAAGTCGGTGCCGTATGCGTGCCTTACCCCGACCGTAATGATTTCTAGAATTTTGATTGGGGAATTGTTTTCTCGCGCAACTGCCAACCTTCTTCTCACTACTAATGTTAAGTTCTCTCCAATTACTGGAAGATATGCGCATGAATACATCAGGATCGATCGTATCCATATCTATATATAAATGTGGAAGACAATACATAAGCAAACTATCCGCCGACCCCCTCCTCTCCACGAGAGACTCCTAATCTGTGATATTGCATTGGTATTAATTAAGTTTGAATTTCAATATCAGGAGGTATTGTGTAGTGATACTTACCTGCGCTTGTGGATAGATTTCTTTTGTGACTTTTGTTGTCTGAGTCAAGGCATTAGTTACTTGAGTCAAAGATTCCAAGTTTGTTGCTTTGATTTCGTTCAGGCTTTTTAGCATCTGGCCGCGGATCTGCAGTTAAAAACCAAAAACATGAATCAGACTGGTTATTGTATTGCTCACTCACACTTATCGCGTACCTCAAGCCATCTTGAGCAAAAAGCGCGCGTACCATTTACCATAAATATCTGATCATTACTGTATATCTTCATGACCATACCTCAGATTTCTTCGCTTGTTGTTCCCTCTCGTCTTCTACGCTTGTTGGTTGTACATTTTCAACGTTAAGTAACGAGCTGATAATGTTTACGGTCAGGGTAACTGCCTGTGGTTTGCCTGAATTCTTCAGCGAGTCCAGCACGCTGTTATTCCCTGATGTCATGCTCGATATCTCGGTCATTAACTGGGAAGGATCCTGGTGAGGTGGTCGCGACTACGAATCAAATGTATTTGACATGTCACTGTGTTGTATGTATTTATCTCTATTTAAACTTAATAAGCTAGACCTTTTTCGATTTCTTGGCTCTGTAATATATTCAATGTTTTCCCATTTCAGACAAGTTAAGTAAGTCAGTCAATCAGTTTATCGGTCGATCAGTCGGTCAGTAAATGGATCAGTTGCTTAGTAAGTGAGAAAGTCAGTCAGTCAATTAGTCTGATCTGTTTTTCTGTCTGTCTGTCTGTCAGACGGACGGACTGTCGGCAATCGATCTCTTAGTCGCTCAATAGAGCAGGTGCATGTTACGTCATTGCCGCCATCTTGGTTGACGATAACAAAGCATTCCTCATTAGCTTCTCTTGTTAGATCATTCAAGATGGGGCTATTTCATTGTTATTTATATCTCAAGGGATTTTGAGTCACATGGTTGCATAGGGTAGCCGTGCCTTTGCGTACCTTCACTCACGAACGGTGAGCTTGCACAAAGAGAAAATGAACATATTCTCTTGCTTGCACTGCTAGAGACCTTTTTTTATAACACATAGGACAATTAATTACATGTCTTTACATTGCAAGGCACGCAAAGGTATGGCTACCTTTGAAGACGGCGCAGGGAACTGGAAGGGGACTATTAGTCAGTAAAACAATTGCATATGACTTCTGTTTTTGCTTTTCTCTATTCTCACCTGAACGCTCAAGCGTATTGTTGTTGTTGCTCCCAGCCTATCAGAGACTCGTATTTCTATGTCTAAAGTGAAATTCCTATTACTGTTGCCCAATGGCAATCCTTCAACAACTTCTGCCTTCCCGCCATAATACAGAATAGTTTGTTCATTTTGTTGCCTGGAAAAAAGGATCTGGTAACTCAATGGCTCATCCGGGTCCATCCAGTTAAAACATCGAAACGTAAACTTGGTCATGAGCACGTAACCGACACGTGGTGTGACGTCACACTGTCCATCTCTAGGGGGACTGTTAACGATAAATTCCTTAGTAGCCAAGCCTTGTGGACCGGTTTCTCTTTTGGCGTTGACTTCTATCTTGTATTGCTTATCGCCCTCTAGGATATCTTTGTTTATGACCAAAATGGGTAAACCAGAAGTGGAAAGTTCTTTCGTAAGATTGTTTTTAACTTCCATCCATTTTTTGTCCTCTTTCAATGTGTAGATCTTCCAGTTATAGGACAGCTTGCCCCAGCATCCGGGACCTTTGCATTCTGAAAATAGCGCCAAGCGCTGTGACGGATTGACTTTCTCTTTGCAATTTTCAGCACATCTACAATCGCCAAATCAGACATTCACTATTATGGCAATAATCCAAAGCAAAGCAATGACTATGACTAAGCAGATCAATGCTCAAACACAAAGCCTACAGTCAAGGCTGCGTATGAAAAAAATTGAATAATGGTTTGAATAAACCCTTGAATACGGTGTGATTGACCGAGATGTATGGAAGGGAGACAAAACATTTTGACCCATTCTTGTGTAGGAATTAATCGTGCCAAGATGACTTTGTGGTCAATAATAAACCTTTTCGGCATTCGCTTGAGTGATCACGAAACAATTTTTGGAAGTCGACGTTTAACTTAAAATACATTATTTTATCTTCTGTGCTTCGAGGATTTATAAATGTATGAACACATCAAGTCCAACCTCGACTTGGCACCATATTGTTTCATGATAACTCAAGGGAATTCGGCAAAATTTCGTTCTACTCAATTGAAATGTCAATAAGCATTGAGTGAAATGTTGAAGGCAAACCTATCTAACTACAGTGCGAATCGAAAAACCTGGGGCACCTAGAAATATTCTAGGAATGTTCTATTCTTCTTTGGCCAATCGGAATCGTCATTCTAACCACAAGACAACAGAAAAGCTTCTGATTGGCTATTAAACATTCTAAAAATATTTCTAGGTACCCACGGTTTTTCGTTTTCGACTGTAATTCCTAGAAACGTTTCCTATTTTTCTTGTGTGTCCCTTTATTTTTCATTCCTATATTCTTTCACTTTCATTACTTGATGAGTTTTTATTCCTATTCTTTCACTTTCATTTACTTGATGAGTTGCACTTACAGTAGCTCAATAGAAGGCGGTTCCCCCGCGACGATATCAATCATCTGCTGCATCGAGCTGACTCTCTTCCCTTTCTTAACGATCAACATTATTACAGTACGTCTCATCAGCCTCCAGCCTCATCGTCTCCAAGGCAAATGATGTTTTATTGGTCTCCACAATATAAGAGCTTTTATTAACGTAACATGTACCATCATCATCAAGTGATGTTTGGTTCGGCGAGGAGGGAGTCATGGGATTTATGAGTTTGTCGGGAAATGTTCCATTCATATTCCTACACAACCACAAGAAGCTCATTCCTTAAATACAAACAGAAAAAATTAACACATTTTTACTTTTCCTTTTCTAGCCGGAGTGTGAGGCACATAGGGAAATAACAAAATTGCGATAAATGGTTTTTTTTCTGTTATGGCCGATCTACTTTAAACCGTCTTAAGCGGTAGCAATGTTTATTCCCTTGATAAGAAAGAAGATAATATTCTTTCTCATTACTCCCTTTTGACCCGTGCTATTCGTTTTTCTAACTTTTTGATCTTGACCCATGATATTGCTTTTTTTCCTGATTATTCGATTTTCACCCGTGACGGCAAGGCGCGCAGATATATTTTTAAAAACTTTCTTCATTATTAGGTCGTATATACCTTTATGGTCGTCGTGGCCCACATCCGGATCGTATGACATTGAACCGTTAATCATCACTTCCGGTCCAAAGCCTCGCCTGAGTAGACTCCCACCAGATACCACGGCTACAAGATCAGAAGCAGCCACCTCGATAAACCCAGAAGCCTCTGCGGCGTACTCGTGCAACCACTCCTCGCTCATGCGCACTGAGAGTTTCACGAGATAGAGCCCAAGAGGAAGCGTCCTTTCTTCGATAAGGAGGGACGGGAGGTTGAAATTAATACCCAGATCTGTAAGATTTATTTTCTTAGAGAAATTTGAATTTCCATTGAGCTTAAAAACACTCCATTCAAATATCGTTTGTTTTGAAGCTGGACAAAACACTAATGTTTCAGAATCAATATTAATCGACTCAGACCTCTTAACAGTTCTTGGCCTTGAAATTGTCCCTATTTCCTGTAAAGTGACTTTTGGTGCCACACACGCCAGGCGAAGAACTTCGACTTCACACTGAAGCGTTTCCAAGGAAACTGCGTTTGCTAGAGCTACCTTAACTAGGCGCTTCCCTAGAGTCGTGAAGGTGTGGTATTGGTCAACGTACTTTGTAGGCATCGTTTCAATATACACGTGGGATTCCAATGAAGTATTAAAACGAAACAGATTACAGTCCTTGTTGCCATAGTGATATACGGTATCGTTGACGATGTGTACTATTAGACAAGCGTCTAAGGTCAATTGACCCAAGGTGAAGCGAATTCTACCCTTCTCGTTGATCACAACCTGACTGGTGCAGAGTAACGTTCTTTCATTGAATGCTATCTCTTTCTGGATGAAGAGGTGTGTCATGGAATGCGCGTGACTCACGTTGTTGAATGCCGTGACCGTTAAGTTGTATTGTCCAGTATTTAAAACAGGTAAACGAATTAATTCCTTGTTGGCCCATTTTTCTATTGCTTTTCCATTAAAATGATAAGAAAATCTTGCAAACTTGGACTTTGAATGAATAGAAGAGCTGACATCCAACTGAAATCCTATAGGAAAGTGATTTTTATCCCTGCCAAACCCATGATATCCAGAGTTCTCCTTGATATACAAGACAATGGTCTGCACTTTAGTTATTGGTTTCTCGATCAATATTCGCTGGCTAAGACTTATGGGCGGTGTCACGAGGTTTTCTGAAGTCACAGTAACGTTGAACCAGCCCTCTTCTAAATAGTAATCAGTTGTTATCACAGCAATACTTGAATTCCCACGTGATTTATAATTCAGATGCCGTGACTGAAAGGTCACGGTATACGTGACGTTTGTACCTTGTGTGACTTTCCATTTGATAGTAATATTTGTTCCATAAATCTGAGGTTGTATGGGATGTAAGAAGAATCCCCTGATTTCATGCTGGACTATAACTTTACCAACCGTAATCAACTCACTTATCTTGTTCAAGCATCTTGCCTGGAACAGATAGATTCCTACTTTTTTAAATATTCTGGTCACAATAATCGTGTGTCGTGGATTGCTTCCTTCATTTTGAGGTGTACCTTCTTGTACCCTTGTTACGTTGTAAATACTATCGGAGAAGGTTACCAGACATTCAAACCGTGATCCCTCTACGAGACGCAATATAACGCTTGCATTTTCACCGACTTTAACGGATTTTGTTTCAATGGTTAGTCCTTTCAGCGGTGTCACAGATATTTCAATGCAAACCTTCCTAACCACCGACCGACTCGACACCGCGTTAAAACCTGTCACATTGATCACGTGACAACGAAGCTGTGTGTAGGTGTGGTTTACTGCTGACTTGTTGGTGACTGTCTGAAGGCTCTCGTCACCGAAATCTATTTTATATAAGGGGCTTCCAAACTGGACATGCGTGGAAGTCTTAATTTTTACGGTTATTGTATTGTTAACCATGAAAAATCCATTACTACTGACGACCAAAACGTCAAAGGAAGCAACCTCAGGCATGACTTCGAAGGCTTGCGTTCGAGTTATGGGATGCGTGACATCATTATTGGCTATTACGGTTACCAGATGGCGTCCAACAGATCCATAATCCTTTGGGAGGATAAACGCATGGCCTTGTATGCCATCTTTTGATGTTATTACAGAAGTTATTGTTCTCTCGTCGACATTGACTTTATAATCTACATTACTTCCTCTACTAATGGTCCACTTTAGGGTAATATTACTGCCATTGATCGAAGGAGGTATGGGATTTATATTCAGGTCTTCAATATGGTGCTGCACTGAAATGAGTCTTGTGGCACTGCAAGAGCTAATGGAATTCCAACAGACCGTGGACACGTTGTAATAGCCAACCGACAAATAACGATGACCAACTGTATAACTCTTGATCGAAATATAAGAACTTGAGACAGTTTCACTAACGCCACCGTCTCCAAAATCCAACGAACAATTGAAGATGCTTTTAACAGGAAAAATCAACGATATGTTGGCTTTTTTACCCATTGGTGTCGGTATGGCGACAATAACCAATCCTAAAAGTTTAGTTAGAGGACTCGTAACGGTAATCTTCCTTTTGGTAAATAGTGGGCTGCTATGGTTACACCTGTCGTTTGCCATTACAACAATGACGAATATTCCCAGTTGCCTGTACGTGTGGGTAGCTGTGCTGTCAATCTGTTGTTGGACTTGACCTCTGTCGCCAAAATCGAAAGAAAAATAGGCTTCTTTCCCGCCATTTTGTGTAAAAGCAGCAATCGAAATGGTCGTGTTGATCTGGATAGTGCTTGAGGGTGGAGAGACCTCGATAGACAAAGATGTCACAGGAATAACTAAAGAAAACAAGAGAAACAGTGAATTGATGGTTTTCGATCACTCCAGGGGAGTAAAATATCAAAAGATACGGCGGCCATGTTGGATGATATCACAAAAGAACTCATGGACAAGTATTTCGTTAAATTCATCCAAGATGGCGGCTATGACGCAAATGAAAAATTGGTAGAAGCTTCTTTTGTTTGTAACATAAGCACAAAAGTCCTCCCCCTCCCCTCCTTGAATACCTACCGTAATTACAAGCTTCTCTTGCCGCTTTCACTTGATCTTGTGTCAATGCAGTAGAATAAAATTGCAAGCATGATATTTTTCCCTCATACCCGCTTAGTTGGGTCAAGGACAAGCTTCCAATCCTGATGGCGAACTGAGTCGCTAGTTCAATTGATGGGCCGATGTTAGTGTTCAGTACAACTCTGCCATCATGCCACAGAGCAGCTGCGCCAGTGACGTAATCATAGGATGCACCAATGAAATTCCAACGTTCTAAATTTAAGACTGTGGATGTCAGAAACTCCGTGTGCATTAAAGAGCGCTGGTTGAAGCGCGCTGTTAAGACTCCCTTGCCATTTTTGACGCCATTTGTCCATATTTGGACACCTTGACCATCAGGTTTGTAATTGACAATTGGTGCGAGCTTGCCTGTGATTGGATAAAGGTTGCATAATATTGTGATTGATCTTCTTATATCAAGCCGTTCATGGGCTGGTATTTGAATGTAGGATTGAGGAGTACCGCGTAGCATGAGTGCGCCATTTTCTTTCCCAGAAGGACCTTGGGTTTTGGCCACTTCCCTCAGTGTTGATGTGATATCTCCTAGTATCGCTTCTTGTCCACCATACTCGTCATCAAAGGGAAACACTACTACTGGAGTTACTTCAAGGCCACAACTGGCCAAGACTGCAAGTCAATCAAAGATAAATGGAAAAATATTAATAATAATAATTATAATAATGATATTAATAATAATGATAATAATAATATTAATAATAATAATAATAATAATAATGATAATCAGCTGGCCAAGACTGTTAGTCAATCAAAGATTAATGGAAAAATATTAATAATAATAATGCTAATAATGATAATAATAATAATAATAATCTTATTATTATTATTATCATTTCTTATAAAGCGCCTCTTCCATAAATGTCTAGCAAACTTAATTAATTCAAAACGTACTAGAAAACGTACTAGAAAACTTGAAGGAAATAAACTATTTTATAACAATGTTCAATATCTATAAAATTCCTGTAATATTAATGTCAAAATGTCAAAAAAAGTGTGTAGGGTGTAACCAGAGGTGTACATGCTAATGAAGGAGCTAAGAGGTTCACTTGTAAATTCAGAGCATACCATTATATACCCTTGTGCGTGATGGTAGCCTCACTGAAATCTTATATCGATAATTTTTCATAGCTAATTGATTGTTCTTTATCTTGTTTTTATACGAAAAGAAATAGTAATTAAAAAACTGATGTGTATAAATAAAATTTTATCTGCCTACCTCGTTCACTCCGGGTATTTTTATGCGTTAAAATAATATGAATACAAAGTTGTTTCCAGACGAAAACAAATGAAATATAATTATAAGTACGTTGCTCGTTTAAAAAGAAGGATAGTAAAAACGGCCAGGAGGGGGTGGGGGAAGGGTTTGGGGGGGGGGGGGGGGCACGAAAATATGAAGCAGGCAAATAGGAAAATAAAGGGAAAGAAAAAAAGCAATTAGCTTATTGTTACGTAATATAAACGAAATGAAATTGTAACTGTAGAGGATTTTTCTTCAACGACATAGATATTAATTATAACAGCTTGAGTTTTAATCCTTTGGAACTGTTTCAAAGCTTTTTAGAAACACAACATTACCCCCAAGAGCGAAAGCGCTTTTGGAGGGGGTCCATGTTCAACTTTGACAACAACAATTAACAAATGGCGTAAAAACGGGGAAAAAAGTATAAAGAATTGAAATGAATGGATGACGAAAGGTGAAAGAGAAAGAAAACCCAGAAAAATCTGAGAATCTGGAAAATCTGGAACTCTGATATTTCGGAGTAATTTCTCTTTCACCTCGTCATTCATTCATCTCACTATCATATCTTTAATTATATTATTTGTTCTCATAATTACTAACGTGTTTAGCAATAATACAGTAATATCTATATATAAAATATATGTAATAAAATGAATGAAAAAATTAAAAAATTAAAAATTGAATATAATAGTAATTGAGCTAAAGACGTTTTCCTTGAATAATAGTTGCATTTCTTTACACGCAGATACCCCACAGGCATTTCGTTGTTATTACATAATATTTACTTGTTTCTCTAACCACAAAACAACGAGAAACTATATTCTTAATGACGCATAAGAATTAACTGGTAAAAAAAAAAACATGCAGGATTTTAATAACCAAATAATATTCTATTTGACGGAATTAGAGCGGAATTTGCACACAAGTACAAATGTTGTTCTGGAATGAAGTTACTGCGTTTGCATACTACTTTCTATTGCATTAAAAGACACTTTCATTGTTAAGGTGTGCGTTGAAACACCAATTAAAAATAAAAACTGAAGTTAGTTTGAATAGCATAAAAGTGTATAAATGGTAAAAATTCAACTGCATTAATCGGACAACTGAAGGAAAGATGAACAAAGATAAAAACTATGAAAGTACTTTACCTTTTTGTCTGTTTGTCTCACAATTTCCTTGGCAAAGAACAAGGCTCTTCAAAAATACAATGTACAAAAAGAAAAAAAGGAAATCAGTCAGTCTACAACCAAAGTTTTCTCATCAAAAATATCGGGTTTTTGTTTAAGTTTACTGCAACAAAAGACTGATTTATAACCTGAAGGCAATTTAAACAACCAAGTTCATCTGTTCATATTTTGAATTGAATGCATTAGCATAAATTATTCTTACCGTAATGATGAATAGCACAGTCAAGCAATTTCCTATGAACGAATTTTTCTCCATTAAAAAAAACAATTAGTTTGTAACTGAACGGAGTAAAACTGACATCGTTTAGTCGTCAATCGGACTTAATTGTTTGATGGACTCGCTAATCAGTTTCTAGCTATAATTAAATAAATAGGACCATCTCGAACACATGTCCGCGGACAGTGTCACATAGTCGGATTATCATTCCTAGCTATAGCAACAACAATAACAGTAACAACAACAACCAGCAACAGTAGGCGGAGCAGCTAGCAACAACAATAACAGCAAAACTGACAAAAGAAAAAATGCAACAAAATCAAATGATTCAACTATTATTGCAGTTTTAATATTACTAAATGTTGTATACGAAAAAAAAAGAGTTTCTACAAGTTGGAACAATTGCCAACTTGTGGGTTTGCAAAAACATTTCTCCTGTGACAATTGTGGTCAATCTACAAGCTAGTAAACCAGAAAAACTACTCTCGTAATTGCGCAATCCTTAATGAAAAAAGGATATGGGTATACATGAAATATAATAGTTACTAGTAGTCTTTCAGATGGGAAATTTTCATTGTTTATTACCCAAAAACCAATTAAAGTAAACCACAGTACTATAAAATCAAAAACGTTTTTTAATGGCTTTTCGTTTTCGTTTATGCATAGTTTTAATAAGCGCCCTACGTACTGCGAGCTAAGCGTTGGTGACATGCCAAGATTTTTCTCTTGGCTTATTTCACGGCATTTATTGACTGATATGATACATGTTGCTACCAATCTATCATTATGCTCATTAATTATATAGTATTTGTACCGGTTCTGAGAGGGTTTAAGTAAACGGTGCACAGAATTAAACGAAAGTCACTTGATTTTATAGTCCAGTTTTGACATCACTTTTAACGATTATAAAGTTTTTTTTTTAAACTGTCACTAACTCAAAAGCTTAATGAACTGAAACACACATTTATATAAATGAAGTATGGACATTAGAATTCTGATTGTTTCGCCGTGGCGTACCTATGGACGCATCATTATCGTCATCATCGTCAACACTGTATCATCATCATCATCTATAAGCTTCAATTATCACCCGGACGATCACATTTCACAACAAACTATGATATGATCCTTTTCCTCCCCCTCCCCCCAGCAAACATTTGTTATTCATACACAGGTAGCCCATTCGTGCGATATTTTGTCCCGTCTCCCTCCCCGTTGGTATATATTTATTCTAGGCAAAATGGCCGACAGTCGTAGATTTTTTACTGTGAAATTGTTTTATTTGTTTTGGCACTTTTACTTCATAATATGACACAAAATTATTTTAATATTGCCTGTATTAAGTTATTATTAATTGAAGAGGAGAATGACTGAAAAATGCCTTCAATCTAAGAGAATTATTGTTGTTCAAAACCACTTCCTGAGAAGTCAGAATTATTTTTTACTGCCACGTAGAGGGCCACGTATCTCGTACATAAATGGGTCGTAGATTATTTGGCTTCCAACAGCTTGCCGTGGCTGCCAAGACTCTAGGACTAGTGGTGTTCTTTTACACGTTCTCTATAAGTCTTACATTTTATAACAAATGGATGATGAAGGTGAGGACACAGTCAACATTTATAACACTTAATATACATTCCCTCTACAGGCATTTGACTTTTACTAGTAATATATAATGTAAATCTTGCCATGATTGTAACCACATCTATCTTAAGCTATTGCACATTATAAAATAATATAAAAAAAACCAGGATCATAGTGTACCAGGGATTCCCTCTACAGGCATTTGATCTTTAATATATATTGTAACCACATCTATCTTAAGGTATTGCACATTTTATGATCAAAGAAAACAGGATCATAGTATATGTTTTCTCTTTGTTTCCATAGAGATTTCATTTCCCGCTATCAGTGTCTGTCACTCATTATACCATGGTCTTCATAATGGCGTCATTCTTGAGATGTTACTGGGAATTCAGAGAGGGAAAGAAAAGAATCATTCTCAGTTGGTCTGATTATCTCAAAAGGGTTTTCCCAGCTGGTAAGTAAAATGTCAGGAACTCTAATCCAGGCATGGATCAAGACGTAGAGGTTTACTTTGGTGCTCATGCATGGATAAGGATTGCATACTGTACCATATAGCCAGCAGATGACCTGACTGCTGATACGGTGTAATATCAGACATAGTCTTTTTCTGTATCACGCATGTTCTTTGCAGAATTAAATGATAGGGAATTTTACTTAACGTTTTCGTTGTCTTGTTTACTTAACCTAATCATGAATATAAAATACATTTCAAGCTTGATTGGTAGCAACATGCAGAATGCGACAAAGCCTTAACCAACCATTTTCAAAATAGCTGTATATGTATGAAAGAGATAGGAAGCCCATATTTGTTGAAGGTTTCATGATATTTAGCTTAGTTTTCCCATTTCAGCTTGACCTCATGTCATTTTCTTAAGAATAAGGTTATTTATTTGAATGCATATTTACTTAATCGCTGATTTCTCATGCACAAGTTCTGTCGAAAACGAACAAATGATAATCTGGGGACTGTACAGAGAAGATATGACTAGCTAAAAAACTAGTGTGAGCTGCATTGTTGTTTCTAATGAAACAGTAATGATGAAAAGATAAATTATACACCATGAAAAGATGACTGACATTTCAGACTCTAGTCCTTCGTTGGAGTAAAATAGCAAAATTAATGTAAACATGGTTCAAAATTTTATGCTCTAGCTATAAGTCTTGAAAACCTCCCCCACAAAATTTGAAAACAATATTCAGTTTTACTAAATGTAATTCTAATGTAAGACCTTAAATATTTGATGGTTTCTTATTAAATTTTTAGCTGTGGCAAGTGCACTTGATATTGGGCTTTCAAACTGGAGTTTCATGTTCATCACAGTGTCTCTGTAAGTTAATAAATTTATGAATTGGCTATAGAGATGCCATTCTATCAGTGATAGCCAATTAAAATGAACCTGGAATTTCCCAGCCGCATGTCTTAAGTACTATAAAGTCACTTTATAGTCGAATTATACTATCTTAACTTTGCAATAATTAGACTTCTTTATACACCTCTTAATTACCTTGGGCGTACCTTTTCCATTTCAAACTGTTTTTCATTCTCTTGAAAATAAGATTCTTTGTTCAAGTTGTATCCATTTTCATTCTTCTTCTCGTATGCAACCGATATAACAAAGAAATGATACTCAAGGGAGTGACGTGATCTGAAATTGGAAAAAAATATCTCCTAAAGAGGTCTAGATTCATGGTCCACAAAATTGGCCTTTAGGTTAAGTAAGTTAATTAGGTTTTTGCTAATTTGTTTCCTAGGTATACAATGACTAAATCCACAAGTATTATTTTCATTCTTATATTTGCATTGCTGTTCAGAATTGAAAGTTGGGTAAGAGACAAAAATAATCATATTGATTTATAATTAGGAAATGAGAACTCACTGGGTGCCTTGTTTGTTATATTGATGAACCCCTTATGGCCCGTTTACATGATACCGGAATGAGTTCATTCCAGAACGAGAATGAAATTTCATACTTCGTTTACGTGAGAAAAATCCACATAACTAGTTCAAGCTACGATCACATTGAAATGTCTGATAGGCATCCATTATTGTTTCATTCCAGAATGAGTATTCGTTCCACATTTTCATGATACCAATATGAAATATCATTCAGGAATGAGCTTTTCGTTCTGGAATGAAAACTGGGATGACTCATTCTGGAATGACTCATTCTGGGATGAAATTTTGCTCTGGTAACATGTTAAGAAATACAAAGAAATATATGGCAACCGGAATGAACTCGTTCCAGAATGAAATTCATTATGGTATCATGTAAAAGGCCCCTTAGTGATGACATGAAAGTTCTAATAACCTAATTTATTTCATATCTTTTAGCATAAATCATTAGTGGTGATTGTTGCACTTATCTCAGGAGGTCTGTTCATGTTTACCTATCAATCAACACAATTCAATTCTGAAGGATTTTTCATTGTAAGTTACATAAATTTTCTCCCATTAATATGCATTGACGGTTCAAGCTAAAGAGGTCTCATGGAATATATGGAAAAAAAAAAAATTTTCTGGTATATTGTCATGTATTTTGATCAGAAAGTAGTTACTTCCACTTATGCTTAAACTTAGATTCTGCTTGATCCTTGATACTTACATCTTATGTTTCTTTATCATTCTTCTCAGTGTTTGACAGCTTCAGCACTTAGTGGAATACGATGGACATTAACACAAATAATCATGCAAAAAGATAGTTTAGGTGAGAAGAAATTTGCAGGGGAGGAATGGAAATCTTTTAAAGTGGGAGGGCTGGTACATGGAGGGCTGGTCCACGGAGGGCTGGTACATGAAAGGCTGGTGCATGGAGGGCTGGTGCATGAAGGCCTGGTGCATGAAGGGCTGGTGCATGGAGGACTGGTACATGAAGGGCTGGTGCATGGAGGGCTGGTACATGGAGGGCTGTTCTATGGAGGGCTGGCACTTGGAGGGCTGTTCTATGGAGGGCTGGTACATGGAGGGCTGGTACATGGAGGGCTGGTACATGGAAACTGGTACATGGAGGGATGGTGCATAGAGGGCTGGTACATGAAGGGCTGGTGCATGGAGGGCTGGTACATAAAGGGCTGGTCAAGGAGGGCTGGTACATGGAGGGCTGTTCTATGGAGGGCTGGTACTTGGAGGGCTGATCTATGGAGGGCTGGTACATGGAGATGGTACATGGAGGGCTGGTACATGGAGGGCTGGTACATGGAGGGCAGATCTATGTAGGGCTGGTACATGGAGGGCTGTTCTATGGAGGGCTGGTACTTGGAGGGCTGATCTATGGAGGGCTGGTACATGGAGATGGTACATGGAGGGCTGGTACATGGAGGGCTGGTACATGGAGGGCAGATCTATGTAGGGCTGGTCTATGGATGGCTGGTCCATGGACAGCTGGTCTGGAGGGCTGGTACATAGAAGGTTGATTTGATTGTAGTTATCATTTTTTATCTCATAGGACTTCACAATCCAATAGACACTATATATCACATACAGCCCCTAATGGCAATGTCCCTGGCACCTTTGGCATTTTTTATAGAAGGTATTGTAATCTGTAACAATGTAACAGTTTATGGATGGGAGGGCCCATACAAACACATTATCATCTAATACTGGTAGACGTAACATTATTGGAATTATATAGTTAATAATTTATACTAATTTTATTTGTTTTGTCCAGGTCATGAAATGGTGAAATCTCCTCATTTATTCAATGCACCCCACTTACATGAGGCTTTGATATCAGCTTCTATGGTCTTTGTTGGTTGTTTCCTAGCATTCATGCTCAGTCTTTCTGAATTTCTTCTCCTCTCTCACACATCAAGCCTGACTTTATCTATATCAGGCATCTTTAAGGTTAGTATTACTAGGGCATTAGAGTGCAAACAATATTACCGTGAAACTTTAGTTATACTAAATAGCACAATTTCATGCAAATTCCATTGTCTATTGTTTAATTAGCACTATTTTGTACTATTTAGTAATTAGTGTTTCACAGATTAATTGTTTGCACTCTACTAAAATGAAAGTCTTTTAAAATTACTCTTAATTTGTTCCATATCAGTTACATAGTAGTGAACATTATACAGTAAATAGAAGAACGTTTTGTGCCACCATTGAAAATCACTCAATACCCTGTAATAATTCTTCCTTCGTGGCCATTTGATTTCTGTTTACACAATTTCTCATCTCCCCTTCTGTTAAATACATCAGTAATCCCTAATGGAATTCGAAGTGCATGGTTTTGCAATTTTATAAGCACTTATTTCCAGCCATTGATATTTAATAGCTCAGTAGAATGAATAAAGTATCCCTAGTAGCAGCTGTTTAAGGCTTGTTCCCTTCGGACCCCTACAGTCCAAACCAGAACAACGGCTGCTAGGGAGACTATAGAATGAAGCTAACTAATTTTATTTTGTGTCCCAAAAAGGAAGTCTGTACATTATCCTTAGCAACAGAATTTGGTGGGGACAAAATGAATGCCGTTAATTTTGTTGGACTCATCTTGTGCCTATCTGGGATAGCTGTTCATGTTGTTACCAAGGCCACTAAAGGTCAGTCACAAACAGGAAAAAAGAAATTGATTGAAATGGAAATATTATGTACTTTTCTTGTGGTGTGACATTTGAAATTTTTACCAGGACAATGGGGGAGGGGGAGGCTGTGTTGATATTTAGCAAATGAATAAAATTTATGTATTGTTATTTTTTTGGACACAGATAACAAAGAAAAAGATACTAAGAAAGTCAAATATGATAAAATGACACCAGAAGAAGCTGTGCAGATGCTTCCTTTGACACAAGATGAGGATGACAATCAATATTAGAGTTATGAAAATAAAGGAGGCTGGAAAGTGTTTTGTGCCTTCACATACACACACAATTATGAACTAAAAAAACTAATATGGCTCTAGCATGACAGAAAGTAAACCTGGAAATTTAAGCCAATTAGACTATAAACCAAAGATCACAATGAACATGAAAAAAATGACGTCAGACGTTGCTATTACAACATCAGAACCCTTGGAATGCCATCAAAAACGTTCATTTAAAAATCATAACTCAGGAACCAAATAGTGAATGTTTTTAAAAACCAGAATATTTAAAATTTTTATCGTAATCTTCCATTTAACAACAAAAAGAAAAATTCTGTAAGAGGGAATTCGTACAAATCAATAACATTTGTTTGGAATAGTTCCATCTTACAGAATTTTTTTTTAAATTTCCTTACGTTTTTGAAAACATGAACTATAGCCATATGCAAAATTTGAAGAAATTTCGCCACAGAGTTTGTTTTTTTTTCCAGTTTGAATGTTAAAGTTTATAGAGCGCAATATCAAGTATATAAAGATGCTCCATTATAATAATCATTGTCAGGTTTAAATACATCTAAAATAAACATAGATCAAAGCTGAGACTAAAATGGTACATGTTAATTAGATGTGTCTAGTGATACAACTTGTGGGGTGTTCATTGTTGCACTCACTGGCAGAGAGCATGGAGGCTTTTAACATCATATTGATAAAATGAATAAATCAGAGGTTAATTTGACATTTTCCAGACTACCTTTCAGTTTCAGTCTCAGATTTAATGTTTTGAGCCTGACAATGTCAGATTTTACAATTATTGAAAGTACATAATTTTTAATATATTATATTTTTAAAATTATGAAATATATCTGCCATCTTTATATCAGAGGAAGGTGACGCTCACACCAATTCATTTTCAAAATATTTTATAAAATAGCAATATGAAACAGCTGTACCACTGTGCTATAAATACTTTTAGGAGCTACATGTATAGAGAACTCTAATTTACTAATAGCAACAGAAACACTTGGTCTGGTGTTTCTAAGCTTGCTTCTCTTATGTTCTACAGCTCCAGCATGTTTATTTCACTGAGATGTGTGTATAATTTATATTAAATATATACACACACACATAGTGGTAGGATAATAATGATTATTATAATGAATTTACCATGTTTGCTCATAAATTATGCAAACAGTGGAAGTCAATGTCCAATGCCTTGTTTTGGCAGATGTGATGGCCTAATGGACCTGATAACTGTTTATTTATATTGATATCCTTTATATAATGCAGTTCCAATTAACTACATACTTTTTTGTATGTAATGTTTAATAAACGAGCAGGAGTGTTTTATCGGGTATAAAACACGAAGCGTACGTAGCCGAGTGGTTTTATACCCGATAAGACACGATCTGTGAGTTTATTGAGCGGCTTAAAAAACTCATGATGTAAGTTCTCAATTAATTTTCCATTGATGAAATAATCATTATTTCATTTTTAAATCTTTTCCTTTACAAATAGTAAATATTATAATATCGAATATTGACTGAATAGTTTTTCATGAAATAGATTATTGCAGGTTCAATAGTAATTTATCCATTTTTGATATTTATAATATTAATTTGACATTTTTGCCATTGTTAGGCAACAAAATTATAAATAATTATTGTTTTAATTGGACAGTATTTAATATTGTCACACACAATACGCCTATCCCAAATTCACTTGACTGACCAAAAAACAATGGTTTGAAGTTGAGGTTGAACTTGATTCTTTTATTCTTCAAGTTCAACCTCGACTTGAAAACCATTGTTTCGTGACCAGTCAAGTGAATTCATGATAGGTCTATTGAGTTACCAATTGAAAAAGGTGTTTTGGCCATCTGCAAGTTTAATTAATATTTTCATTCACAAGAAAATATTTTATCAATTCTCCTCCAATCATTCAAATTTCAAAATATAAACAAACATTCTAGATTTTATGATACTATCGAAATTAATGTAGTCAGAATGTCGACATATAAGGCTAGACCATGGCCAGTAGTCCAAGTAATTAAAACAGCACCAAATGTTGCAGATTAAAAAGTCAAAAAAATTCATTTATCTTTATTTTATACTACTAATGGGGGAAAAGTCATCCTGGAAGACTTATTTTTGTTTAACTCTAAGGGGAGGGATGAAGATAATTGTCTGCATACATTGGGGAGGGGGGGGGGGTAATCAATTACAGTTGGTTTTATTTTAGGTGATTAGTTAAACTGTCTTCATGGGCCATAATGAAAAAAAAAAAAAAAAGAGAAACCTAAGAAACCTAATAATATAATGAAACTTTCTAAAATATTATCAGAGCAAGTCAAAGGATAGTTTACATGTATTATTTCAGTAATGATGAAAAGGTCAATTAAACACCGTGAATGAAGATGAAAAAAAATTTTACTCCGACAAAGGACTAGTGTCCAAAACGTCAGTTTTTCATCTTTTTAACGGTGTATAATTTACCTTTTCATCATTACTGTTTCATTAGGAACACTGACGCAGCTCACACTAGTTTTTAGCTAGTTATATCTTTTGTATTATTTCACCAAAGACTGCAGTGTTCGTAGATAGTTTTTCAAACCTGTTTAGTTAAACCACTTTTATATTAATACATGTTTAAGCCTTGGTGTGAATGGGGTAATAGTTTTATTTACCAACATGCTTACAATGACAATAGTATACCTAAATAATACAATATCTTATGCATAGCTTTACATATTAAGTGCATAGTAAATACCATTAGATACTATAAGCTACAATAGTTATCTATTAAAAACCAAATTTAATAAATATTGATTAATAATATTTATACCTTACCATAGATACTATAAGTTACAATAGTTATCTATTAAAAACCAAATTTAATAAATATTGATTAATAATATTTAAACCTTTAGAGTGCAAGTATTACTAAGTTTCACAGTTATAATATTGTTTGCACTCTATTGAAATACAAACAAGTAATTATAATAGAGTGAAATAAAAAATACTAGTCAACTTGTAAATAGTCAAATAGACACAAAAGAAGACAATGGAAGTAAGATCTACTAATTAAAGTGTATTAGTCTTATATCGATTTGATGGGTTTAGTGACTTCACTCTACAATTATTGCACAGCTAAAAATGTTTTTTTTTTTCTGTCACTTCGGAACTAGATTACATGTAATTCCACTAAAGGTGATGTTACATTGGACGATTTGCATTGACAATTTTTTGGACATTATTAGGTAACGTGTTGTGAGTATTTAATCCACATTTAAAAACTCACAATGCAGGATGGCAAAATCATCAACGAATTTTCTCAAGCCTACCATAAATGCAGTCTGCTTTGACTCTGTTACTTTTTTATGTGCTAAAAATCCTCCTGTATGACAGAATCACCTGAATAGCACCAGTTGATTTTGCACAAAAATTGACAGTAAATGTGTAATTAAAATTTGAAGAGTAACATCATGGATGATATTTTGGCTTCACTCAATCAATATACCAGTATGTCTTTCAGTCAAGCCTGTGTTTATGGTAGGATGATTGATGGAGACCAAGACATGTCTGGCCTCGCTGTCTAAGGGTCAATTTAGTAGCTAAGAGACAAATAAATATATAACTTAACCATTAAGATGAGGGCTTTAAATCATAAAAAATTCAAATACTAAAGATTTGGACTTTGGAGACTGAAAATGTATTCAAAAATAATACATTTTTGAAATATTGATTTAATTCTAAAAATAAGAAATTTGACTCCCAGTCATAGAGTGCATGCAGTAAAACCATGAAATAAAAGCAAAGTAAATGATACAGAAAAATAGTAGCTATTTATAGTGACTGATATACTGTAGTTGCTATCACTCAACAAACAGAAAATTCTTTACACAAAAGGCACAAATGGTCTCTTGTGTATTGTTTTTTTGCAAAGTGAATGTTCTGGTTGGGTAACAGCATTGAACTATTAGTCACTAAATAACTACTATTTGTCTGTGATGAGAGTATGTGGACTGCGTGGCACTAATGAAATAGTTGAAGATACTGAAATATAGGTAAGTTGTAGTGCTTGGGAACGAGGTTATTCCGGGCGGAAGCCCTTGGAATTAAATTCGGAAAAGTTAATTTCCGACCTCGCTGGGATACGAACCCACGACCTTCGGAATTGTATTACCGATGCTCTTCCTGCTGAGCTAGAGGTCAGACTGAGAGCAGGCCGGGGTGAAATAGATATTGGGTCGCGGTAATTATGCTGCAAAGATGAGAGTATGTGGAATTAATTTTTCTGAATTTAATTCCAAGGGCTTCCGCCCGGAATGACCTCGTTCCCAAGCACTACAACTTACCAGTATATTTCAATATCTTCAACTATTTGTCTGTATTTATTTCATGGTTTTACCGCATGCGCTCTAGTATATACCATATATTATTTTTGAGGGTCTGTCAGTATGCTATACTCTGAGGTATTCTTTAGCTAGTGCTTAGACTACTTGAGTTCTTATTTTTGGGAAAGTTGATTTGATTTTGTATCTAAGCCGAGCTAGTATATTGTACTCTAACTATTACATCTTGAAAATGCTTTTCAAAATATTTTCTTCATCATGCCTAGCCATAATCAATATCCCTGGGATTAAAATATTTGCATCTGTTTATATGGAGGGAAATTATTTATAATTTATATTTCTTTCTTTAAAGCATCATCAGTTGGTCTTGCCTAAGACTGGATTTGGGAATTATTAAAAGGTAGAAGCTATACTATCTAAGTCACTTAGAAATTCAGGTTCAAAGTTCAAGCACTCACTGCTCTCCCAATTAAAGTACTGTGAATTTTACACATCAAGCATCTAATTTTAAGATGTACCTAAAGATTCACAAAGTGCCTTAGCATTGTAATTGTATAATTTTGCATTATTACCTATACATATAAGACCTAGGAGCAATATTTAAAAAAAATTCTCTTTTGTATTAATAAATGTAATTTCAAAATTTGGAAGTCACGTCAACCACTGACATATAGAACATAACAGCAAATTATATTAAAAACTCGGTATCAACATGCACAGAAAATGGAGATCAGTCTATATCTATGGTGTAGTTGGATTAGTAGCTCAGATATTAAAAACTAAATTACTTTGGTTTATACTTATTTATGGTTCAGACCACTCATTATTCCCTTGAGTATCATTTAGTAATAATTCAGTGTATGAATACAAAATTTACCATATTCCAAAGAAAGTCAATTCATTCATTCAACTCATTCAATTTATCATCATTAATAATATTTGTTAATTAACTAACATCTTAGTCAACCATGTTGTGCAAAATTGTAGATACCAATCTTTGCATATCTGATGCTCGTCGTCTTCCAGCTTCAAGTACTTCTGCGTGATTGGCTCCTTCTGATTCATCATCATAGTCTGACACAACAATGTTTGTGATGAGGGAAATTCCCAGGACTTTGATACCAGAATGCCTTGCCACAACAACTTCATGTACTGTACTCATACCAACTGCATCAGCTCCAATCTAAAATTAAAAGACAGTATTAGGATGTGTGGGGCATTGCACTGTTCACATAATGGTTGATGAGCACATGAATTAAAGAGGTCACCCATGCAGTCATCTTGCAACTGGCTGAGTGAGGCTGCATATTCAAAATAAAGGTGGATAGCACAAATTCAGGACAAAAACAAAAGGTCAATTTTTATACTTTTCTTCTATAAATGCATTTTCATGTGCTTACATATTTTATTGTGAACTTATTGACTAGTAAAGGAGGCCTCATCTTCATGCACTTGTCAGCCATGCATTCTGAGAATGGCGTACTTGATTACAGACTTCTAAAGTGTGCATTATTACTTACGCTTTTTATATATCTGCATTCAGCAGGTGTTTCAAAGGCTGGGCCAACCTGAGCACAGTACACCCCTTTCCTCACAAATGATTGATATCCCAACTCTTCTGCGGTTTCCTTGGCAAGCTTTTGCAATTTTCTATCATATGCATCAGACAGAGCTGGAAACCTAGGTCCCAACCTGTTGAAATTTAAAACCAATGCTGAGGATCAACATCAATACATGAGTTGAAGAAGGGGTGGGGTAGGGCTATGGCCCCCTTAACCTTTTAATTCCCCCCACACTTTTTCCTCAGCCCCCCAATTTTTCCCATACTAGTCTCAATTTTAGTCCCCCCACTTTTTAAGTTGCTCTGTAGGAGTAGCTGTATACATACCTTGGATCATTGAATCCTCTGAGCGGACTATGTCCAGTCAGACCAGCTAAGTTGATGTGATCTTGAATGATCATGATATCACCAACATTCCAGTCTTTTGATATGCCTCCTGCTGCATTAGTTACTACAAGTGTCTTTACACCAAGTAATGCCATGACACGCACTGGCAATGTTATCTATTACAATATAATAGAAGACATGTTATTAGTAACCAATGGTTGTGATCATGGACCCATTCATCACCCAAGCCCTTCTCCTTAAAAATACTTTCCTGGTCCAACCTAAAAAGTTATTATGATCATATGTACAACATATAGTTAATAGTTCAGGTTTATGTCATTCATTCATGCAGCAAAATGATCCTTTCAGAGACTGTATGACTAGATCATTAATGTAGCTACTACGAGATCTTAAATTACCTCTCCAGGCTCGTATCCTTCATACAGATGGCTGCGGCCCTGCATCATAACTACGATTTTCCCATTGAGCTTTCCAAATACAAGCTGACCAGCATGACCAGGTACTGGAAGAAACACATCAACCAAAATCATGAACTTCCCTTTAGACTTAATACTGCAATACTCTAGTGAGATTCAAAATTAATATTCTTTGTTGCTCAGGGTTAGCATTGGTTTTGTATAGAATATGCATATGTCCCAGTACAGGTTATAGCAATTTCAAAGTGTTTGTATATAGTGAAGTTGAATGTGTTCACAGTTGGGTATTCGTGAACATTTTAGTGGTGAATTAAGCCTGGGGGTACTCTTGCCTTTTTAGGGTAGGAATGTGCCACTGAGCCCTGACCCCGTTCCAGAGTAAAATCACTGAAATTCATACCTTGTTCCAGAGTAAGATAGCTGAAAACCATACCCTGTTGCTGTATTGCAAAAATAGATACCCTGTTCCAGAGAAGAGAGAGCGTGATTTCATACCCCCTGTCCCAGAGGGAGTGCAATTTTAAATACCCTGTTCCAGAGTAGAATCGCTGAACACCATACCCTGTTTGACAGCACATGCCGGTATAGCGAATATAAGGGAGTAACCCCACCTCCCCCTGTAATTATGTGGTTATAAACCTAAGCAAAAGATAGATTGTGTAATCAAGGAACACAGAGGTATACCTATGGTCTATTTGTGGTGGACGTATATGGACAGCTTCATGTTCAAATTTGATTACATAACATACAGCAAAGATGCATCCTTGCTAGCAGAGTCTTTTTATTTTTAAGCTATAGGATAATCTGCTAGTAGACTTGTACCCACAAATAGCATAACCCATACTTAGCAGGGGTGTCTTTTGAAAATACACTACAATAAAACTTATAAATATATGTTTATCAACTTCTCTAGTTTGATAGTGCTACATTTAAGAACTTATATTTATATAATACCTGTACTTTTAGGGAAATTGGGGATTTTATCATATGGAATAACATCCTTCTCTTGGACCAAATCACCAAGAGCAGATAATCCAGATCCACAAATTACACCAATGGTTGGCTTGTATTTCGTTTGATTTGCTATAGTCTTGCACACCTCTTCGATTTCAGTCATAAGTATGACTATATTCAAACCTAAGGATTTTTAAAAATAGAAATATTTCAATGAATTAAGGCCAGGCAATCAATTAAGATTTATCTTCTGGAATAAATAATTGGGTTTTAAGTTGAAGCTAATAAATGCATAAATTAGGAATGGAGTTTGAAGGCCATAACCTTATATAATTAGGTCGTTTAGTCAAACACTGAATTAATAAATATATCTGTTTTATCAATCAATTGCAGGAAAAGTAAATATTTCTTAAACGAAAGGTCTAACTGCATATCGTGTTATATGCTATATTATGTATATTATTTGGACAACATACAGACGGTACTTATTATATAAGTTAAACCATTATGCTAATAGTGGGCAGGGCGAAGGTGTGAGGTGGAACATACCAAAATATCAACATGGAATTCCATAGATGCAGTCCCTCTATTACATATGATAGAATTACATAAACATCTGTAGTCAAAATAATGGAGCAGAGTATGAACCAGGTACAGAGCCAGGCCCTTACAACGTGGGCTAATGTTAGTCAATATACTAAAATGAACACACGCAGACGTGTAAACGCAGCGAACAAAATAGATGGTTCGAATAAACTGAAAGAGAAACTGAATTTTTACGATACAAAATTTATTTAAAAGTAGATGCGTTAAAAGAAAGTAGAAAGTTAAATAAACAAGCAAAAGACTGTTTAGTCTGGATTTAAAAAGCTGTGATTATGAAAAGACCACTAGTCCAATCCATGTAGCATTTACGCTTACATGTAACACGCGTGCTATAGCCTTCAAGGTATAGTGTTCATTTTGTTTTCTCTAAACACGCTAATTCAACCAAAACGGTTGGAAAATAAATGTCGTTTAAAAATTCAATTTCAACTCTACTTTACGAACAAAGTTCTCGACTTAAAAAGTGAAATTCCAGTCCAAAGATGGTGATATTCGATCGTCCTTTATAGTAATGCATGACCCCTGATGCCTTGATTATTAAGGTTGAAATAATAAACGTAAAGATTATACATAACAATAGAATCCCATTATTTTTAAACTCTGATTTAATTCTTACCTTCTTTCTTTGGTTTTCAAAGATGATCCCATTTTCCAGGGTAAAAACTTAAAATGTCGGCCTGTTTGCGAGACAGTACGTCAAACGAACCGACGTACGCTAGTCTATGTTTATTCATGAACTTGACACCAAATATGGTATAATTAGTTTTCCCGGGAAATACTTTAAAATGGCGGGAAAATGATTAGCTGATAAATATTCGAAATCGCGGTGTTTGGATTAGACTCTAAATCAATCATAGTGATTAAGGCTACAACACGAATCTCTTATTGGTGCTGTTTTTACATGATTCCAAGGTGACATATAAATCTATTGATGGTTTTCACGGGGGCCATGTTGGAGGAACTTAATAAATGAATTCTTTAGTTATATCCTCCAACATGGCGGACGTGACCTTTGTTATTTAATTCTCTTGGGAATGGTTGAAAACATCAATTTCAGAAAAAAGTTGTTTACATGTCACATCTTGCTTGACGATTAGTAAGCTTGAAATATATTGAATATATATATATATATGTATATATATATATATGGTATGCATTAATAAGGGTCTACTATAAATGCGTCTTAGTCTAGTATTTATTTCAGGGGTTTTATTAATGACTTCACTTTATATTTATGGGTCAGCATAGAAGAAAATATAATGGTAAACTTCCAGAGAAAGTTTGTCGTTGTGACCTTTCGCAAGTCAGACTTTAAATGCAACATGCAAACCCTTAACCGCCCTTTCTTCAGTCGAACGTAGCTTTTTTTTATTGGAATATGATTCATATCTTTTTTCGTATATTAGCCAGAAACTAATGAAAGCGCAAAAGTTCTACTTGGTCTCAGATCACCTATCACCTCCGAAAATGAGTTTTGAAATAGGTGTATAGCAATATCATCGATACCCAAGCCCCCTATCTTGGGATAATAATACCAATTAATGGTTGAAGCATAATTTAATAAAAGAAAAATAAGTTATCCAGCAACATAATAGTCCTATTGGCAAAGTGGTTTTATTAATAATTCGCGGTGCTAGACTTCAATGGCCCTTTCATGCACCGACCATTTTAACAACACGTTTAATTTTCTCATGGTAACATTAGTAACGGAGCAAACTTATCAGTACTGTAAAGTTAAAGTTCGATTTATGTAAAAATAAGGGACCCTTTTTATCCAGATGGTTCATACACTAAATTATAATTGATCTGGTTCCTAAGAGTTAAGGATCTTAGCAGTACAAGCATAAATAAAATAAACATGGAGTTTTGTCACATTATCATGCTGCATTTATACACGGTAATAAAATAGTCTATAGCTAATGTTCCCTGTGTGTTCGTAAAGTGAAAACAGTGGAGCAAGGTTTGCGGTAGGCTAGGAAAATTAAGAGAGAGAGGGAAATGAATAAAAGAAAACCCACTCCTTTCATATTTATTCCCCCTAAACTTATCTTAGAAAGGCATCTAAATTTAACAACTTAAAAACAGTTCTGTGTATCAGAATAGTTGTTATCTCAGGGTCGCATTTTTTCACAAGGGTAGTACAGAAAATAATGTTATGAGCTTTAAGTAAAACATACACTTGTAAAACAATATACCTAAATTATAATATACAAGGCGCATACTAGTACTATAACATAGATTGAGTATGCATGTACATTCGTTAAGGTAGTGTGTGGTTTTTGTTATTTTCAGAGAACTGATTATGCCTCATATGTTACCACTGTTTCGCTTGCTACACTTTGATCGAGACAACAATTGCTCGATCACCGCCTAGCAGAGAAAGGAGTGGAAGTATTAGATAGTTAAAAATAAACGAAAGCAAACGTAATAAAAGCTTTCATCTTCGTCGGTTACTTCGACTACGACTACGAGAGAATCTACGTCTGTCGGGAGATTTGGACCTCATTCGTCCTCCGCGGTTTTCACGTGACCTGTCTCGATCTGGGGAGCGATCACGAACACGATTTCTCGTTTGTTGTCCCCGTTCTCTTTCACGTTCACGCTCCCTCTGCTCTTCCCGTTCTTTTTGTCTTTTTTCTCTATCTTCGTCATCTTTTTTCCTCTCTTCTTCCCTTCGCTTTCGTTTCTCTTCTCTTTCGTAGTCGCGTTTCAAAATCTGAAATTTCATCAAAAATTCAAAGGTTATGTACAGAGGTTATCTATTCTCGCCTCGGTGTTTGTCCACCCCGAAGCGAAATAAAACCTTGCTCTGGGGCCTAGGGTAGAAGTTATTAAAATTTTAGAACTTTTTGATAATTGCATGATTCGCGCTATTTTGGCTGGTTTTCTCGTTTATGCATGCGAAATTCTGGTGCAAGCAACAAGGAAATAATGGGATTCTTTTCCTTTCTTTTTTTTTTTTTTGCCAAACGTACGCCATGGGGTTCTGCATCTCAAAAAAAATCAATGACAGTAGCTGATCGTGTGACCTGTTAGCACGCCATTGCCACTTGGAAAATAATTCAAAAACATTTGCGTAGAGCAAAATTAGGGTCTGGCCTTACCTGTTCTGTTGTCAGGGGTAACCAGTAAAGACAAGGAGTCGTCTTTGTTTTTCGGAAGAGGTTATCTAATAAATCGGCAGGGCTGTTGTCTTCTTCAACTGGCTTTTCTTCTACTGAGAGAACAATTAAGTAGAAAGTCAGACCCAGTCATAATTAATTTTGAAATCAAGAGACGACTGAAAAAATGTTGAAGGCCTGAGAAGGTTGTCATACATAGCACGTTTTCTTCCAACAAAACTAATTTTCTTTTATGTGAACACCATGATATTGCCAGCAATGAGATAAACAACATCACATGAAATTATTTTGCTACATGCAATGTTGTAAGAACCAGCACACTAAGAAAAAAGCACCACCGTCAATTTTAACAACTTATGGCCAGATCTTGGTCAGAGCAAGGCTAACTCACAGATAGAGTTGTAACCTAGCATGTTGGGTTTTGTAGAGGGAGAAAACTAGAGAACTTGAAAAAAAACCATGAATCATAAACATGCACCTACTGTATGTGAATAGGTGGTCTGGTCACCTGATGAAGTAGACCTCCTCGGCTTGGGGGTAATGTTTTCCCATTTTAGACCATGTCTCATTCCCTTGAGAATAAGATTATTTGCTTGAGTTGTATCCATATTCATGTGTCTTCTTGTGTGCAACCAAGTGCAACCGTTAAACGAACAAATGATACTTTAGGAAATGAAACATGGTCTGCGAAGGGAAACGTTATGCCTAAATGCACTGGAGCCAAGAAGGTCTATAAATTGTAATGTTGTGCTAAGGTAAGATATCTCACCTTCTTCCTCTTTTACTGGTTCCTTCTCTACTTTGGTATCTTCTTTTACAGGCTGTTCAACTTCCTTTCTTTTCTTCCCCAGAACTCCATTAGTATCAGTAGCCATCTAAAAAAAGTCAGCAAAAGCAATAAATCAAATTAGCTTTGGCATAATGTTTTACCATTTTGAACCATGTGTCATTCCCTAGAGTATCATTCCTTTGTTTAATGTTTGTGCATGAGAAGACACATGAAACTTGATACAACTCAAACAAAGCATCTTATTCCAAGAGAATGACACATGGTCTGAAATGGATAAACATTACCCCAAAACTAATTTGGTCCCTTTTTCTTAAGCATGAGAAGCAAGGAATAGACCCCTTGCAACACGTTTAAATGCAGCTCAATTTAGAGGACTTAATAAGTATCCAATTCTCAGGCGATTGAGGTTTTTTGTTTTGTCCTTCAAATTGAGCTACTTTGAACACATGCAAGGGGTCTATTGAGGAAAAAAATTAGCTTCTGCATCCTCTGCTCAGTGGAAGGAAGTGGGA
This sequence comes from Actinia equina, assembly GCA_011057435.1. Lineage (NCBI taxonomy): Eukaryota > Metazoa > Cnidaria > Anthozoa > Actiniaria > Actiniidae > Actinia > Actinia equina. Next base: position 380,033 of record WHPX01001246.1, on the reverse strand, counting down.
ATTGATAAGAACTGTTAGCCAGGGGAGGTGTTTTATTACCTGCTCATCATCTTCAAATTCAACACTTAGTATTTTGGGACTTGTCTGTGGCCAATTGACACCATGCAAGGCTGCTCTTGAGGCTACTGCACCTTCTACGTCTGTGTACTATGATAAATGAACAAGTCAGAAGAATTGTAAGTAGGAGAAGAAAAAAAGATGGATCAATAGATGATAAATAGGTGGATGAATAAAATGCATGGATGGATAAATTAATTAAGCCTTACAATTGCATAGCAATGTGATTTGATCTTGTCAATCCAGAATCCACCTTCCTTCAGCGTTCCTGTTTTTCCAAGTAGTTCCTTAAGTTGTCTCTCAGTAAACGGCCTAACCAGGTTCTTCACATGGACATTCACACTCTCTGCGTTTCTAGCAGGGGAGGGTGAGCGCTCTGCAGGTAGGGGTGACTGACTTAATATAGGAATAGTTGGCAACTTATGCTCTGTGTTGGACAATGAAGGTTGAGCTGCATAAAATAAAAGAGCATTAGGAAATGGAAACAATAATAGATAAGCATCACTAGCATAATATATTCTTATCATTATAATATTACTACCATCCAGTAATGCAGTAATCCAACAATGAAGAGTTTTAGAACAGGAATTGATCTTTATAAAACATATGTTCATATAACCATTTTGTTAGAAATGTGGCAAAGAATTTTCAAACAAGGATTATGAATACAGTGTTAGCAACCTCAGACTTTACTTGATTTCATAAAATTTAATTATCTCATGATCTAAGTGCGCTTTAGAAAAGCTTGCCTTTTACATTTTATAATTATTTAAAGAAATGGAAAAAATGGCTCACGAAGCTCTCAACCACCTTTGAGTGTTGAGTGCTGTAAATATAGAATCTAATTTGGTAGTGTGTGTGAAGCAAACCTCACAGATACCATATGGGGTGTGATGGTTTTTTTTGAAGTTTTTTCCCTTGGCCCAATAAATTGGATCATAAAATCTTACATTTAATTAGCATAGATACAAAACAATTAACCACATTTCCATAAAACAGTTATATTCTCAAAATATTGTTGCCAAGATGTAATAACCTGCATTATGACTGGACTGGTAGTGTAACCATAGATTACCCACTGTTTTACCCTTTGTTGAGTGACAGTGTCTTAGGCATCATAAGACCTTGATCGCGCTTGTGATGAAAACCAACCCCCTTAGAATAGCATGCAAGCAAGCATGGTCCGACAACAATCCTGATAAACTTCTTGGTAACAAATCTATAGACTTCATCTAGGTCTCCTCTAGTTCATTATCACGGTGGAAACAGTGCTTTTTTAATAGAATGCACTGGCTTCAATTTCTTTCAGCTACAGTTCAATGGATATTCTTTAAAGAAGACATCATATAACAGTATATCCAGCACTGAAGTTATTTTCTGACTTTTGTTTCCTGTGCATTTGGGCTCATTTTCTTCATTTCAGTTATTTTGAATTCTGAAATAATCTTAACTTCACATTGACAATATCACTTCTTGGTATGATGATACTTGTAGCTGATATTGGAAAGCATAAATGTCTTGGTCAAGTAGTAAAGACAAATAATATGCATTGCTATTGTAGGTCTCTTTGATTGATACATACAGACAAAAACTTTGCATCCAAGTTGTTAAGAAATAAAACTTCTAACACAGTTTTTGATCCACATCTGTTAATAGGGGTAGTACAATAGTCTTGAAAGTAATGCTTTTGGACCTTTGGACCTTGTGATACAATTCCTTGACATTTTTCTTGAAATACATAGGTTGAGTGTGAGTAGACACGATATTGACATGAAAGTAATTTCGTCCCCTTCTACTCCATCAGATCAATCACATTCTCAGTAGATGTCAGAAGGCTGTCTTTTAATTATCTTGATGAAAGGGTCACTTCACTCCTTTATGGTCAGATGGATTCATGTTTTGACTTTATCTCCCTTGAAACAGTAAAGTTCTTTTTCATGGCAATGTTGTTAAAAGTCCAAAGCCCATCATGCGGTAGACACAAAAACCTTTGTTTTTTAAGTCCAGTTTTAGATATATTAGACTTGCATAATATCTGTTGTATGTTGTTCTCAATTGAAGCTGATTTCCAGCATAGTAGCACTTTATTAGTAGCATTTGAAACTATTGCTCCGCATAATGTGACTAACACATTGGTAGTAATTTTTATAGAATCCACAGACCACTGCTTGCTTGATCGTCAATAAAGTTCTTCTGAATGTTCACTTTTCAATGCAGAGGTAGATATCAAAATTAATATGCCTGTCCTTGATTTAGAATAAAATACGAGGCAAAGTCTTTTGATGTGATGTCAGTTTGAAAAAACTTGGCTTTTTCAATTTTATGACATTTTGATAGATGGACATACGAGGACTTAATGTTACTTTCCTACGGTGCATACTGTTTTTACAAAACATGTGTATGCCACAGTCCTTAACCAGAGCAAAGTCCAAACACAGATTTATCAGGAACATGACGTGCATGAAGCGCAAACAGCATAGACACCCAAACATCCTGAACAATGCAGGTATGGCCAAAAGTGGGACTAAGATGTGCCATTACTGCAGGTAGAGTATTTAGATAAACAACAAAAATTGATTTCATGTGCAAATTGCATGAATGACAGTAATCTTAATACAACAAGTGGTCACTTGTTCTTCCAGTTAAAAGGTTTTGAAAGCAACTTTTCTTCGTATATTATGTGAAGTAATTACAATCATTCTAGCAATGCACATGAATTGAAAAATGAATCAAAATCTTATTTTGGATTGAGATAAAGATTAACATAGACTGCATGGCTTTTCAGTGCTTCAATTATGCAGTAGGTCATGAATCTCTTCTGGCACTGGCTAAAAAGAGACCTTGCATGATATCCTTGCATAGTGTTAATCTTTTTTCTGAGTCTTTAATTAAATAATTAATGAAAGCACTGAGTATTATTAAAGGTACATGAAGCACCTTATACATACCTCCTTCAACCTCCTTTTTGTTTGCCTCCTGATCGAGGCTTTGTCGATTGATTTTTATCTTTCTTCTCCCTTCTTCTACCTTTACAATACGTTCTTTTCTTTTCTTTGGTTCTGGTTCTATTTTTTCAGTCTCCTGTTCATCACTGTCCTTTTCCCTGTTCTCCTTGTTCATTTCATCATCATCATCATCAACCACCTCACCTGCCTCTCTCTCATCTCCATCATCCTGGTCCTCATTACCAAAGTCCATCACAGCTTCTAGAGCAGGAGTGGAATGAACTTGTACACCAGGGATGAGATCCTAAAAGCACAGAATTGCAACAATTATAAGCAGGTGTACCTGTATGTAATCAATGCTTTTTCCTGTACCTCTCCTCCCTTGCCCAAATAGAAAACATAAAAAGAATGAGGTTGCATTGATGTTGTCAACATTCAGTATTATGAATATTATATTCATAGTACAGAATGTTACACAGTATTACCAGTCAGTAGCAAACCAGGAATTTAAAACAGGACCCCATTGTTGATCACTAAGGATGAAAGATGAAAACTTTCATCCTCCTCTGATACAGCACCTGTTATTGCATTTCTCTATCAGATAAGATTATTTTACTCTTACAAGACTTTAATAAAGTCATGCAATTTCTTACTTTAAGTGATTCTGTACTGATTGGTTTTGAAGTCTTGGAGGCTGAGCCCCATCTTCTTTTCCTTGTGCCTTCAGCTGGTGGAGTGCCTGGTTGGGATCCTGAAGCTATTCAATTCATTTAAAATGTGTTTTTAATTAGGATATTATAGTACAATCTCTATGATAGATGCTCCTTTCTCAATTGACAGTTGAGAGTGCCCCATAAAAGAATATCAGTTTATAAGGTGATTAGTAAAAATAACATATTAAAGTATGAAAATACACAAGGGCAGGCAAAATGAAAAAAAAAAAGATAAAACAGTCTGGATTGAATGGAGGTTTTTTGATCAATTTATACTCATCTGACATTGATATTAAATATATTCTATACTCACAAGGAATGGAAATCCTTCTTTTCTTTGTAATGATAGGAGTCCTTGGCTTCTGAAGATTAAGAGAATGTAGGTGATAAATATAACCACAAACAGTTACTTTTAGTTGAATTTTATGTGTCTTGCAAATATATCCACAAAATAAATAACAGTTCTGAAGATGAAACACTTTCCCTAACTCCAAAAGATCCAACTGTTGGAAGGTACAGGTTATTGGGTCAACTGGTATTGCAATTAACAGAGAAATCTTGCAGATTAACCCTTTCGCTCCCAAGGCCCCTAGAGCTCAATCCCCTGTTGTTCCCAGGGGTAATTAAGAGATCAACCCAAATTATCCAGTCCATTTCAAAATATACATGCTCAGTAGAAATTGGGGCCTTCACATATGGAAATAAATACACAAATATAAAGTTCAAATGCAACTTTATTGTTTGAAAATATTTTTTGGAGGATACTAAATAAAATTGAGTCCAAATAGAGCCTTTTAACTTCGAGTTCATTAAAAAATTTGAATTTGCCGCCATTTCTGTGCACCAATAAATTCATTCTTTAGTATTATATAGTAAATAAATCAATAAATATCATAGAAATTTATACATACAAGTTTCTTAAGTAATCTAAGAATATACAAGGATAGAAATTGTCAATGAAGTTCAAGAAGTTCAATGAAGTTCGAAGTTCAAGACATAACCCGTTTGACGAGTCGGCGGCCATCCAAACTTTGATGCCGTATTTCGTTGGCTTGGCAGGCATGTATTGCCTGAAAGAAAGTCTGCCTTTAAAGGCAATAATTCCTTCATCAACACCAAGGTTTTTTTAGGCAAATAGACATTTTCTAGGACCTTTTTCAAAACCGGTCTTACTTTGAAGAGTCGGTCATAGTTGGCGTTCCCACGTGGCGGTGCTTTTGTTGAATCGTTGAAGTGCAAGAACTGCAATATTTCTTGGAATCGGTTTAACTGCTTGATTTCCGAGATAAGGATCAGTAGACCAATAATTGGCGATTTCAGGCAAAACCTTGATTCCCATTATTACGCAAAGTTCAAAGTATGCCTTCATTTCGACTGCCGTCGTGTCTTTCCAGCGAGCAAGTTGATCGGGCTTGCTCGCAAGTTGTTGTCGGGAATACCGATTGGTTTCCAAAACAATAAGTTGAAGAGTTTCCTCTCCAAAAATTTCAATGAAGAAATTGTCAGCTTTAGGATCGTTTACCAAGTCTATTATCAATCCTGAGGAACTGCTGAATTCTTGAAGGGTAAAGTTTGAAAGTTCCTCTGTCCACAACTCTTCGTCAACTTCACCTTCAGTTTCCGATTCTTCGGAATCACTTTCTTCGCCTTCGCTTGAGTCTGAGACTGGTCTAAGGCCATCAAAATCAATATCGGAATCATCTTCATCTTCAACTCTATCTTCATCATCGGAATCTTCAAAAATGGCTCTAAATTCCTACTCGGTAACGCCAGGACTTAAGTACGCCATGTCTTTTTGCTAAGCTTCGAATGACGAAATCTCTTTGCTACGTGTTACCCCACTCAGCTGACAAAATTATGCGCAGTTGCTGCGATTTGATTGGCTGATATACAAAGTAAAAGTCTAAAGCTATTGTTTGCGACTTCAAGACCAATAGGGGAGGGGAAGGGATGTTAAACAGACCGTGGTTTTAGCGGCCGGTTACGGCCGGCTTGGGAATAACACGATGTTATTGGCCGGCCGGCTATGGCCGGTTTGGGAGCGAAAGGGTTAAACAAGGCTTGACTAATTCCCTCCCTGGATAGACTCACGGTATAGCTAGTAAACTAATAGGTTTTAGGATGTTTTCAATGCTTTAAAGAAAAAAATGTTGAAGAGATAAGGAAGACATTTGGCAAATTCCATAAAATTCTGTACCATGGCTATCAAATTAGTTAATTTAATTAGCATCCCAAAATGTAACTTGCCTTGCATTTGACCAGTTAACTAGTGCCATTTTCAAATGAAATAAATCTCAGTTTATGTTTATCCAAATACTTACTTTTTCCACTGGCTTTGGCTCTTCAGCAACAGCTTTCTCTTCCTCAGTTGGTTCAATAACAAATCCAGGCTCACTACTTGATACCACAGATTCTTCTTGGATTTCCTTACTATCTTCATTGCTGCTAGCATCCACCTCACCTTCTTCTAAACCTCCTGATCCAGATGGACTTTTATCAGTTTTCTCTTCTGAATCAGCCTGACTTGGTTCTCTTAAACTTTGACCATCCTTTCCTTCTGCTTGGCCAGCTTCCTTCGAATTTTCATCAACCATTTCTTCAACTTTCATTAATCTTTTTCCACCTATTTCCTCAGGTTTGTCATCTTCCTTAGGACTTTGTTCCATCTTTTCAGCATCACTATTAGCCTTCTCTTTGTCCAAAGTTTCTTGTTGTTCTTCTTGGGCCTCTTGGTTTAAAGCACTTAGTTCTGGTGCAGGGGATGGTTCTTGACTCCTGTCAGTAGGTGATGTCCCCCCAGAGGATGATTCATCTTCCTTGGTACCTTGAAGGGCAGGCGAGGGCTCCTCACTCTTGTCTACTTCAGCTGGTGATGTATCCCCAGATGATGATTCATCATCCTTGGTATCTTGAAGGGCAGGTGAGGGTTCCTCACTCTTCTCTACTTCAGCTGGTGATGTACCCCCAGATGATGATTCATCATCCTTGGTATCTTGAGGGGCAGGTGAGGGTTCCTCACTCTTCTCTACTTCAGCTGGTGATGGCTGACTGGAGCTAGTACTTTCTGAATTATCTGGCTCTTCTTCCATTGGTGCCTGTTCCTGTTTGGGTGGTTGAGATGGGAAACTTTGTTCATCTTCCTCAATAATGGTTGAAGATGAAGAAGATTCTTCACCTGGAGATTGCTCCCTAAAAGAATTGGACTCTGTGCCTTCTGGCATGGCTGATTCCTGAAACAATATCAATAGAAAAAGTATTAATAGTATACTTTGATCAACATTTTCACAAAACACACATATTTACTAACCTGTTGCAGCCCTTGGGCCTCAAATGGAGGTACAGCTTCCTGCTTTGTCATCTCCTGATCTACCTGTAGTGGTACACCCTGCTGTTGCACCATGTTCTGATTCAGTTGCTGGGGATCAAACACTCGTTGTTGGACCTGCCGTGGCTGCTGCTGTTGGTGTTTATATTGTTCCATAAACTGCAATATTGGATCTTGCTGTCCTTGTTGAAAGTGTCGTTGCTGCTGAGGTTGTTGATTTACTTGGTGATAAAATGGGTCTTGAAGCACATTTTGCTGATGCTGCATCTGTTGTTGTTGGTTAATGTTTGAATGATGTAAAACAGAAGTCTGACTAGGTACTTGTGGGTGAAATACTTGTTGGTTTTGCGGTGAGTGTGGGAGAAATGCAGGCTCTTTATGTGGTGGTGACTGAAAGCCCTGTTGTTGTTCTCTTTGTGGAGACTGCTGGAAGAATGCCACCGGTTGTTGGGTCCTTTGTGGTGAAAGTAATTGGGCTCCCTGTGTCTGTCCTAGTTGCTGGTATGGTACACCTTGATGTTGACCAGGAAATTGCTGGAATGGTTGATTTTGATAGGATGGTGACTGTTGCTGTATGGTTTGGGGTTGTATAGTCTGCTGCACTGCCAAAGGTTGTTCTTGGAATGCAGTGTGTTGCTGTTGAATTGTTTGCTGAACTGAAGTTTGTGGAACTGGATGTTGTTGGGGTTTTTCATAGAGCTCCTTAAAGAGATACTGAAAAACACAATACTGATAGTAAATATGGTACTTTGACTAATGCACCTATCAATGTCTTGCACCAATGGGTGGAGCCTGTGCATACACGAGCTATTGACATAAGGACCTTGCCCATGACAGGGGCTGCTAGGCTTTTTTTGACACCTTTTTTTTTTGGTTTTCATAGTAAAACTCTCAAAAACAACATTTTTATATGGCCCTTAAGAGGGGCTCATTGACAATTTTTTTCAAAGATGTCAATAGCCCCTGGGTATGCCCGGGTTCCCCCCATTGGGGCAAGACATTGATAGGTGCATAACTCAAACTTGAGGCAACATCCTATAGACTTGTATTAGCATAATACATTATTAACAACTAGGTAGTTCATACTGCAAGTAAGTGCTGTGAGTACACGAAATGAAGTCCGAGTGATTTTGGTTGCTGCACAATTAAACTGTGCCTGAATGCATATTTCTGTTCTTCTACTTCCATCTCTGTATCTAAATCAAAGGACATGTTCATGTCTATGTATCTAGTGGCTATAGCTATGTGTGGCCAGTATTTTATCAGGGTTGCCCAATGAAATGTTAGGCACCCCTTTTATAGAGAAATGTAGGGCACAAGTAATCCATTTTCTTTTGATGTATAGCTTTTTTGATTTTTCCCTTGCCTATTTTTGTGGGGTATTTTATAATATTCGATAACTTGAACCCATCTGGCTCATCATCTGATCTCACTTCAGGGATATAAGAGATAAATGAATAGTTCAGCTTATGTGTTTGGCTAAAAGATATGTTGCTAGCTCAAGTGATGAAGATTGGAGGCGAAATATTAAACTCGAACTTTTTTAGAAAAAAATCATGAATGCTTAAAAGGCTTCCTGCTGAAGCGTCCAATATGGAGGCACAAGAGAAGGCGATAACGAACAGAGAAGATACAACCGGCATAACCCAGCTTTGATGATAAGTAAAATCACATGTCAAATATTACGTTAAAAGCATGGTAAAGAGTAAATCGAAAGCCGCATTTCCCGGTTGTTTTCGTTATATACGAAGCTTCTCACAGCATCTGAACTCTTTTAGAATTCATTTTTGGCAGGTGCTCGACAAGGAAGTGAAAGCACATAAACGAACGAAAGAAGTTCGTTCACACGTTTTATTGTTTACGCAGACGTTTATAAGCTTACTATCTCATCACAACCGGTACCAAAACGTTTAAATTTTGAACAGTTTACAGAGTCGTACATACCTCGCTAAGTCTCTCAACAAGAACTGCCTTATTCCCACTCTTCTTCAGGCCTCTTTTTTCCAGTTCCTGCTTGAGTTCGTCGTTTTTTAGCTGCGCTAATTTCCTGCCACCAATCATAAATTCATCTCCGATCTCCGCCATCTTGGATGTCCGCGCGTGGTAAAACATCCGGGCAACCTATCAATCTAAAAAACTGCTGTGATTGGTGAATTGAAAATTGTCCAATCAAAATCATTAATAGAAATAGGATTTTCCAAATAATCATTATTTCTAACGAGTCTTTTGATTGGTGTATTGAAAATCGTCCAATCAGTGTTACCAATAGAAAGAAAATTATGTTGTCCTTTGTGGCTTTGGCGCTTAGTAAACATGGCGGACGGGAAGATGGAAGAAGAATGTGGAAAAGGAAGTTGACTTTATTTGGCCGTGTCTTTCGTTTTCGCACTACTCATGACTTTGCGGTGAATTAATTGAGGCAAAGATGGCGGAGGGGGTTTCAGCAAGCATGTCGATAGTACTAAGAATGGTTGGGGACGCAATAGGACTTGATTCGCAAAATCGGAGTAAGGTAAACTATCAGCTTGCAGTACGTACACCCTAAGTTGTTTATACAGCTTTTAAAAAAGTTAATGAAACAGCTGAAAACATATTTTAGTAAATCTCTTTTATTCTTGATGTTGTTTTGAAGTTTTTTGTTTTGGAATTGGTTGATAAGAGTTTCAAACTGGATTGTTACTTCATTCGCAAAAAGCATAATTAATAGAGGACTCCGGTCCCCTCTATATTTTACTAGTATAGTTTTGGTGGAACTGAACCTGCCTGTTTTTTCTCAGCTATCTAGATCTAAATGAGTCCTAAACTTTAAGTTAATGCTAAATAAATAATATCTTTAATATGAACAATTTAAATACCTGGAAACCGATCTCCCTATTAATATTTTGTTCCTTAAATTATATTACTCTTGAGATAACCTTAATATTCTGCCAACTACAATAATGCTCATAACTCATATTGATTTGTTTTTCAGGAGGCGTACTGCCAGTACCTTAGCTGTTGTATCTACATTTCTCAGATCCTCAAAGACAATGCCTGGGACAAAGGTAATGATGCATATTTTCTTGACAATTTTGCTACAAAAAATATAGCAAGTGAAAAAGCAAGAAGAAGTATAAAAACAATAAACTTCTCATTCATTTGCCGTGTATTATTCAACAGACTTACCACCCTAGGTATAAGTGAATCAGGGTTTCTTGGGTTTGGGATCCCTGTGGCACAGAAATAGCTATTAATCATTTTAGTTCAAATTTTCACCTAAAATTTGTCCTTAGTTATAAATTTTTGAAAACTTTTTATTTTTTATAGAATAAAAATTGATAGTTTATTATGTGTGCTAAAAATATTTCTTATGTGAAAAACATCACATGGGAAAAGGCAAACAAAACTGCAGGAAACAGAATGAGGTGGAAGGCGACGATGAAGGGCCTATTTTCCTGAGGAACAAAAGGGACTTAGCTGTAACCTAGCTTATATGTGTGAGCTGAAACTTAATTCACCAATATCAAGGCACTCTACATACTTCTGAAGTGGGTTCCTTTTGAGGGCTTGGGTGACCTGACAGTCAATAGCAAGTTACACAGTGATTACTACTGTACCACCCACTCATGGAATAAGTTAAAATTCTCTCTTTTTTTGAAACAAAATAGAAGTTATCTGTACTATTTTAATCATTTTTCTTACATGCAATTGAGAGGTACATTGTATTGTAACATGAACAATATTCACTCTGCAGCTTGCAAATCACAACTTTGTTGCCCACGTTACCACACCCTAAGATTACAGGACCTGACAGCCTTATACATACTATTAGCACAGAGAGTTTTGAAGTGAAGATAAGGTTATGCAACTTAGTGATGCAAACTGTCTAATATCGAACATTTTATCCCAATTATTTATTATTCTCTTAGACCTGCGGACTGTCTACAATAAAGATGTAGCCAAGCTTTTTAAGCTGATTCAACAATGTCAAGAAAGAGCGCTCAAAATCATTTCTTCAGAGAGTATGTATTAAAATTGACATGAAAGCTTTACCACTACAATGTAATATATATATAAATATATATATTTTTTTTTGATCTGCTGGGTTTTTTTCTAGAATATATTTAAAAAAAAGTAATTAGAAATAAAATATAGATATAAAAGTAAATATAAATTAAAAGTAATGCATGCACATCTCCCAGAATAACTACAGGTATATGTATAAAGAGCTAATCTACTGTAAGCTGGTTAGAGCAGTTTTCACATGGCACGAACACGTTTTTGACAGGGCTAGGGATACGCCAGACCAATCACATTGCTCAAGAATTTACTCTCCATCCAATCAAATACCCAGAACACGGCATAAGCATGGTGCAGACATGGTAACGCCAAAGTCACAGCACTTAAAGGTTAAGTATGAGCTTGGACTGCAGAGAAAAGTTTTTGATTTCACATTTCAATCTTAACAGGTCCAAGTCCTCTAAACAGCCCACCTGGATCACCAAGGTTTCCTCATACCCAGCCATATCAGAACTTGACTTATCCATTGGCAATGTGCGTAAGCATTTAGATCTATTACCACCAAGACTAGGTATTAGTTATACAAGAACCCCATCTGACTCTTCTAATCCTGGCTTGTCTACAACACCTCCTCAGTATCAGGGTAAACCACTAAAGCTTCCTTCACCACCATCCTCTCCACATGTGTAAGTACAACCTGCTTACTTAGCAACACACATTTTGTTTACTTTATAAGCTTGTAATTCAAGCATAGATCATGTTTGCAAGTATAGAATATTTGGCCTGAGATTGAAGACTTTTTAATGATAAATTATTATCAGATAACAGATAACAATATATTATAGCAGCCTAGCTAATGGAATATGATCTATTTAAAAATATGTATGTCTATCTGTGTTTAATGTTTGATTTCTGTAGGAGTGCAGCACAAAGCCTGAGTAATTTATCAAAGCCACCAACTGACAGGAGAATCACAGGTCTCAACTTAAGGTTCTCAAGGGATGCTGTTGATAAGGTTTGTTAGTTTGATACACTAGCACAGGTAGGGGAGAACAGGGTGACATGAGGGGGAGAACCTGCCCTTCCAAAACGTTTGCTTTTGGCACCAGAATTTAATAAATTAATGTGAGATTCCTGTGGATTTGGCAGGGAAATATTACATTGCCCTCCCCCCCCCCCCCCCCCCCCCCCTATGATCAACACCTCACTAGGCCTCTGGTTTGATAGACACTGTAAGTTATACAGCGGATATGTCAAAATTGTACAGTATTACTAAATGGATTACATAAATCATTATCACATTCATAGTTTATATTAATGATTCACCCAAAGGTTGTTTCAGGGCTTGATAACATTGAAAGGGAAGTGTTGTTGGTGACAATCAAATTAATGACATTAATCATTTTACACAGAATCTAAGCACTATGAGAAAGATGTCAGAAAATATGTTAATAGCAAAAGCAAGAGAGGAGGCTGTATCCTTGAAATCGTTTTGAAATAATTTTAAAGGAAATAATAAACAACTAATGGTACAAATATAAGACAGAAAGAGAGAGAGAGGGAGAAGATTGCAGATTGATTCCAGACAAATAGTACAAAAAGCAATTATTTTCCTTTGATAACTCTGGGAGTGGTTGCCCAATTCTACCAATCCAGAGCTTCATGTATGAAGAGCTTCATGTATGAAGTGCTCCAAGGTGGACGCTTTCCCCCCCTTATCAGATTATAAGTGCTTCTCATTAGGGGTACTTAAATCTAAAGTTATATAGAACAGAGAGAAGTTAAAACATAGGTGGACATCCTGAGGGTCAAATCATGGAGCTCTAGCTTTGGTCATGACCGGTTACCCTAGCTTTGGAGGCTGAGGGCACTAACTAACTAAGCTACGCCTGCTCCCTTTTTTTAGCTACGCCTGCTCCTTAATCAGCAATCAGCGTCCCATGTTTTAATTTTAGGATAGTGTTTTTAGGGTCTCTCCCTTGATTCTAAAGTTTAATTCCAATACCATAAGTGAATCCCATTAGCCCTCTCCAGACTTTGATTGTCAATCCAGAGGTTGTTTGAAGATACAATAGAATTAAAGTTTTTGTCTCCATTTTATTTAATTTATAATTTATGCACATTATACAAATTTATTACCTGAAGCTACCATAACTGCTGGAGATGCTCAATAACTACAGTACATTCATTTGACCATATTGTAGCAGTAAATTATTTCATTAACATGGGATGTTTAGATACGAAAGAAAGTTTGGGAAAGACAACAAAGACTTCAGATCGAAGCAAACAGGTATGTTAAATCATAATCTGTAATTGCTGGGTTTCGATGAGCTGATAAAAGTAGTCTACATCTCATTATCTGCTCCAAATGGTGGTCAAACACTGACCACCATGTGCTGTCACCCAGAAAGAATTTTATCGAAACTTGCAATTCAGCTGATGAACATTCTGCATGAGACAAGAAATGAAGATGACTCAAGTGAAAACCCGCAATTAGGTGTTTATGTTCTGTTATAGTCATATGGCTGTACTGAAGTTTGTATATCTGATGATGATGATGGGTGGTCATTTAATAGAGGCTTTACTGATGATAGTAACACTTTCTTTTTCAGGAGATTTGCTTCAGGTGTGGCAGCTTCTAAAGAACAACAAGAACAAAGACTGTTATATACAAAGATCTTAGAGTATGAGCAAGATGTGGTGAGAATAATTGAATTTCTTATTCTGAATGCACAATGTTTAGTAAGAGCAAATCTATATTCACCTGATGAAAGGCAAAATAACTTATGTTCACACTTCTGTTTTATAGTCCCTTCGCTCATTTGTACAGGTTTTGTGTCACCTTTAGACCAAATCATTTGCACAAATCAACTGTAATTAAGTTGTGCATTAATTAGTTATTAATGCACAAATTAAATTATACATTCAAATGTTTTGAAATCCTGTGAATAGCTTACTCATAAACAAGGCTAAGCTTATATTATAAGTACAGTTATGGTATGCATTGAATGTGAAACTGGTTATTGTGTAGTTCCAGAAACTATCCATACCCCCACCACAGAGGAACTTGGAATTTCCGAGGGGTCTGTTTGGAAGAAAATTGGAATTTCCAGGGTAGGGGGAGGGGGGGATCTTTAAAAAATTCTCCTATGCGGGGGAGGGGGTATTGATAATTTCTGGAACTACACATTAAGCTGTGAAGGATTGAATCACTTATAAATTTTATATCGTTTTAACTTGTAGGTGTGGCCTCAACAGTTGAGAGAACAGCTAAAACATTCACCTGAAGACTCTGCTCTCATAAACAACATAATAAACAAAATATTTAGGTAAAGCTTTACAACCCCCTCTTATTATTATTTATTATCATTCTTGTTGTTGTTATTATTAGATACCACATAGGACTCCCCTGCCCAATCCAAGTCAGACCTTGTTTCAGTAATACTTCAGATATTTGTAACAACAACTTTAGTTTGTAGCCTGTGACCTGTTACACAGATTTGTATGAAAATCAATTACTGTGAGTATTTTTCTAAGCAACTTGCTTTATATTTCTGCAGTTCCAAGGACCATCCCCTGAAGCAATTTCTTCTTCAATATCAATATCAAATATACATGAAGCTGTTGCCCCTCCTCAAAGATGTTGAATTTCCTAATGAAAAACAAGTTAAGGACACAAATAATGGACTAGACAACTCTCAGACTTTTTCCAAGTCAGGGAGTGAGCAAGTGGATAGTGACAGCACTAAGCATTTTGAAAGTAATGATTTAGAAGATAAAGACATGAGCATCCCAGAATCGACTGGTGGGATAAATTCCAAAGATCCTGTTGACCAAGGAGACTTTGAATCAGATGGTTCTAATGCTGAAGTTTTGAAGGTTGAAGATAATAAAATAGAAAACCAACAAGAAAAAGATTGACACTGATGCATCAAGTGTAACTTCCACAACTAATGCAGAGAACATTATTTCAAATAACTGTACCAATGTTAGAGAAATTGTGGAAAATGATAAGAATCAAGAACTGGATAAAACAATGCAGAATGATTTGTCAAATATGGATAGTGATATAAATGAATTTAGGAGTTCCAACTCTGATGAAAGGCAAAAGAAAGTAGATCTTAAAGATGATATTGGAGAGAGCAGAGACTGTGACTGCTCATCTAACCCATGCACTGAAAAGAAATATCTAGATGGCTTAGTTTCGAGCGATGAAAGCATCACTTCAATTATAAGTTGCATTTTAGAAAATATAATAACTCAAATCAGTAGAGGATGAGTCTACTGGGACTTCTGAGAAGCAGAGCAAGTATTACACTGAAAGCAATACGAAACACTTGGAACTTAAACCAGTAGATGATAATGATTCTGGAGTCGATGGTATCAGTAAGGATTCATTTGTTGACTCAACAAACAAACAGTTGCGTGGTCAATAAGTCTAATTTGATGAAAATAGAGTCTTTTGATTTGGAATCAGAGTTCCTTAGCCTTGAAGATGAAATGTTTGAATCAGAAAGCAGCGATGAAGAGTATGAAGAAGATGATGAAAAACCTGACTCCACAGAGTGTTCTGGAGACAGTTTGAATCAAAATAGTACTAATACTAGGATTCCAACCACTGAGCCTGAGGCCTCAAGGATTGGATTGCCAAGCAATACAGAAGAAAATAATGAAAGACAAGCTGTGCCAGAGCGGGAGGAAGAAAAGGAGGAGAAACCAGAGCTCAAGGATGTTTCAGAAAACCCATCGAATAATGGTGGAGAAAATGTAGGGGGTAGTGATGACAGTAAGGACACCTCATCCGCAGTGGATCTAGAAGATACTAGAAGACAGTTGAATGAAATATTTGTGGACATGCGTTTCTTTCTTGGTGAGAAATTTTATCTCTCAATCGATTGTCTGACTGCTATGTTTCATAGGGATGCCTTATTATTGAGCTGACATGTTAAACATTATAGTAGCAACTGAATCAGTGGACACTTTGCAGTTTATAATCAAGCTATCATGATGTGGCGATCAGTCGCCTTATATCCAATTGTTTCCAAACTTTGTGTAAGAATGCAGCTATTTTTAAAAAATTGGTAAAGGTTTTGTTCCATGTTCTATATAAAGCCCAAACTGCAATATGGGTGATGTGAATGCAATCAGTGAAAGTCACAATGATATAGCTTCTCTAAATTTTCCTACACTTTGACTGCAGGTTTTTTGTTTTTCATGTTTTCAACTGTGCTGACATTGTTTAAATATGATCCACATTATGTGCAACATGTTACAAAACCTCAACCGACCTCTTTAAGTAGTTGTGTATGTCATTTCCTGCAACATACCACCTAATTTTTCCTACCTTTATTTGCCCATACGATACCTATGACTTAATGATGTGGTTGAAGGAGGAAAGTTGACATTTACTTGTCATTTACTTTTTGAATTCTTTCATCAGAAAAATTAAAAGGTTTCATCATCTTGGCCTATGAAGAACTTGCCACACCCACAGGTCATGATCAGTGCTATGCAGCAGTGGAGTACCCTTTCTTCCAGCCACTGTGGCCTTTGTTACTTGGAGTATTAAGGTATGACTCTAGGGAGGCTAGTGAAAGAGCTGTCATGTGGTAGTTAAATAGAGTTGATGATGATGCTTTATGGAGGTTAGAGGATAGCACAGAAGAATTGAAGCTACAAGTGCTGCACATTTTTTAGATGCACAGCTTTCCTTTTAATATTTGCTATTGTCTGCTGATCCACAAAGTATTACTTGAATCAAATGTTTCTGACCAGAAAAGAAGATGGTTCTTAAAAACAATGCTGTCTTTAGCTGATGATCTTTGCATGTTTTTTTTCCTCAGGAGGGTTAATTTGACAAGGAGATGTCTCTTGGTTCTGTTATGACAAAGGGAATCCAGAGCCCCCCTGCAGACATGGGCGTGATTGATCGCCTTTGCCTCTCGGATAAGGTATGACCATTTCATAACATTCATTCATTCATCCATCCATTCATTCATTCATTCATCCATCCATTCATCCATTCATCCATCCATTCATCCATCCATCCATCCATTCATCCATCCATCCATTCATTCATTCATTCATTCATTCATTATCATTCATCCATTCATCCATCCATCTATTCATCCATTCATCCATTCATCCATTCATCCATTCATCCATTCATCTATTCATCCATTTATCCATTCATCCATTCATCCATTCATCCATCCATTCATCCATTCATTCATTCATTCATTCATTCATTCATTTATCCATTCAATCATTTATCCATCCGTTCATCCATCCTTTCATCCATTCATTCATTATCAATTCATTATGTTTTGTGATTATTTAACTATATAGGAATGTCTTGAGGCCAGTGGTAACACATACCCTTACCAACTAGCTGTAGAAGAGCTTCACAAGGTTTCCAGTTGTTGTTGTCCACTAGAAAAGGTCGAATGCATTGGTAAGTACGAGTAATATCATACCTTTAAGGTTGAATAGACCAAATCCACTTGGGCGTTATATTTTCCCATGTCAGACCACGTATCACTCTCTTGAGAATAAGATTATCTCTTGCGCAACCCTTAAATTGATACTCTAGAAAACTGGATTGTCAAAGTCTAGCTTTGCTGTGATTCTCCATCGCTGTGACACAACAACTAAAGCTTAATAGATATATATAGGTCACTGCTTATCCAATGAAATTGCTCGCAGATGGCACCGTCGCCATCACGATTACGCCACGACACGTGTCTACCCATGAGGTTTTTCACACTCACACGATTTTTTAGATAAAAATATCATTGCCTAATTTTTGTTTCTTGTATAGTTCGAACGTCGCGTGGTATATGTCAGTGTGTGGAGGACTACTGGGAATGTAAAGGAAAACCAAAACACTGTCCTGAAACATCTATGTGAGTATAGAAAGTCCTATAACTACTTCTGCTTTTGTAATAGAGCGTTTTTGAATGACGTCACAGCGACCATGTTGGTGTACCAAAACAATACATTTTCCTTCCTCGGGGAATTGAACTCTATTTCTACGCAAAAACTGTGCAAAAAGTTTCTATTGTTTGATACCCAATATGGCTGCCTTGTCAAGTATTTATTTACTTTTTTCTGTATTAGCTGATGAATTTGTTCGTGCTTAAATAAAGATTATCTTATCTATCTAGTCAGTGAAAACGCTCTATACTATCTTAGATACAAGTTGTTTCATAAAGGTGAATTTGATTTGTTTCCAGTGGGTGTGACGATCTACTGCCGATATTTAGCTATGTCATCGTAAGGAGTGGCATGGCGCAGCTTATCTCTGAGTGTATTGCCATGGAAGAATTCATCCCTGAGGGGTGAGTACGGACTTTCTCAAAGTCCTTCTTAGCGTTCCCCTTCCCTTCGCTTCACTACCCCGAGTTAATGACCAATATCTCCCAATGGGCACGCCTAAGCTAAATACCAATTAATTTTTCGCGTGATAATAAATATTTTTGTTCATGACTGGATAAACCCAGCTTGAAGCTTCTAAATGCAAAAGTAAATCTATTATTTCATTCAACACAATCCATTTGTTTGCCATGTAAAATATCATGCATGACACGAAATTGATGGCATGCGTTGGACTAATCGCAGTGCTCGACTTTACGCCTTCTCCAATCAGAATGCTCGGTTACACCAGCCACTTTAATAATAATACACTTCATGTCATATTCGAACTTGTTCTTCCTATGTATGTGTCTTACATGAGCTTTACCTTCCACGGTAACTTCCATTAGTAAGGAAACGTTTTGTTTTGTTTGTTGATGTTGTTGTTTGTTTGTTTGTTTGTTTGTTTGTTTTGTTTGTTGATGTTGTTGTTTGTTTGTTTGTTTTGTTTGTTGATGTTGTTGTTTGTTTGTATGTTTGTTTGTTGATGTTGTTGTTTGTTTGTTTGTGTTTGTTTGTTGATGTTGTTGTTTGTTGATGTTGTTGTTTGTTTGTGTTTGTTTGTTGATGTTGTTGTTTGTTGATGTTGTTTGTTTGTTTGTTGTTGTTTGTTTGTTTGTTGATGTTTGTTTGTTTGTTTGTTTGTTTGTTGATGTTGTTGTTTGTTTGTGTTTGTGTTTGTAAACTTACAGCCAAAGATCTGTCTCTATTTAGTTACTTGATGGGAGAAGAAGGATATTGTTTGACGACTCTCCAGACTGCACTGGCGTACTTGGTCACTTTGGACTGCCCTTAAGTAACAAAAAGATCATCGATACTGGATACATTGGACTAATCGCCAAAGTGATTTTGTAACGTTATTAACCCCTTGTCTAGTCAGATATTATAATTATAAATTATTAGAAAAATTGTTAAATTGTAAATCAACGATCCAAAGGATCGTCCAAAGGGGTTGTCTGAAAATGAGATTTTAAAGTTGTAATTTTAACTGCATTATGAAAAAAATAATTTTGAAATAAAACTTCTCTTTAAAGTGCCTATGAACTATATCAATATTCCCATTATTGATCGTACATTAAATAAATTATTTAGTGGTAAAATATTTTTGTATGGTTATTGTATGAGTGATGCATCTTGAAGATATCAAGGTTTATACTTCCAATATGTTAATGAGTATGATGTCATAGTAGGCATTATTGAAAATCGAATATACAAAACTTTTCTGGGGCAGCAAAATATCTATCTATCACTATCTTACTCATGGTTATAGAAATTTATAGAATATTAATGAGTGTCTCAATTTACCGATTATATTTATTAATTAATAGAGTGAGTAATCTTACGCGTGTAGTCTTTACCTTAGTGAAGTGCGCAATCTTACGGATGTAGTCTTTACCTTAGTGAAGTGCGCAATCTTACTCTTGTAGTCTTTACCTTAGTGAAGTGCGCAATCTTACTCTTGTAGTCTTTACCTTAGTGAAGTGCGCAATCTTACTCTTGTAGTCTTTACCTTAGTGAAGTGCGCAATCTTACTCTTGTAGTCTTTACCTTAGTGAAGTGCGCAATCTTACTCTTGTAGTCTTTACCTTTGTGAAGTGCGCAATCTTACTCTTGTAGTCTTTACCTTAGTGAAGTGCGCAATCTTACGGATGTAGTTTTTACCTTCGTGAAGTGCGCAATCTTACTCGTGTAGTTTTTACCTTTGTGAAGTGCGCACTATATTTCAATCAGTGGTATCGATTTAGAACATAGCCCATAGCGCCAAGATACTTAGCTTAATTTTTTCTTGCAATCTCAAGTTTGAGCTTAATGAGTTTAGTTTTATTACGTGGTTTATCGAACTAGGTCTGTAAATGTATGAATATGCATTTCCCGTATTCCATAGTTATCATCGTCAGTAGATTTTCGTCGAGATCAGAGAAGCTATTTTTAAGTCCTTGGGTCTTGTTCATCATGCAAATTTAGTAAAATTGATAAGTCAGTTTTATAATTAAAGAGGAGACTAATCGATTTAATGAATTCCTATCGTAAAAAAATTCATAGCAATGCATGATAATACTCGTGTTCTGATATCGTAGCCCGTCGAGTTCCTTAAATTTGGATGCGCACGCAGCCTTGAGAAAACGTAACCAAGAAAATATATCTTTATGTGCATCCATTTTTGATAACCCCTGATTCCTGATTCTTTGCCATGCACTATTCCCTCCGCCCTCCGTCCCCGTTATGAGCCCACCCTTCTGCTAAAAGGAATTTATTATCCCCTTTCCCTCATCCATCCCGTTTATAAACCCTTAAATACCTTTATAAACCTTTAATTTACATAGATACGTCGCTGTCTTATTGGACAAAATTGTTTGATTGGCAGATTAAAAAGCGCGAAAAACAAATTTTCTTCCTATTGGATGAGAGCTCTTCATTGATGGTGACGTTGACAGTTCAAAACGCGCGAAAATTAGACTTCTCCTATTGGTTAACAAAATATGGACGAGAGCATAATCACGTGTAGTTACCAAACAGCCAATTAGATTGCAGATTTTCTGAATGTAGTGTAATCCTATTGGTTGGTATTGTTTGATTGACACTTTGTTCACGTGCGAATGCATTCTCAATTCTCTGGTGTGTAGCGTTTGACTTCATAATCAAGTTGACGTGAAGTAAGTCAGGTATGTACTGCTCTATTCCTTCAAAATTTGCTTCAAAATCCACTTTTTTTCGTTTTGTTCTTTTGGCAAACCGAATTTGTAGTTTTATACCAAACCTTCCTAGTTACAAGGAAATAAGCATAGTTTATTGCTTTAAAATAATTTGTTTTACTTCCCAAAAGTCATGAGTTGACTAACTTTATGTCACCTTTTACACAAATTATTTGGAACCGTTTGCTTTACTTTTAACAAAAAACTTGCTAAAGGTGAACGATTCATGTCGTTCTTTTAATGATTTCAACAATAATTTTTGCTTGTAGAAGAAAATTTTCATTCACGGTGTCGAATGAAGTGCAAAGCAACCACGAACCAAAAGACTACAAATTCTCTTGCTTTGTACAATGTTCTTGAATTGTGTATACTCTACTGTACTCTTAATTAGATATTATGACTTTTGAAATTTGTTTTTATATGTTTTTTAATTATTTTGTGGTTCGAATTTGTCTCAATTTAAGTTTTCGCGCACTTTTCATGTCGCCAACTTGACAACTCTACTTCTTGAAAACGTTTAACAAAAAACTTGCTAAAGGTGAACGATTCCTGTAGATTTTTGAGGTTTTCAACACGAATTCTGATAATTTTCGTAAGTAGAAGAAAATTTTCATTCACGTGAATAAAGTGCAAAATGACCATGAGCCAAAAGACTAAGAATACTTTTGCTTTGTACAATTTTCTTCAATTGTGTATATTCTTTTGTACTTTTAATTATATACGGTGATTTTTGAAGTTTGAGTTTTCTATTTAATTTTTTTTTTGTTTTTGCTCGTTTTCTGTTTTTTGTATTGTTTGGTTTTGTTTTTTTTTTTGTTTTTTTTTGTTTTTTTTTGTCTAAAACTGTTTCGATTTACTTTTCGCGCGCTTTTCATGTCGCCAGATTGGAAAACTTTTAACAAATACCAAGCTAAAGTTGATTACAAAATCATCAGTAAAAAAGGCCTTGGTATCTCATGATTTTCAACTTTTAATTGTTTAAAAAGATTATTATTTTTTATCAAATGTTTAATGCTGTGGGTTAACATTATTGATGGTTTTAACGGCGGCCATGTTGGAATAATTGTCAATGAATTCTTTTGTTAATATCCCCCAACATGGCCGGCGTGTCTTTTGTTATTAATTCCCTTGGGAATGATTGAACACCATCAATTTGTTATGCTTTTAATTGTATATATCTTCTTACAAATACTGATATATTTTATCGGTTTTTCAGATTATTGATCATTATTGGAAGTGGTTATATAAAGTACCTAGAAGCAAGAAGAATACTACTGCGTATCGTAAGAATGTGTTGATGGTGAAAGATCGTGAACAAGTTCAATGAAAATTAAATTGATTTATTGTTTGGTTGGCTTGAACTTGTTCTTGATCTTCCTATTGTTGCATTGCAGTTAGAAGGAAAGAGGTGGGGAGATGCAGTTCCTAAATCAAAAGGGAACTTTTTCAAAGAATGAACTCACTAGGTTAGGACTTTGACTTGCAAACATCGGTGAAAAATATTCCGCTATCATTACATAGAAATTGGCTCGTATGTTGCAAGGCAAAATTTTCTGCAATGCTTTTTTTTGTCGACATAGAAATATTTTTAGGCTAGCAGTAAGAGGGTACCAGATGTAAGGCTGGATCCCAGGGATTATTTGTTTACAAGAAGCTACCACTATCTTAAAACTAGGTGGGGTATGGCGGATATTAGTGTTTTTGACTGGTCATCTCGACCAGGGTCAATCGGCCAATACTAGGCTAGTTTTTCAAATGAACTTTAGTCACCAAGTTGGCAACGCTGCACGTCGATAAAGACACAGGACATATAAGGTGTGAACTTTAGTCAACTGGAGTTCAGGCTTACTTGAGTAACGCTGGCCAGTTCAGATCACTCACTCCCCTCACACAGCGCCTAAGGTTAGATACCTTCGGTTCTTAGCTTAGACTGGCCAGTTGCGTGCTCTAGTAAGACTAGGTACAGTCAGGATCACCCGCCAGAGTAATGACCTCACTCCTACCTCGGTTGATGGTTGCAATTAAAAATCCTGACTTGCTGCTCCAATGTAGTTTTGTTTTTCAGTCGTGGCTCAAGTCTACCAAGAACAGCCAAACTCGGCTGCCTCTAGAAGAGAAGACGAGTCTGCGATAGTTTTCTGTTTTATCATGCACCGGGCATGTCAGTGGTAGCTTCTTTAGGATAGAGTTTTGTATAAAACTAGAGATGTTTATGATTGATGTTTATGCATGTTTGTTTGCGTGTGTTTCATGTTTCTTTCGCAGGTTGTATTATAGATATTTTATGATATTAATGCTCTTGTTTGATGGAAATTCGATCCTGGTTTTTTTTGGCATTGATAGAAACTTTAGACTTTGGTTTTAGTATAGGTTTTGACCATTATTTCACTTGAATTCTCGTATGGTAGATCATCCTACACTCGACCATTTCGACAATTTGTTTTCGAACGTTTTTCGACAAGTCTGAATTTTCTGGTAAAACATTTTTCTCTCAGGTTTTTGTTCTATCACGTAATATTTGAAGATAATAGATTCGAGGTGTGGGTCTTGGATATTCCAGCTCTCTCTGAAGTATTTATTACTTCCTTGAGAATCCTGGAATATCCCCTATTTTCTTAGTTTAATCTCATTCGATAGCATGATGTATGATAATAGATTCGAGGGTGTGGGTCTTGGATATTCCAGCTCTCTGTGAAGTATTCATTACTTCCTTGAGAATCCTGGAATATCCCCTATTTTCTTAGTTTAATCTCATTCGATAGCATGGTGTATAATAATAGATTCGAGGGTGTGGGTCTTGGATATTCCAGCTCTCTCTGAAGTATTTAGTACTTCCTTGAGAATCCTGGAATATCCCCTATTTTCTTAGTTCAATCTCATTCGATAGCATGATGTATGATAATAGATTCGAGGGTGTGGGTCTTGGATATTCCAGCTCTCTGTGAAGTATTCATTACTTCCTTGAGAATCCTGGAATATCTCCTCATTCTTAGTTTAATCTCATTCGATAGCATGATGTATGATAATAGATTCAAAGGTGTGGGTCTTGGATATTCCAGCTCTCTCTGAAGTATTCATTACTTCCTTGAGAATCCTGGAATATCTCCTCATTCTTAGTTTAATCTCATTCGATAGCATGATGTATAATAATATATTCAAGGGTGTGGGTCTTGGATATTCCAGCTCTCTTTGAAGTATTCATTACTTCCTTGAGAATCCTGGAATATCTCCTCATTCTTAGTTTAATCTCATTCGATAGCATAATGTAATACTAGATTCAAAGGTGTGGGTCTTGGATATTCCAGCTCTCTCTGAAGTATTCATTACTTCCTTGAGAATCCTGGAATATCTCCTCATTCTTAGTTTAATCTAATTCGATAGCATGATGTATAATAATAGATTAAAAGGTGTGGGTCTTGGATATTCCAGCTCTCTCTGAAGTATTCATTACTTATTTGAGAATCCTGGAATATCCCCTCTTTTCTTAGTTTAATCTCATTCGATAGCATGATGTATGATAATAGATTCAAAGGTGTGGGTCTTGGATATTCCAGCTCTCTCTGAAGTATTCATTACTTCCTTGAGAATCCTGGAATATCTCCTCATTCTTAGTTTAATCTCATTCGATAGCATGATGTATGATAATAGATTCGAGGGTGTGGGTCTTGGATATTCCAGCTCTCTCTGAAGTATTCATTACTTCATTGAGAATCCTGGAATATCTCCTCATTCTTAGTTTAATCTCATTCGATAGCATGATGTAATACTGGATTCAAGGTGTGGGTCTTGGATATTCCAGCTCTCTCTGAAGTATTCATTACTTCCTTGAGAATCCTGGAATATTCTCCCTTGTTATACACACTCACGAATATCATACATTTTCTTTCAAGAATTTTCCACTTCGGATGATTCCTTTCTTCACTTATGTATTTCTACCTCATTGCAGATTCAGGAACATCCATCTCTTGTTTACTAGCAGTATTAAATAACGTTAAGATTCAAAAGTATAAAGCTTTCTTTAAGCTTTAAATTTTGCATCTTGACTTGATATTTTTTCTAAACGTGGCGTGTTTAGAAAGAAAAAACTTTTCAGACAATTACGACTCAAAAGTATAAAGCTGTATTTATGCTTTTGTTTCTTAAAATTGTTTAAAGAAAAGTTCAAAATTGAAATTCTAACATCCTTTTCTTTTCTCTTTTCTCATTTCAGATGAGACATTGAGGTCAAACTTCATGACCTCACAAAAATGTTTTTTTGAATTTGACAATATAAATTTTGGATTGTTATATCATTTAAGCCTGGTACTAACATTTATATCTATTTTTGGTTTGTTTCAGACGAAGACGATAAATTGTGTGTTCATATTTAAATAAAATGCCGAGCATTCAATGTACTAATATATATTTTCTTTTCTTCTTTTATATCAATCATTGTTAATGCAATTTCTTTGATTTAATATTATAAAAATCCACACGCACTTGTAGTTTCAGTTATGTACCACCTTTAACCCTCCAAGGTCGTGCGCCTGCATAAGGTGGAGGACTACGTTTCCAGGGAGATTTTTCGGCCACTCTCTAGTCTCTGGTTTTTCGTAGCTGGCAGCGCACTAAAATTAACACTAGTGAATTTCATGAATAAATATTTTGAAAAGAATTTAATTTGGCTTTTTTTTTTTTGGGTCGATCACTTTGGCTTCATTTCTCTGGCACACTATTTATGTCTTTATTAAATAAATTATAAACTACTCTGTACTGTTTGCGCCTTGTTCTATGTATCTTGAGCTTTTTGGATTTCAACGACTTCGAAGATGCCTTTCCGCTTTCCTGATGTCATTTCCAGTGAATAGACGCATAATTTTAAGGGAGCTGCTGTTAGAATATAAAAATAAAAAGAATTTCTCGATTCTTTCGCACACACTACTCTTTTAGACTATATAATTTTTATTTCTACATTGTGCAGCCTTCCATAAATTGGGCGTAGACAAGTTATGGTTTTTCGACGAACTCGTCAACTTCATTTTTTGGTTTTTCAACAAACGTACCAAGTTATTCTGGGTTTCAACTAACTCGTCAACTTCATCTTTTGGATTTTTCAACAAACGTACCTAGTTATTCTGGGTTTTCAACTAACACGTCAACTTCATCTTTTGGTTTTTCAACAAACGTACCTAGTTATTTGGGTTTTCAACTAACACGTCAACTTCATCTTTTGGTTTTTCAACAAACGTACCAAGTTATTTTGGGTTTTCAACTAACGCGTCAAGTTCATCTTTTGGTTTTTCAACAAACGTACCAAGTCATTCTGGGTTTTCAACTAACACGTCAACTTCATCTTTTGGTTTTTCAGCAACGTACCAAGTTATTTTGGGTTTTCAACTAACGCTTCAACTTGAGTTCTTGGTTTTTCGATGAAAGAGTCAGCTCGATGTTTTAATAGTTTTTCAATAAAGGAGTCAAGTTGATTTTTTCGCTTTTCAACGATTCAAGTTCCCATGGTTTCCTATACCATTGATGATGCTTCTGCCAGGCTTGAAATGGTTTCCAGAACATGAGTTCAAGTAATGTTACAAGATGCTGTAAGAACCCAGCTCTGAAGATGCTAATGGAAGACAATCATGACCAGGGATGAAACATGGCTAATTATTATTGTGTTTTTAGATGTGTGCCAGAGTTTTCGAAATTTTGAAAGTGTTTAAAGCACGAGTTAATTTGTGATATTGATTGGCATTGTGTTTTGGCCTTCCTGTCTCTAAAATCCACCCCAAACTCAGTAGTGTAACAGGGCACGCTCGGCTTACGAGCCGAGAGGACTGGGTGCGATTCCCAGCTGAGTTGGTGGAGAAAATGAGTCGGGTTTTCAAATCAGTTATCTAAAGATAAGATGTTCATAATTTAACAGATCAAAAACAGTTTTCCATGCTTGATACGCTGATCAAAACACGCGGGATGTTGAGAGAACACAAGAGTGTAGGAAACCACGACGCGTAGCGGAGTGGTTTCCAGCTTCTCGACTGTTCTCCCAACATCCCAAGTGGTTTGATCAAAGTATCAAACACAGAAAACTGTTTTTGATTTGTTTTATAAAATAACAAACGCGCGAAAATATCGAAAAAAAGTAAAGTCTAAGTAAATTCCCCCTACGTGCAGTCTTATTTAAACTGACCAATGAGCGCGCGCGATAGATTAAAAATGACGGTAGGGTGTTTTGATTTAACAAATAAAATACATTTACTGTGTTTGCACACGCTTATGCAAACCGATATGAATGGGAGAATTCGAGAGCAGATCAGTGCAAACACTGAGCCATAGGCGAGTGTTTGCACCTGCTCGAGAATTCTCCCAACCACATCGAGGTTTGCATTAGCCTGTACAAACACAGTAAATGTATTTTATTTGTTTTATAAAATTATTTTCTTCAATTAAAGCAAAAATAATGAAACACGACTGAATAAAACAGAAAAATTTAATTCAAAGTTTTAAATACGAATTCTCCTTACATAGTTATATATTTGCAATAACCAATCAGATTGCGCGACTGAAGACGCTTAACCAATCAAATTGCGAGTTTGATACACGCCTCCAAGCATGAAATTCAAGTTGGGAATTTCTTATTTTAAAGCGAGAAGAAACCAAACTTTAGCGACTTTCTCCCTTGAGAAAGAGGCTTTTACAAGCAAATTTAGATGAAATAATAATTCCAAAGCTTAACCAATGGCTTTAGTCATTCTAGACTGAGAAGAAAACTTTTTTGAGAGCTAGAACTCGCTAAATTCAAGCTTGATTTCCGTGGGTGTTGTTGAAAGAGTTCGGCGAGATTCTCCGAGTTCAGGCTGGCAAATCTGGATTTTTGCTTTTTTGTTGAAGTCTCTTCTGGTGGTTCTACTATTTCAGAAGCGTCCTCGGGTAAGTCAAAGTCTAAGCTTGGAAAATTAGCCATATTCTTCTAATTTTACGGGAGTTATGACTATTTGTGTACAAGCACAACTTCCAAACAAAACTCAAATTTTCCCGCCGGTGTCGACGAGCGTCACAACCGTGTTTGCACAGGGAAATGCAAACACGGCTCTCGGCCAATCACAGCACGCGTACTATCTGAATTATTTTATAAACTCTCATCAAACATGGTTTTCGACTAATCATAGCGCGCGTAGTATCCCAATTATTTTATAATGCTTTATTAAAAATAGGGTTTTTGCATTGCGCATGACCTACGCATATTAGTATTGCACTTGTTATATTTTGGAGGGGAAAAGAGATTTCATGTAATGCGCAGGCATGTCTAAACAAAATTTAAAACTACAATCATTCTTTCAATCATTCAAGGCAAAGTAAATATTAGAAAAATAAACATTTTGTTTTGCACATAATCTCCCACATGATAGTGATAAGTGTTTTGCGTTTCGCACGTTCAGAAGTATTATTAAAGAGTTTTAAATTTGTGTAAACGTAAAACGTCAGTTAATCAGTGAAAAATTCTTTAAAATTAGTGACAAGGAATCAAAAAATTCAGGTAGTAGAAAAACAAAAATAATTGTGTGGGAAAATTTGTGAGACAGAGTGAAAACAGGAAAAGGGTGAAAAGGGGGTCACGTTTGTTTTTTGCGGGAAGAAAAAAAATCAATCAAAAGCTTCCTAATTAAAGTTGGTGCGCACTAAGGGTCATTTAATGCCACAAACATGACCCAGGGACATGTATCAGCAATAAAATCCTATTCCGTAAACACGAGTAGACGTGCAGCGGTGGACATAAGTCAATTAAAAAAACGTTGTCGTCGACCGCCTCAAGTGTACACGATTGGACCTTCGGATCCTTTCGGTCCAGTTGCGTAGGCTTGAGTTGGTCGACGACAACATTTTTTGAATTGACTGTAGAGGAGATATGTAGCACCAACATAATCAAAACATGCGCAAACCCATTGAAATATGTCGGGGGCGTGTCCCAGGGACATATAGATATTTCTTCAACATAATTACGCATTCCTAAATAAATATTACAAAATAGAAAATTTGCATTGCGTAAGTCTGAGCAAATGCTAGAAAAAGGATTTCTTTATATTACGCAAGATCTAACACAGAATGTTTACTTTTTGCACCGCACTTTCCCAGAAATATTCGAAGTAGTGGTTTTTGTATAATGGAAATATCTAAAGAAATATTAGAAAACATATATTTTGCATGCCTAATGATTATTAGAATTGGAGGTTTTTCCACTTTTTGTTTGTTTTAGAAAGTTCAATGCACATGCATAAAAGTATATCAATAAATTTAATATTACATCATTAAATCTTACTTGAAAATGAGTAAAAAATTGAAACGAATGGCATTCATTTTAATATCAGGCATAGAAAATGAAAACGATAGTTTTTAAAAAGGAAGAGAAAAAATAGCTATCTTCACCCCTAAAGCAGCCATGAAACGAGTATGCACGGAATGTTATAATCACTTTCTGGGTGTGATTCTTAGGTGAGAAGCATTATGAATGCCCCCAGGTCGGCAGTTGCCTATTTAAGCGAGAAAATCCAATGTTTCGACCTCATTTGCTCAGGTTCGCTGAGATTTATTCCCTTGGCTTTTCTGTACCAATGTCGCCGAACCTTCCCTAAACGCCATTGCCGTTCAGTACCAACAGTCGTCTAGGTAAGTATTTGGATTGTTTCACGTCATGTTTACGGGCTTCGCTCGATTCTTGCCATCGTTTTAACAATTATTTGGCCGTGTGTGTTTGGTCGTCCTTCAGTCCAGCCACGTGTTTGCTCTCGGAGTTCATGTTCACTTTTGCCATGGACTCCTTTTCGTTGTGTTTGATATTTACTCTGCGGCCTCGACACGTGTGTTTGCATAATTAGGTTTCCCTAATAATTTAATTTAATTTAATTAACAGTTCTTGCGCATTTCGCAAGCCTCAATGCGCTTATGAGATAAAAAAGAAAAATATGTACAAAACATAATATGAATAAAAAAATATATGAATATATATAAATGGAATATAATGAGAAAATTGATGCATATATCTATGTACAATTATATAAAACTACAAGATATACACTCAATTAAGAATTTTTGTCGGGTTCAGAAACATAGAACATAGGAGCTGAGACCGAAATGGCACATGGGAAGTACGTTAGTTAGGTGTATGCTGTGACCGGCGACCCGTGGCATCATCCACTGTTTTCAATTATACGCGTTTGGCATCCTAAACCTACTGCATGGATGGCACAAACGAATAAAGTATAATATAATTATGTTATTTCCCGTGTGCCGTGTGATTTAAACTTGTTAACAGATTTTGCATTTTTAATATGCTGCGGAAGTTTGTTCCACAGTTTAGGAGCAGCGATTGTAAAAGCTTTATCTCCGTATGTGGCTGTACCGGACCTAGGAACTACTAACAGCAGAGCCGTAGCCACCGGTACGGTTGTGCGCTTATGACCGGACCACTTTTTACAATCAGAACTACTTTCCCTCTTGAAAGAGAAATGTCTACTATATCTTTTTTATGAGAAAAACCGGACCTAATTTTTAAAAAACCAGACTACTTTCCAAATGGCGGCTACGGCCCTGGATAGGTCCATCGCATTGATATAAGAAATCATCCTTCTACCGCCGTTTGTATTGCCATAGAAACCTGACCTCTATATTGCTTAATATCTATAATTTTGTCTCCAGATCTCACTTTAAAACGGACATATTTGCTCACGAACTCAGCATATATTTTGTTACTGATTCGAGAAGTTGTCCGAGTGGAGACTGGTACTAATCTGGAGAAAATACCCGCGAATTTTGCTTTAAGAATATATTTAATCGTTTTTTTCAAACTTTTGTTCAAATCATTTTAATAGTATGGAAATATTACAGTGTTTCTTTAAAAAATGCTTCCCCATTCTTCACATAATATCCCTCATTTGGAAATGACCAGAGTTGATGGGCAATTCTGTGCGATGCTTTATTTATAGAACGTAACCGACGTTTAGATATGCAATGCTCTTATAAGCTAATAAGATAAGATGATGCACTACAATTAACGATCTTATAAGTTAGTAATAATACTTTAAACGTGATACGAAAATGAACTGTTAACCAATGTAAGTTATAAAGTATTGGAGATATATGTTCCTTCTTTTTGGTCCTGGTCACTGAGCTGGCTGCTGAATTTTGGATGCGCTGCAACTTACTTAAATGTTTGGCAGGTAAGCCATATAGAACGCTATTACAATAATCTAACTTCGATGTAATAAAAGCGTGTACTAAACACTCAGAAGAAGAGCTGTCAAGATATTTCCTTATTCTTATCCGATATTTCTGACTGTAACGAGGCTGAACGACAGACATTGTTGACATTACTAGACATAGTGAGATGTTGGGCAAATAAGACTCCTAAATTACGTGCCTCTTTACTGGTAGATACTATATGTTGGCCAATGTTTATGCTAGGTATTGTAAGTTCTTTTGAAAAAAGAGACGAAAAATGAACTATTTCAGTCTTAGATGTATTGCAGCTAAGCTTCTTCGTTGCAAAAAAATGATTGTACAGCATAGATACATTGTTCAAAGTTAGCTAAACGTGAAACTCTGAAGTCAGGGTTCATTGTTATGTTAAGTTGAATGTGAGTGTGGTCAGTCAATCTTCGTATTTACTGTTCAGCCTGTGGTTAAATTTTATATTTTCAGGTAGTCCCCCGGGAGGGGGAGGGGGGTACTCCCATATATGGACTATACGGGGATGATCCGCTGAACAGGGTATGGTTTTTCTAGCTTCTTGTCATAAACAGGGTATGCATACTCATGTACTCATACTCGCACTCGCACTTATAGACATAGATTTTATTTGATACCTAAATGTTTACATTAATCAAAAATATTAAAGAGAAATTGTCCAGAACGTAAGGTACAAGCTATCTAAAATGACTAAAACGTTAATCTAGTTAGACAGCTATACATTTAACATTTAAATATAAATATTACATAACGTACGGCTGAGGCATAAATGAAATTGATAAAAAATTGAAGGCATTTTCACGTCTTGGTTTACTTAGTTCTTTCTAAAGAAAAAAAGTAGGATTCGAATAACTGGAATAATCAACAAAAAAGTAAAATTCATTTCATTGTTGCCTTGTTGCATTTTTCTTTGCACGCGACTCAACGTTGTTCAAAAACCGTTGTCATCGCCAAAGGTGATAGGCAATAGGCGAAAGGCGAAAAGCGATAGGATATACGTCATTCTAAATCATTTCCATGTCTGAGTGACCTTTCGCCTATCGCCTTTGGCGATGACAACGTTTTTTGAATTAGGTGTATCATTCACTTCATATTTATTATATTAGTGGCGAAAACATTAAGAGAAAGCGTTGGTGAAGGCGAAATCCAACGTAGAGCGAAAGCTCTCTGGAAAACGGTTTCGCATGAAGAAAAAGAGGAGTATGTCCGCCATGCTGACGAGGCAAATAAATACCCTCAATCCAAGTTAAAAACAAGAACCAGGAAAATCAAAAAACTTACTGGAATAATACAAGAATGTGTGAGTTATAAATCTATAAAATTAGCTTGTCGTATATCTACATAATATATACTGATATAATAAGTTGATTTTCTATTTTCTCGTTATATATCAGATTGATCAACTTGACGTTTTGGGGTGTCCATCCTTGTGGATAGGACATATAGATCAGTATAGATGGCACCCCAGAAAGGTATTTTGCGAAGGGAGCTGAGAAACCTGCCAATGATGAACCCTTTGATTTCTTCGCTTATAAACAGCGTTGATATGTACAAGTATAGTTAGTGTAAATCTTTAGGATTTTTGCTATTCTAGTTATGAACTGAATCAATGTTCTTTTCACTGCGGAAGCAGATGTACTGAATAAAACAAAGGAATTTGGAATTTGATTTTCATCAGAACTATAAAGACAGCAAGAAAGGCAACCAAATTCCTGAAGCCTCGACCTCTGCTGCCTCTACCGAGCCACGGTTGTGAATGAAAGCGAATAGAATCCTGTCTAAAATTATTATGTATAAAAACGACATAAAACGACATGTTGCAAGACGTTGTAATTACTGCTTTAATACAACGTTACAACACGCAGTAATTACTGCTTTACAAGGATGTTACAACACGCAGTAATTACTGCTTTACAAGGGCGTTACAACACGCAGTAATTACTGCTTTACAAGACATTACAACACGCAGTAATTACTGCTTTACAAGGATGTTACAACACGCAGTAATTACTGCTTTACAAGGACGTTACAACATGCAGTAATTACTGCTTTACAATGACGTTACAACATGCAGTAATTACTGCTTTACAAGGACGTTACAACACGCAGTAATTACTGCTTTACAAGGACGTTACAACATGCAGTAATTACTGCTTTACAATGACGTTACAACATGCAGTAATTACTGCTTTACAATGACGTTACAACATGCAGTAATTACTGCTTTACAAGGACGTTACAACACGCAGTAATTACTGCTTTACAAGGATGTTACAACACGCAGTAATTACTGCTTTACAAGGACGTTACAACATGCAGTAATTACTGCTTTACAAGGACGTTACAACATGCAGTAATTACTGCTTTACAAGGACGTTACAACACGCAGTAATTACTGCTTTACAAGGACGTTACAACACGCAGTAATTACTGCTTTAGAAGGACGTTACAACATGCAGTAATTACTGCTTTACAACGACGTTACAACACGCAGTAATTACTGCTTTACAATGACGTTACAAAATGCAGTAATTACTGCTTTACAAGGACGTTACAACACGCAGTAATTACTGCTTTACAAGGACGTGACAACACGCAGTAATTACTGCTTTACAAGGACGTTACAATACGCAGTAATTACTGCTTCACAAGGACGTTACAACATGCAGTAATTACTGCTTTACAAGGACGTTACAACATGCAGTAATTACTGCTTTACAATGACGTTACAACACGCAGTAATTACTGCTTTACAAGGACGTTACAACACGCAGTAATTACTGCTTTACAAGGACGTTACAACACGCAGTAATTACTGCTTTACAATGATGTTACAACATGCAGTAATTACTGCTTTACAAGGACGTTACAACACGCAGTAATTACTGCTTTACAAGGACGTTACAACACGCAGTAATTACTGCTTTACAAGGACGTTACAACATGCAGTAATTACTGCTTTACAACGACGTTACAACACGCAGTAATTACTGCTTTACAAGGACGTTACAACATGCAGTAATTACTGCTTTACAATGACGTTACAAAATGCAGTAATTACTGCTTTACAAGGACGTTACAACACGCAGTAATTACTGCTTTACAAGGACGTGACAACACGCAGTAATTACTGCTTTACAAGGACGTTACAATACGCAGTAATTACTGCTTCACAAGGACGTTACAACATGCAGTAATTACTGCTTTACAAGGACGTTACAACATGCAGTAATTACTGCTTTACAAGAACGTTACAACACGCAGTAATTACTGCTTTACAAGGACGTTACAACATGCAGTAATTACTGCTTTACAAGGACGTTACAACACGCAGTAATTACTGCTTTACAAGGACGTTACAACATGCAGTAATTACTGCTTCACAATGACGTTACAACACGCAGTAATTACTGCTTCACAAGGACGTTACAACACGCAGTAATTACTGCTTTATAAGGACATTACAAAACGCAGTAATTACTGCTTCACAAGGACGTTACAACACGCAGTAATTACTGCTTTATAAGGACATTACAAAACGCAGTAATTACTGCGTTACAATTTATTATTGAAAACAACAGGAAGTAATTACTGCTGTACAAGGACATTACAACATTGCTGTTATTACTGCGTTACAAGTGGTAAATTAGCATATTATAACTAGATGGGATCCCTGTGGTTTACATAATATGAGAATGGGTTAATTTCTTGTGGATGAAGAGAGAGTTCAACATGGCTTTTATTCGTTTTTATCAGAAAGAGGACAAATCTTGGGAAGATGTCTAGAAATGGCTTACTCAATTGAAGCTACGAAGATTCGCGTAAAAGCCATGCAGGATAAAACAGACCCGACTGAAGCAGCCAGTGAATAGAGTCAATAGGCAGCAATCAAGAAACAAAAAAGAAAAGAAGTACAAAGGTACCGAGTCACCTAAGGAAGGTAAGCCAAGAAACTCAAACAAAAAGTGTTATTTCTGTGGAAAAAACTTTCACAAACGTTAACAGCGTCCAGTCAACAACGTTACGTGTAACAAATGTGGCAAGAAAGATCATTTTAAAGCCGTCTGCAAATCAAAATCCGTGCAAGGAGTGGAAGACAGTGAAGCAACTTGCCAACTACAAGACAATACAATCCTTGAAGCCCTACCATACGACCCATTTCTTGGTGCTATCCAGAACAACATGACAAAAACCAAAGGCTGGACGTCAGTTGAAATTCTAGTTGATGACTCCAAGATTAACTTTAAGATAGACACTGGACACGGGTCAGTTCCGGTGATTTTGCTCATTTGCATGCTATATCGCGGAACGCCTGTCACATTACAAAGGAATTACGAAGGAATTACAAAGAATAATCAATAATGTTAAATTATTGCTACAAATGTAAGGAATGGTGTTACTTGGATTGTTCTTTCTCAGTGCTTTTCTACGGCAAATTACGAACTTTGTTCGATGGCAAATGCCGATCGAATTCCTTGCCTTCTGCCTTCAAACTACTGTTCATACATCCAAAAGCTATATAGTGTTTGACCATAGTTAGAAAGACTACAAAATACTTTGTATATCAAAGATATCTATCAAAATGTTGTGATTCCTCGAATAGTTTGTAGTAAATTTCTTAGCAAATTATCCAAAGCCCGACCCGATCCCATTTTGATGCTATTTTCATCACGATACCGCTGGTTTGTTGGTGTGGCGTGCTCATCTACGATAAGAGCTATTAGTACTTTCCACTCTCGATCGCAATAACGGAGAAGCGTAAAGAAAAAATGTAGCACCGGAAATTTACCTCTTAGCTCTTGGTCAATTCCAGCGATTTTCTTTGAGTGAATACTGTGTCAAAATGGCGTCCTTTTGTATGGAAAGTACGACAATGCCTTTAAGAAATGCCATAGTGTGTCTTCGTAAATGCCCTGCTGAAAAATGTAGCACAGGAAATTTGATGTACATTCACTACATTAAAGTCACCAGTTTCTATTGAAGACGCACTTTTTTAAACCGAGCGAATCCCGTTTGGAGGTTTGGAGTCAAGGAAGCAAACCGCGCGAGGCTTGGTACCAAAATTGTTTGAAAGTTGTTGTTGGCGCGGATAGTCATGACATATTTAATGGCGGACGAAAAATGATGAAAACTTTTATACAAGCTCAAGGACTAAGGCGATTCTGGACTTGTAAACCTATAACGTAACTATAAGGCGGTCATGACTTAGTTTTGAGTGCAATTGTATACACGATGAGCAGATGTAAACATTATCTCCGATAAGACTTATGGAATTAACTTTAACCACAAACCCCTACTACCGTCAAATAAGAATCTCAAGGGTCCAGACCAAAAGGCTCTGCCAATACTTGGCTATATCAAATGTAGTATGATAAAGGGACACAAGTCAATCCAAGCAAACATCTTAATTATGAAGGGAAGAACAAGTGTGCTAGGCAGAGACAGTAGTGTTGCATTGGGTGTTGTTGCTTTAACCGTTGATAATGTAGAAAATTAGCCTCAGCTCTTTAAAGGACTTGGTGAAATGCCACACCCCTACAAGATTGAGCATGAACCATTAGCTCAACCTAATTCTGTCTAATATCCTCGTAGTATTCCAGTCCAAATTAATTGCCAAAGTTAAGGAGCTGGACAGATTTGATTCACTTGGAGTAGTCAAAAGAATAACCGAACCAACAAAATGGTATGCACCAACCGTGGTAGTCCCAAAGTCAAATGATAACGTCAGAATCTGTGTTGACTATACCCGCTGAACCGAGCTGTGATGAGGGAAAGACACATACTTCCCACAGTTGATCAAGTAAAGTACCCCCTTAGCCAATGGCTACAGTCCAGTAGAATTGCTGACTTCTAGAAACAAAGTTATCAGTAGCACCTGGTAACCTACAAGCAGCACCTTCAAAGACAGAAGACCTACTACAGAAGAAGGAAAAGGCAAGACTAAACATGAAACTGAACTTTGACTCACGTCATGCAGCCAAACAGCTACCAGTCTTGCAGAAGAACGACCACGTATGGATAAAAGAAAGAAAGGAAAGCGAAAAGGTACAAGAGCAGATCAACAACTACAACAGATCTTACATAGTCAACACCCAAATGGTATTTACAGAAGGAACAGAGTCCAGCTGAGCAAAATACCAGCGACTGATTTAATAAGCTCCAACGAATCAACATCCACAAGAAAGGAAGTAATCCATACATCTCGTACAGCCACACCAGAAGTGCAGCGACCACCCCCTCTTCCAAAGCCGGCAGAGTCACCTGTACGAACAAGATCTCAGGGGCGAATTTCGAAGAAATCGAATCGATTTAAATGAACACATTTCTTATTAGCCTAGTAGATTTGGCTAAACGCTGAACATTTTATATGTTTGATTGAACATTGAACAGTATTATTACACTGTCACATTGTTTTTATGTTAGTTACGGAGGGGAGATGTTGCATGTTTCCTTATTTTCTTCATTTATTTTAACATAAACAATTTTCCACAACAGTTTGCTTTGATTGTGATTGTATAACTTGATTTTTGTAATTAAAGTAATTAAAATTCAAAACAGCTAATTATACTACTTACCTATAATACAATAATCTTACTACAAGTTGTAACGTCGACCTTGTAAAGCAGTAATTACTGCGTGTTGTAATGTCCTTGTAAAGCAGTAATTACTGCATGTTGTAATGTCCTTGTAAAGCAGTAATTACTGCATGTTGTAACGTCCTTGTAAAGCAGTAATTACTGCGTGTTGTAATGTCCTTGTAAAGCAGTAATTACTGCGTGTTGTAACGTCCTTGTAAAGCAGTAATTACTGTGTGTTGTAACGTCCTTGTAAAGCAGTAATTACTGCGTGTTGTAATGTCCTTGTAAAGCAGTAATTACTGCATGTTGTAACGTCCTTGTAAAGCAGTAATTACTGCATGTTGTAACGCCCCGTTGTAAAGCAGTAAATACTGTGTGTTGTAACGTCCTTGTAAAGCAGTAATTACTGCATGTTGTAACGTCCTTGTAAAGCAGTAATTACTGCATGTTGTAACGTCCTTGTAAAGCAGTAATTACTGCATGTTGTAACGTCCTTGTAAAGCAGTAATTACTGCATGTTGTAACGTCCTTGTAAGCAGTAATTACTGCGTGTTGTAATGTCCTTGTAAAGCAGTAATTACTGCATGTTGTAACGTCCTTGTAAAGCAGTAATTACTGCATGTTGTAACGTCCTTGTAAAGCAGTAATTACTGCGTGTTGTAACGTCCTTGTAAAGCAGTAATTACTGCGTGTTGTAACGTCCTCGTAAAGCAGTAATTACTGCGTGTTGTAATGTCCTTGTAAAGCAGTAATTACTACATGTTGTAACGTCCTTGTAAAGCAGTAATTACTGCGTGTTGTAATGTCCTTGTAAAGCAGTAATTACTGCATGTTGTAACGTCCTTGTAAAGCAGTAATTACTGCGTGTTGTAACGTCATTGTAAAGCAGTAATTACTGCGTGTTGTAACGTCCTTGTAAAGCAGTAATTACTGTGTGTTGTAACGTCCTTGTAAAGCAGTAATTACTGCGTGTTGTAATGTCCTTGTAAAGCAGTAATTACTGCGTGTTGTAACGTCCTTGTAAAGCAGTAATTACTGTGTGTTGTAACGTCCTTGTAAAGCAGTAATTACTGCGTGTTGTAATGTCCTTGTAAAGCAGTAATTACTGCATGCTATAACGTCCTTGTAAAGCAGTAATTACTGCGTGTTGTAACATCCTTGTAAAGCAGTAATTACTGCGTGTTGTAACGTCATTGTAAAGCAGTAATTACTGCGTGTTGTAACGTCCTTGTAAAGCAGTAATTACTGCGTGTTGTAACGTCCTTGTGAAGCAGTAATTACTGCGTGTTGTAACGTCCTTGTAAAGCAGTAATTACTGCGTGTTGTAACGTCCTTGTATAGCAGTAATTACTGCGTGTTGTAATGTCCTTGTAAATCAGTAATTACTGCGTGTTGTAACGTCCTTGTAAAGTAGTAATTACTGCGTGTTGTAACGTCCTTGTATAGCAGTAATTACTGCGTGTTGTAACGTCCTTGTAGTGCAGTTTTCGTATGACTGTGAAAAATTCATGGCACGGACACGGCCAGGACACGGCAAAGGATACGCCAGATCAATCACATTGCACGAGAATATACTCTCCATCCAATCAAATACCCGGAACACGGCATAAACACGGCGCAGACACGGTCACGCCAAGATCACGGCACTTTTAGACCAATCATAATGCGCGTGAAAAAAATCAGCCTATCAAAGTTCTAGAAAGTATCATTGTCACGGCACGTCACGCTTACGGCACTGAGCTTTTCACAGTCATACGAAAACTGCACTAAAGCAGTAATTACTGCATGTTGTAACGTCCTTGTATAGCAGTAATTACTGCGGGTTGTACTGCACGTGCACATAGGTTTTTTTTACCAGTGGCATACTCAAGGAAGGATTCCAGAGGTCCCAGAATGAAATATGACGAGTTTCAAAGATACCACTCTAATCTATTTCATTCCCTATCCTTTTCTTTAAAACCTCTGTAAATCTACTGGACGATCGTTTTTAAAAAAGGAAATAACGAAAAACGAAGTGAAAAATAGCTATATTTTATCTTCACTTAATAGGAACCTTCCATCAGGTTTGCATTCATCCTTTAATTGAAAATATGATACAAGCTTCAAACAATTTAATCTTTTCTTCGCCCTCTAAACTATTTAACTATTTAGTCGTTTTTTTAAGGGTCCCAAGGGGCGCGTGTTTGTATATCAGCGTGCGCGTCGGTTTCTGGCCACTTTCGAGTACATATCGACTCACACAACTTCACTGCAGAAAAAACGAGAAAATACATGCTGTGTAGCCTCTACGACGAAGGATCAAAGGTAATATAGATGCAAACATCATATGTGAGCATTATGTAAGATTTTAGAAGAAACATAGCTCTTGTACCGGCTTATTTCAAAGACGATTTACGAGGTATATTGATTGCATTGGTGCTTACGATCAGTGATTATTCATCTTTTTGCCGCAATTAATCTGAAATCTTTTATTGGTAATATGTTTTATTTCTAAAATCTATATAAGTTTTGTTTGAAAAATCTTTATTCGATAACTCATTCATGTCTTGGGATTGTGGCGGGCTTTCCGTGTTATTCGCGCTGGCATATCACAGTAAACCCAACTTGGAAAAACTTTGACTTCGTTTTTCTCTATATGGCTAAAAGTGTCCAGTAATTTTCTTAAGTTATCTTAATATATATATTTAGGCACTGCCTAAAAGCGGAGCTCCCGATAAGGAAGTCACAGGGAGAACAATTTGAATGAAACCGAACGGTAAAAATAAGATCGGGGAAAAAATATTCAATTATTTTTTATTCGAGATGCAGTGAAATCGAATCGAAATGCACTACATTGTTTTTTTGTTGTTTTTTTTTTGCGCGAGTACATATCTCCCACAGGAATTTTGTACAAAACTCACCACCACCGCCAGGGGCTAGTTTTGCTCTTGGAAGATTCTTCGACAAAGTTTTCCAAAAAACCGACATTTTTAGGCTTTGAATCTCTTTTACTTAAAAAAACGAATGATATCTATAGATAATCCAATACAATATCAAGTTTAGTGAAATTTACCTCAGATGTCTTTCATTGAAATCGAAAATCTGGAGATTTAGGACAAATCAAGACCAAAAAACAGACTTGGAAACTGGTTAAGTGAGCAAAATATAAGCTTACTTTAATAATTACGTCTTTTACAGAACGAGACGAAGTTTACATTAATTTAAACTTGACAAGAACAACTGAGACAAAATAGAAAATAAAGGCAATGCAAAAAGGCAATGCAAAATGACGAATTTCTTGGTCAGTAAATTGGCGTTTGTAAATGTTTTTGAATATTTTTTACGGCTTTTTAAAGTGAAAGTCTAGGTCTTTCTACAACAACATCTCTCAACAACACAAATTTAAGCTCATTTTTATAATCAGTTTTTTTAATTGTCTTTGGTCTATAACTTGCCGTAAAGCGATTTTTTTCTATGCATTTGAGAGTCGCCTTAGATAGTAGTTTTGCTTCAAATTCCTTTGTCTTTCACGCTCATTTTCTCTTTGTTCATTCGTGAAGTTTTGACTCAAATTCCTTTGTATTTCACGTTCATTTTCTCTTTGTTCATCCGTCAAGTTTTGCCTCATATTCCTTTTTCTTTCACGATCATGTTCTCCTTGTTTATAATCGAAGTCCCGCCTGGATTTGCGTTCTCTATCTCTCTCTCTCTCTCTGCTTGCCGCTTTTCTTTGGTGAGTCCTTCGTCTTTGCTTTCCTTTTTCACGCTACCAGAGTTTTTCCTCTTTCGAAAAAAAACTCTTTTACTTCTGGCCTTTTTTTTTTTTTGCTTCATTCTCCTCTGAGCTTTCTTTCGACATATCGATTTCAGAAAGGGGTTCCATCGTAAATAGAGTAAATATAAATATAAGCTTGAATAAAAAAATGTGTTGTTATCTTTCGGTATTTCTATACGTAATAAAAGCCGGATTTACCTTTATGCGTACCCGGATATTGCAACGCGTCGACATTCCCGCCAAAAAAAAATTAACCAGCCAATCGGAATGCTTGTGTACAAAATCAACTCGATAGTTTACCATTTTTTCTTAGGTATGGTGCTCCGCTCCGCTATGAGGTCTCGAAGAGGCCTATCATGTGTGTTGGTTTTGTTTGGAAATACCGTTTAAAAAATACCCGAAATAAGGAAAATCACTAGAAACGATATACCGCTGATCCAAACATATTTTACTTTAATAGCGGAGCTCCCGCGCGGGCCGAAGGCCCGCGCGAGCGGAGCACCATACAAATGGATTGGCTGACGTCACTTCCGTCCGTCCGTCCGTCCGTCCGTCCGTCCGTCCGTCCGTCCGTCCGTCCGTCCGGGCGTGTACACAAGCATTCTGATTGGCTAGTTAAATTATCTTTTTTTTTGGCGGGAATGTCGACGCGTTGCAACATCCGGGTACACATAAAGATCCGGCTATTAAACTTTTGTAAAAAACGTTTTACACCTTTTATTACGTATAGAAATACCGAAAGATAACAACACAAGATAAGCTTATATTTATATTTACTCTATTTACGATTACTATTTACGAACCCATTTCCGAAATCGATATGTCGAAGAGGAGAATGAAGCCAAAAAAGAAAGGCCAGAAGTAAAAGAGTTTTTTCGAAAGAGGAAAAACTCTGGTGGCGTGAAAAAGGAAGACAAAGACGAAGGAATCTTACCAAAGAAAGCGGCAAGCAGAGAGAGAGAGAACGCAAATCCAGGCGGGACTTCGATTATAAACAAGGAGAACATGATCGTGAAAGAAAAAGGAATACGAGGCAAAACTTGACGTATGAACAAAGAGAAAAATAACGTGAAATACAAAGGAATTTGAGTCAAAACTTCACGAATGAACAAAGAGAAAAGAGCGTGAAAGACAAAGGAATTTGAAGCAAAACTACTAGCTAAGGCGACTCTCAAATGCACAGAAAAAATTGCTTTAGGGCAAGTTATAGACCAAAGACAATTATAAAAAACTTTCATGTATTCAAAGATATATTAAGAAGTGTTCTTCAAGAATGCAGGTGTGTTGTTTAGCAAACAATCGTTTATTATTTTTTTGACAAGCTTTTTTTCTCGACGAATCGACAAATCAAAGACTTTCCCTCAAAACTTTTAATATTTCTGGAGATAAGCTTAATTTATTTTAATGTTGAGTAAATATAACATGAAGAGCATATTACAACAAATATTCGTCCTTTATTTTGCTTTGTAAATCTTTAGCAATTCGATTAACGTTGTAAAACGTTGTTTTTAACCAACTATCGTATGTTTTTCATTCAAGAAAGATTCGCCTCCTATCGCGGGGTCCCAAAACAACGAAGACTTTCATTTAATAATTTTATTTCTACAGATAATTTATTTAAGTATTGAATGAAATATAAATTTACACCAAATATTCAACTGTTTATTAAGCTATTTGAGCAAGTATGATTATAAAAATGAGCTTGAATTTGTGTTGTTGAGAGATGTTGTTGTAGAAAGACCTAGACTTTCACTTTAAAAAACTGTAAAAAATATTCAAAAACATTTACAAACGCCAATTTACTGACAAAGAAACTCGTCATTTTGCTTTGCCTTTTTGCATTGCCTTAATTTTTTATTTTATCTCAGTTGTTCATGTCAAGTTTAAATGAATGTAAACTTCGTCTCGTTCTGTAAAAGACGTAATTATTAAAGTAAGCTTATATTTTGCTCACGTTAACCAGTTTCCAAGTCTGTTTTTTGGGCGGTCTTGATTTGTCCTAAATCTCCAGATTTTCGATTTCAGTGAAAGACATCCGAGGTAAATTTCACTAAACTAGATATTGTATTGGATTATCTGTAGTTATCTTTTTTTTTTTTTAAGTAAGGGAGATTCAAAGCCTAAAAATGTCGTTTTTTTTTGAAAACTTTGTCGAAGAATCTTCCAAGAGCAAAATTAGCCCCTGGCGGTGGTGGTGAGTTGTGTACAAAATTCCTAAGTGGGAGGTATGTACTCGCGCAAATAATTAAATAAAAAATAAAAAATGTAGTGCATTTCGATTCGATTTCACTGCATGGTTTTTATTATGGGAGAATTATCTTCATTTAATAATTGAAGAATTTTTTTCCCCGATCTTATTTTTACTTTCAGTTTCATTCAAATTGTTCTTTCTG
Source organism: Actinia equina (assembly GCA_011057435.1). Lineage (NCBI taxonomy): Eukaryota > Metazoa > Cnidaria > Anthozoa > Actiniaria > Actiniidae > Actinia > Actinia equina. The sequence continues at coordinate 335,948 of WHPX01001246.1, read as the reverse complement.
TGACTTCCGTATCGGGAGCTCCGCTTTTAGGCAGTGCCTAAATATATATATTAGCGGAGCTCCCGCCTCGGACCGCGCGAGCGGAGCACCATACCTAAGAAAAAATGGTAAACTATCGAGTTGATTTTTCATGGCTTGGCTGACGTCACTTCCGTCCGTCCGGGCGTGTACACAAGAATCCTGATTGGCTGGTTAGATTATCTTTTTTTTGGCGGGAATGTCGACGCGTTGCAACATCCGGGTACACATAAAAATAAATCCGGCTATTAAACTTTTGTAAAAAACGTTTTACACCTTTTATTACGTATAGAAATACCGAAAGATAACAACACAAATTTTTATTCAAGCTTATATCTATATTTATATTTACTCTATTTACGATGGAACCCCCTTCCGAAATCGATATGTCGAAAGAAAGCTCAGAGGAGAATGAAGCCAAAAGAAAGGCCAGAAGTAAAAGAGTTTTTTCGGAAGAGGAAAATCTCTGTAGGCGTGAAAAAGGAAGGCAAAGACGAAGGAATGTCACCAAAGAAAAGCGGCAAGCAGAGAGAGAGAGAAAACGCAAATCCAGGCGGGACTTCGATTATGAACAAGGAGAACATGATCGTGAAAGAAAAAGGAATATGAGGCAAATCTTGACGGATGAACAAAGAGAAAATGATCGTGAAACTGAGACAAAGGAATTTGAAGCAAAACTACTAGCTAAGGCGACTCTCAAATGCACAGAAAAAATCGCTTTAGGGCAAGTTATAGACCAAAGACAATTAAAAAACTTTCATGTATTCAAAGATGGATTAAGAAGTGTTCTCCAAGAATTCAGGTGTGTTGTTTAGCAAACAATCGTTTATTATTTTTTGACAAGCATATTTTCTCGACGAATCGACAAATCACAGACTTTCCCTCAAAACTTTTAATATTTCTGTAGATAAGCTTAATTTATTTTAATGTTGGAGTAAATATAACATGAAGAGCATATTACAACAAATATTCGTCCTTTATTTAGCTTTGAAAATGTTTAGCAATTCGGTTGTTTTTATCTAACTATCGTATGTTTTTCGTTCAAGAAAGATTCGCCTCCTATCGCGGGGTCCCGTCGGCCCACAAAACAACGAAGACTTTCATTTGATAATTTTATTTCTACAGATAATTTATTTATGTATTGAATGAAATATAAACTTACACCAAATATTCAACTGTTTATTAAGCTGCATTCGAGCAAGTCTGATTATAAAAATGAGCTTAAATTTGTGTTGTTGAGAGATGTTGTTGTAGAAAGATCTAGACTTTCACTTTAAAAAGCCGTAAAAAATATTCAAAAGCATTTACCAACGCCAATTTACTGACCAAGAAATTCGTCATTTTGCATTGCCTTTTTGCATTGCCTTTATTTTCTATTTTGTCTCAGTTGTTCTTGTCAAGTTTAAATTAATGTAAACTTCGTCTCGTTCTGTAAAAGACGTAATTATTAAAGTAAGCTTATATTTTGCTCACTTAACCAGTTTCCAAGTCTGTTTTTTGGTCTTGATTTGTCCTAAATCTCCAGATTTTCGATTTCAATGAAAGACATCTGAGGTAAATTTCACTAAACTTGATATTGTATTGGATTATCTGTAGTTATCTTTCGTTTTTTTTAAAGTAAAATAGATTCAAAGCCTAAAAAATGTCGGTTTTTTGGAAAACTTTGTCGAAGAATCTTCCAAGAGCAAAACTAGCCCGTGGGGGTGGGGGGGAGTTGTGTACGAAATTCCTAAAAGGAAGAGTATGTACTCGCGCAAGAAAAAAACAACAAACAAACAAACAAAAAAACAATGTAGTGCATTTTGATTCGATTTCACTGCATGGTTTTATTATGGGAGAAATTATCTTCATCTCGAATAAAAAATAATTGAAGACTTTTCCCCCGATCTTATTTTAACCTTCAGTTTTATTCAAATTGTTCTCCCTGTGACTTCCGTATCGGGAGCTCCGCTTTTAGGCAGTGCCTAAATATATATATTATTATTACCACCCCTATAAAACCTTTAATGCCATTCTGATCAAGAAAATATCTTCAGAACCATGTTAGTATCATCCTTGGAAAAACTCAGTATTTTTATTTACGAAAATTTTGACCCACTGAAAAAAACGCTTATTTTGCACTTCAAACCATTCAAGCGCCTTGTTTTCTATAAAATTAAATAAAACGTAAAATATTTTTACTCTCTGATTTAAGGTTCTACTATTACTTTTTATTATGAGTAAAATAAATTGAATCAAAAGCCTTCTTTCATTTTTTATTAAGCGTTTTCATAGGGTTAAGGCGTTTGGGCACCCTGTGGTACAGTTTAAATATAAGTAGGAGTTTATAATCACTATTTTGGGATTGAAAACTATGCAAAAACTGCAAATGTTACTAAGAATTATAAATTCACAATGAGCAAGTAATTTTCTTTCTGTTTCATTCAAGGTTATTAAGTAAAACTAGTTTTTAAGGAGGCTCTGGGTAGTTTTGGTCTGGCACACCTAGCCGCATTGAAACGGCTCACTTCGTCTTGAATAACTCGATCTGCAAGCACTTTTCACACAATGTCAGGAAAGGATTAAAGGTTTCAAAAAGGATAAATTAGTTTAAAGCAGCGTTTAGTTTAATGACGTAATGATGACGGTCAACTTTTGTCGAAAGCGATAGAAAATATCACTGAAAGCGGCATTCAAAAAAAATCGTCGAACGATTTTTTCTAAATGAAGTCACTAAAAGATGTATTTATTTTACAAATATTTTCCTTTAATTTCATATGCATTGAAGAAGGGTTTTAAGGCAGTCAAATTAAAATAAGTACGCTCACAACTATTTTTCGCTCACGGCTGCTTGTTGATTATTCACGCTTGACTTCCGTGTTATTCCTTGTCGTGTGCTGTTAGTTGTGAGCGTACTTATTTTTATTTGACATTGTCAATTCTTTTGTTAAGTTCCTCCAACATGGCCGCCGTGAATGAATGAATGAATACTTTATTTAAGGAGGGGAGACCTTATCACCCTTAAGTGTTTTTTATGAGGGACCTCCAAGAAAACAATATATAAAATTACAAGTTAAGATAAAACTATGAAAGTGATTTCAAAATTACATACATAATCACAATATAAAAATATTATAAATATTTAAAAAATTATCACATTACTAATTACATACTAGAAAGATATTTTTTCTTAAATATCGTATAAGACTCAGAAGACTTAATTGTGTCTGGTAGAAGATTCCATTCATTTAAAAACATATAACTAGATTTTGATTTGCCCCAGTTGGTCTTTACTAAAGGCAGAGAAATGGCAGACTTATTTCTAATATTATACTTGTATATATCCTCCTCTTTAGGGTTACTATTACTAAAATCAACATTTTTATTAAAAGAATGATAAACAAAAGATAATCTATGAATGACTCTCTCCTAAAACGGAGATCTTTCAATCCTAGCGAAGCTAACGCATCATGGCTTGAAGAATATCTTGATTTGTTAAGAATTATCTTAGCAGCCTTATTCTGAAAGACTTTATACATAAGTATACAATTAAATCTATCGCCCCATACTAAGTCACCATAGTCAAAAATGGGTAAAACAGTTGTGTTAAAAATAATTTCCCTAGAACTAATTGGTAATAAATGCTTAATTCCTTTAATAGGCCATTTGCAGGAGCTAGAAATTAAACTTTATAGATAGAAATTAATAGCTAGAAATTAAACTTAATGAAGATCTAAATCATGTCAAAGACTGGCTTAACAAACACAAGCTTACTCTAAATGTCAAAAAATCAAAATTTATGCTCATCGGTGGACCTAAGAGACTGAGACAGCTGGGGCAAGAAAATCTACAGATTAACCATGAAACAATTTAAAGAACTGAACATTATATCTTAGTTGGTCTGATCAGGTGTACTTCATATGTGATAAAGTATCTAAACATTTAGGTATAATAGGCCATTTGCAGGAATTGATCACTCAATTTGCCCCATAGCAACAAGCCCGTGGCGGGAAGCCAGCCACATATTCCTTGACAACAAAAAGACTGTGATTAGCAAAGCGTAGAGATACCAAGACTATATTGAAGTTTTTAACCTTTGTTTTGTTTCGATTGACCCGATCCTCCGTATAAAGTTGAAAGAAGAGTTTTTTATCGTTGGCGATAATTTTTATCACAAAATTTGGCCGCAAAAGAGAGTTTTTTGTCTTTATTCTGGGCGCCGTGGACCGAAGACGAGTGTGCAATGGCGGAATTCTCAGGGATGTTTATGACTCATTCAAACCCTGATTTAATTGTAAGATTCTCTTCAAACGAATGAAGATATACCTACAAATCCTTTTTATTGGTAATTAATACTCATATTTGCTAGCCTTTGAGGCCTGATTTTACGTCTTAAAATTCGAGTTAAGATATCTTCGCCGACTACTGGCGGCAACAATTATAGACTGCTTTTGTGCTTAAAATGCTTCTCGAATTTAATTTATCTTCGAATTTAATGATTCCAGATGAATCGACTGATGTTTCGAGAATCCCTTTTCGAGAATCCCAGGGGCAATTAATGGGCAATAATTACGTAGTTGGCAAGACTTGCTCAGTTACCAACATCCTCTTGTATAATTCCTTTACAAGAATGCCCTGCTTACGATACTGAGTAATCATTGCTAAAATAGTCACCACATATAGTTATTAGCGCTTTATAAGGAAGTTACAACGTGCAGTAATTACTGATGTACAAGGACATTACAACACGCAGTAGTTACTGCTTTACAAGGACATTACAACATGCAGTAATTACTGCTTTATAAGGACGTTACAACATGCAGTAATTACTGCTTTACAAGAACTTTACAACACGCAGTAATTACTGCTTTACGAGGACGTTACAACATGCAGTAATTACTGCTTTACAAGAACATTACAACATGCAGTAATAACTGTTTTATAAGGACGTTACAAAATGCAGTAATTACTGCTTTACAAGGACGTTACAACATGCAGTAATTACTGCGTTACAAGGACATTACAACAAGCAGTAATTACTGCTATACAATGACGTTATAATGCTCAGTAATTACCGCTTTACAAAGACCTATTTTTAATAACAACATCCAGTAATTAATTCTTTAAAAAGGCAAAACTTCGAAACACCTCGTATAACTAATAATATAATAATATGAATCTCATTTATCAACAGATGCCAAAAGCATTAGAGCAAGTAAAACAAGAGATCTTAAAGAAGTATTGGTCCGAAGGCATGACCTCCACGGGGGACAGAGATGCTATAATAAAAGCTTCAAAAGAAGCTAAAATTGATATTGTGAAAGTGAAGGTAGGCATTTTCGAGGTTTTAATCTGGATTGATTAACAAGTACAAAAATACTGTGGCAATGTAAAAGACATAATTTGTTAAAGTGATAATAATGATAATAACGTTATTGTTAAAATGTACTGTCTCTAACTGAAAAGCCTAATTTATTATGCAGACGTTTCAGCCATTAGCATAGATCTTTCTCATTGTGCAGTCGATATTGTACAGTGATAGCTCATGCTAAATTTGTTTAATAATAAACTAAGTTTTGCAGTCAGAGACCAAACATTTTTAATTGCGGTACAACGAATTTTAAATATTATAGAAATAATAGATTTATTCGGTACTGTTTTCCATATATATGGGTTTTAAGTAAAACACACGTACACGTCATAATAACTCATATACTCCTGCTCCTGCTCCTGCTCCTGCTCCTGCTCCTGCTCCTGCTCCTGCTCCTGCTCCTGCTCCTGCTCCTGCTCCTGCTCCTGCTCCTGCTCCTGCTCCTGCTCCTGCTCCTGCTCCTGCTCCTGCTCCTGCTCCTGCTCCTGCTCCTGCTCCTGCTCCTGCTCCTGCTCCTGCTCCTGCTCCTGCTCCTGCTCCTGCTCCTGCTCCTGCTCCTGCTCCTGCTCCTACTCATATTATTGTTGCCTACAGCAATGGATCGGAAATGAAAGGAAACGCCGCGGAGAGTCCAAAAAGAGAGGGGAGCAAAAAGCCAAAGAGACAACCATGCTCCCCAGCAAAACCAGAAAAAAATGCGCGTATCAGATGTTTAAGTCTGATTTCCTAGCATCAGATTGTAAGTAATTTCTTTTTTGTATCAAATCATCAGCATGAAATTTGCGCATTATAAGGCAACAGGATTTTGTTATTTTACCAAATACGCGTATTTCAAAATCAAACATGATCGCGTTCAAATTCAAAGCAACAAGAATTAATCCAAGACTGAAAAAAATGTTGGGTTTTTTTGCTGGTAATATCAGTATTGAAATCTAACAATTATACGTACTTTGAAGGCATTTTCAAGTCTTGGTTTACATGACATACTTAGTTCTTTTCCTAAAGAAAAAAGTAGCATTTGAATAAGTAGCATTTATTTCATTATTGCCGGCTTGTTGCATTTTTCTTTGCACGTAACTCAATTAACGTTGTTAGTATAACCAGTAATTTGTCATTCACTTCATATTTATTAGTGGCGAAAACATTAAGGAAAAACGTTTTAGAGGGAGAGATCCAACGCAGAGCGAACGCTCTTTGGAAAACCATGTCTCTTGAAGAAAAAGAGGAGTATGCCCGCCATGCTCTCGACGCAAATGAATATCCTCAATTGAATAAGATGCAAACAAGAACCAGGAAATTAAAAAAACTGACTGGAATAATAAAAGAATGTGTGAGTTATAAATCTGGTAAAATAGTTTATCGTATATCTACATATTATATACTGATATAATAAGTTTATTTAATTTTCTCTTTTATCGTTATATATCAGATTGATCAACTTGACGTTTTGGGGTGTCCATCTTTATGGATAGCAAATATAGATGGCACCCCAGAAAAATATTTTGCGGAGGGAGCTGAGAAACTTTCCAATGACCAATCCTTTAATGACTACACTGTTGCTTCGCTTATAAACAGCGTTGGTATGTACAAGTATAATTAGTGTAAATCTTTAGGGATTTTGCTATTTTAGTTATGAACTGAATCAATGTTCTTTTCCACTGCGGAAGATGATGTACTGAATAAAACAAAGGAATTTGGTTCTTAATTTTCAGCAAAATTAAAAGACCAGAAAGGGAGGCACCCAAATACCTGAGGCCTGAGGCCTCAACCTCCGCTGCTTCCGCTACCGAACCAGTTGTGAATGGTAGAGAAATAAATCCTGTCTAATATTATATGTTTAAAAAATAAAAGTTACAACACGCAGTAATTACTGCTTTACAAGGACGTTACAACACGCAGTAATTACTGCTTTACAATGACGTTACAACACCCAGTAATCACTGCTTTACAAGGACGTTACAACACGCAGTAATTAATGCTTTACAACGATCGAAGACATTACAACATGCAGTAATTACTGCTTTACAAGGACGTTACAACACGCAGTAATTACTGCTTTACAAGGACATTATAACATGCAGTAGTTACTGCTTTACAAGGATATTACAACACGCACTAATTAATGCTTTACAAAGACGTTACAAGACGCTGTAATTAATGCGTTACAAGAACGTTACAAGACACTGTAATTACTTCTTAAAAACGCGACGTTGCATCAAGCAGAATTACTCCTTGATAACATAGTTAATGGAGCGGAATGGTTGGGAAACCTATATTGTTCTAGGTTTTTGTTCGACTCTATCCATTATTATATGGGGTTGTTGACCCTGTACAGAGAAAGAAACGTTGCTACGTTTCTTCTTAGTATTTTGTTTTCGCTCCATTAACTATATTTATAATAACGTTAAAAAACGTAGTAATTATTGATTTTTTTTTAGAAGCACATTAAGAAAACAAGTAATTACTCTAGTAATTACTTTTAATAACTAAGCTATTGCTTCGTTTATAAACAGCGTTGATATGTACATGTATAGTTATTTAGTGTAAATCTTAAGGGTATTTTCCACTTTAGCTATACTGAATCAATGATCGTTTGCACTGCGAAAGCTGATGTATTTTCATAATCTTATTATTAGCAAAAGAGAAAATGGAATCTAGATCTAAGAAGCGCCCCTCGAAAGGGCTAAAGAGCAAAGGAAAAGATAAAAAGAGGAGGACAGGTACACTTTCGTTTTTTCAGTTATTGATTATAACCATTCACAAACGTCACGTAGTTATCGATAAGTTTACTGAATAAAACAATGGTATTTGATTTTCATCAAAACTAAAGACAGCAAGAGAGACGTCCAAATGGCTGAGGCTACTAACTCCGATGCTTCTTCCGAACCAGTTGCGAATGGTAGGAAAATAAATCCTGTTTATTATTATTATTTATGAGAGAACAACATAAAAAATGATGCAACACGCAGTAATTACTGCTTTACAAAGACGTTACAACAACCGAGTAATTACGCGGTAGTTACAAAAGGGAGTGATTACTGCTTCATTCTTGCTGATTTTTTTGATCAAAAATAAAAGACAGAAAGAGAGGCACCCAAATACCTGAGGCCACTAACTCCGCTGCCTCTTTCGGACCAGTTGTGAATGGTAGGGCAATAAATCCTGTTTATTATTATTATGTTTAAGAGATGCCACAGAGTAATTACTCCTTTAAAAGGACGTTACAACACGTAGTAATTACTGCTTTACAAGGACGTTACAACATGCAGTAATTACTGCTTTAGAAGGGCGTTACAACACGCAGTAACTACTGCGTTACAAGGACGCTACAACACGCAGTAATTACTGTTTTACAACGAAGACGTTACAACATGCAGTAATTACTGCTTTACAAGAACGTTACAACATGCAGTAATTACTGCTTTAGAAGGGCGTTACAACACGCAGTAACTACTGCTTTACAAGGACGTTACAACACGAAGTAATTACTGTTTTACGACGAAGACGTTACAACATGCAGTAATTACTGCTTTACAACGAAGACATTACAACACGCAGTAATTACTGCTTTACAAGGACATTACAACATGCAGTAATTACTGCTTGACAAGGATGTTACAACACGCAGTAATTACTGTTTTACAAGGATGTTAATACATGCAGTAATTACTGCTTTACAAGGACGTTACAACACGCAGTAATTACTGCTTTACAATGATGTTACAACACGCAGTAATTAATGCTTTACAAGGACATTATAACACGCAGTAATTACTGCTTTACAAGGACATTACAACACGCAGTAATTACTGCGTTACAAGGACGTTACAACACGCAGTAATTAATGCGTTCGAAGGACGTTACAACACGCAGTAATTACTGCTTTACAAGGATGTTACAACACGCAGTAATGACTGCTTTACAAGGACATTACAACACGCAGTAATTACTGCGTTACAAGGACGTTACAACACGCACTAATTAATGCGTTACAAGGACGTTACAAGACACTGTAATTATTGCGTTACAAGGACGTTACAAGACGCTGTAATTACTTCTTTAAAACGCGACGTTGCATCAAGCAGAATTACTCCTTGATAACATAGTTAATGGAGCGGAATGGTTGGGAAACCTATATTGTTCTAGGTTTTTGTTCGACTCTATCCATTATTATATGGGATTGTTGACCCTGTACAGAGAAAGAAACGTTGCTACGTTTCTTCTTAGTATTTTGTTTTCGCTCCATTAACTATATTTATAATAACGTTAAAAAACGCAGTAATTATTGATTTTTTTTTACAAGCACATTAAGAAAATAAGTAATTACTCAAGTAATTACTTTTAATAACTAAGCTATTACAAGGATATTACAACATGCAGTAATTACTGCTTTACAAGGACGTTACAACATGCAGTAATTACTGCTTTACAAGGATATTACAACACGCACTAATTAATGCTTTACAAAGACGTTACAAGACGCTGTAATTACTGCTTTACAATGACGTTACAACACGCAGTAATTACTGCTTTACAAGGACGTTACAACACGCAGTAATTACTGCTTTACAAGAACTTTACAACACGCAGTAATTACTGCTTTACGAGGACGTTACAACATGCAGTAATTACTGCTTTACAAGAACATTACAACATGCAGTAATAACTGTTTTATAAGGACGTTACAAAATGCAGTAATTACTGCTTTACAAGGACGTTAGAACATGCAGTAATTACTGCTTAACAAGGACATTACAACAGGCAGTAATTACTGCTTTACAAGGATGTTACAACATGCAGTAATTACTGCTTTACAAGAACATTACAACATGCAGTAATTACTGCTTTACAAGGACATTACAACATGCAGTAATTACTGCTTTACAAGGACATTACAACATGCAGTAATTACTGCTTTACAAGGACATTACAACATGCAGTAATTACTGCTTTACAAGGATGTTACAACATGCAGTAATTACTGCTTTACAAGGACGTTACAACACGCAGTAATTACTGCTTTATAAGGACGTTACAACACGCAGTAATTACTGCTTTACAATGATGTTACAACACGCAGTAATTAATGCTTTACAAGGACATTATAACACGCAGTAATTACTGCTTTACAAGGACATTACAACACGCAGTAATTACTGCGTTACAAGGACGTTACAACACGCAGTAATTAATGCGTTCGAAGGACGTTACAACACGCAGTAATTACTGCTTTACAAGGATGTTACAACACGCAGTAATGACTGCTTTACAAGGACATTACAACACGCAGTAATTACTGCGTTACAAGGACGTTACAACACGCACTAATTAATGCGTTACAAGGACGTTACAAGACACTGTAATTATTGCGTTACAAGGACGTTACAAGACGCTGTAATTACTTCTTTAAAACGCGACGTTGCATCAAGCAGAATTACTCCTTGATAACATAGTTAATGGAGCGGAATGGTTGGGAAACCTATATTGTTCTAGGTTTTTGTTCGACTCTATCCATTATTATATGGGATTGTTGACCCTGTACAGAGAAAGAAACGTTGCTACGTTTCTTCTTAGTATTTTGTTTTCGCTCCATTAACTATATTTATAATAACGTTAAAAAACGCAGTAATTATTGATTTTTTTTTACAAGCACATTAAGAAAATAAGTAATTACTCAAGTAATTACTTTTAATAACTAAGCTATTACAAGGATATTACAACATGCAGTAATTACTGCTTTACAAGGACGTTACAACATGCAGTAATTACTGCTTTACAAGGATATTACAACACGCACTAATTAATGCTTTACAAAGACGTTACAAGACGCTGTAATTACTGCTTTACAATGACGTTACAACACGCAGTAATTACTGCTTTACAAGGACGTTACAACACGCAGTAATTACTGCTTTACAAGAACTTACAACACGCAGTAATTACTGCTTTACGAGGACGTTACAACATGCAGTAATTACTGCTTTACAAGAACATTACAACATGCAGTAATAACTGTTTTATAAGGACGTTACAAAATGCAGTAATTACTGCTTTACAAGGACGTTAGAACATGCAGTAATTACTGCTTAACAAGGACATTACAACAGGCAGTAATTACTGCTTTACAAGGATGTTACAACATGCAGTAATTACTGCTTTACAAGAACATTACAACATGCAGTAATTACTGCTTTACAAGGACATTACAACATGCAGTAATTACTGCTTTACAAGGACATTACAACATGCAGTAATTACTGCTTTACAAGGACATTACAACATGCAGTAATTACTGCTTTACAAGGATGTTACAACATGCAGTAATTACTGCTTTACAAGGACGTTACAACACGCAGTAATTACTGCTTTATAAGGAATTTACAACACGCAGTAATTACTGCTTTACAAGGACGTTACAACATGCAGTAATTACTGCTTTACAAGGACATTACAACATGCAGTAATTACTGCTTTACAATGACGTTACAACACGCGCTTTGTTGCAAAGATATCACGACAAGCAGGAATTACTGCTTTACAATGACGTTACAACATGCAACATATAGTTGGCACCCCAGAAAAGTATTTTCCGAAAAGAGTTGGGCATTTTGCCAATGACGAACCTTTTAATAGAGATTTCTCATAAGTCCGATTATTTTACGCTACGTTTTACGCGGGTGTGAACTCGTGGAAACCATATATGTATGACTAAGACAGCTGGGGAAGTCATTGTAATGGTCTAAGAAAAGAAAAACAGTCCATTTTTACACAAATCAATTCTTTATTGTTAATACAAGAATTTCAAAAAACATATGAAATGCACAACTCTTAGAAAGCGACATATTTTTCATTTACACTAATCTCACTCTTTGTTCTGAACATTATACAAAAGATCATTTATTTTTCTTTATACTTTATTGTTAAGTGTGAGAGGCACTATGATATAGTATATTGTTAAGTATTGTTGTGCATGTCACTTTCTGCAAAGCAACAGGATTCAATTGTTTTTGTCTGTTTCTAAATGACAATATTAAGATATGATGAAAGAGAATATGACACAATATAATGCGAAAACTATAAAGCAAAATCGTAATTTAATACTCTCAAAGTGACTGGAAAAGTCGTATGTGCCTTTCATGCCATGAACGCACATAATTCGAAAATAATTGGCTGAAACCACCGTGGATGTCGCCATATATTTTTGGAGGCTTTGTAGTCCTTTATGTGTTTAATGACATGCTCTACTTTTATTCTATACTTCCTGTGTTATTTATTTTGCCTAGTAGCTAATCGGTGAAGTCTTCCAGGCATACGCCTCAGTTGCGCTTGTCTCCAAGATATGCGAAGGGGAGAACGAGCAGAATATCCTTTATCTGCAAGCAACTCAAAGTTAAAAGGAAAGTCTAATGCTAAGGTCCTATCGACTGCGCTCTGAGATAAGTCCCAGCGTCATTCAAATGACCTGGAAATCCAGCTTGTATGAAACGAATGTGGCCTAAGCAGTCGCACACCACTTGGATGCTCATCAAATGGCGATGTCTGTGCCCATTGTAAAATTTCCCTTGATTCTCCGAAGGCCGATTTATTGGGGTAAATGTCCCATCAATTGCTCCCACGGCGTTGGGAAAGTGTCTCCAGGTGCCTCGAAGATTTCTCCATTCCTGAATGCTCGGCCACGACACGAAAGAACGAAAATGGTGCCATAAGATTGGAGCAATCTGATGAATAGTCCCAGAAACTGTAGACATGCTTACATCAAAAATACAAGCCAAGAAATCAAGACTAGGATATTTGCGTAGCCATATCAGTACTAACAAAACCCGGTTAGTTACGTCAAGTGTATATGGTCTGCCTTCTCTGACTCTGGGTTCGGTGTTTCGCCTCGATATAAGAATTTCATGACGAACATTATCAAGCAGTTCAGTTAAGGACTCGGGTGTCTCTCCGGAAAGCAGCCAGAAGATAAACTCATGTCTCGAAAACATTCCAAAAACATCTCGCCCGATAAAATCATGCGAATTGCGGCTTAAAGGGAGAAGAGACTGTGGAAATGGTTGATTTACATATTGAAATATTGTCGGTGGAAGTATGTTCACTAGAATCTGCAATATAGCAAAGGACAGAAAAATTTCGTTATCGTAGTCAAAATCTAGAGCCTCTTCAGGGAGTGGGGCCGGTAAAGTAGATATGAAATGGTGAAAGATGTAACACAATTGGATGAACCTGATGTTGTCCATATTAGTTGAATCAGTAAGATTCTGCGGCGCACTGATTTGGGTGCAGGGTGCTGCCATAAAAAAAAAATTCAATACCATTGACCAATCTGCCAATTAAAACTAAGGCAGAGCTTACTATTATTTGTATTTGTGATACAAATCATACAATCAGTAAAAGTACTTGCATGAAATAAACTTGAAAGGTGACTCTGCAAACGCGTCAGTAACAGGTACCTCCTATCTTTAGCGAGAAACTGCATTAATCCCTTTCATCTGTAGTCGCTTATTGTTAGATCAAATGCTTTGGTAAAATAAACAGTGCGAGCACATAATCACGTATTTTTGTCCATTGGTGGTAGCATGACTTGAGCGTTAAAATTTTAAAAGAGTTACGTAACTCTTTTCACGAAAAAGACTTCTTTTATTCTATTCTTTGTTGGATTTCATTATAATGCCAGCATATTTATAGTCGAACACTAAACCTGAAATATCACAAACAGGCTTGTGCGTATCGAAGGGAGCAACTACTAGTACTCAAAAGGAAAATCCACTGTTTTGCAATGTCGAAAGTTTGGAGGCCGTGGGATGAGCCAGGAACTTCTCAAACTACTTCGAAGAAAACAGAAAGGCGTAAGTTTCTAATGTAACTTATTGATTTACTAATGAAATCTCACGGTCTTGAAAATAAATGCAAATCTGCTCCACTTTCAGTCAAGAAAACACCGGGAACGTCCGAGACGTCAGTTATTAAAGAAGCATGGATCAATGAAAGAACCAGAGGTTGGGAAGCAGTAGCATTATGCGCCAAAGAGTTGATTTTAAGCTCCCACCAAGTGCCACCAGAGGTTAAGACCTACTACGAAAAGTCTAAGTTAACCGCCATTGCGTCCAGGTGCCAGAGGTGCGTTAAAAGTAATGTCCATGTTGTGAATGCGGAAAAGCAAAGTAATACACGCGAAAGAGTAAGTGACGAACGAAAGAGCAAAAACGAAAGTTCTATCCAGAAGAATGACAAGGAGCCCCAAAAGCTTTTGCAGAAACCGCAGACATCGTTTTTGGATGATAGCTCATGTGACGAGAGAAATGTCGATATGCAATATGCTGACATTCAAGAACCAGAAGAAAGAAGAGATAGAGAAAGACGAAACAAGCGAAAAAGGAAAGAAAAAAAGAATGACGAAAAAAGTGATAGCGATAGAAGTGACAACGACGAGCCACGTACCAAGAAAGCCAAAGACAAGTCCACGTTGCAAAGAGAGGCTCTTGAAAAGCATTCTTTGATGTGTAATGCGGCTTTAAGTACAATGCAGAGAATGCAAGGGCTTTTCGATAAATTTGAAAATAAAATTTGAAAATTTACAGTTGTAAAAGGAGAGAGAGCGAGAGATAAAGACAAAAAAAGTCGTGTCTAGCTACCGTTAGCGTTTCTAGGAATTTTCTGAATAGTGTTAAGACTGGTGTGTGTTTTAGTGTAAATGAAAAATATGTCGCTTTCTAAGAGTTGTGCATTTCATATGTTTTATGAAATTCTTGTATTGACAATAAAGAATTGATTTGTGTAAAAATGGACTGTTTTTCTTTTCTTAGACCATTACAATGACTTCCCCAGATGTCTTAGTCATGCATATATGGTTTTCACAAGTTCACACCCGCGTAAAACGTAGCGTAAAATAATCGGACTTATGAGAAATCTCTAATAACTATACTAATGCTTCGCTTATAAACAGCGTTGGTACGTACATGTATAGTTAATTAGTGGAAATCTTTAGGGTATTTTCCCCTTTAGCTATACTGAATCAATGATCGTTTGCACTGCGGAAGTTTATGTATTTTCATAATCTTATTATTAGCAAAAGACAAAATGGAATCTAGATCTAAGAAGAGCCCCTTAAAAGAGCTAAAGAGCAAAGGAAAAGATAAAAAGAGGAGGACAGGTACACTTTCGTTTTTTCAGTTATTGATCGTAACCATTCACAAACGTCACGTAGTTATCGATAAGTTTACTGAATAAAACAATGGAATTTGCGATTGGATTTTGATCAAAAATAAAAGACAGAAAGGGAGGCACCTAAATACCTGAGGCCACTAACTCCGCTGCCTCTTTCGAACCAGTTGTACATGGTAGGGCAATAAATCCTGTCACACATCGCACAATTACTGCTTTACAAGGATGTTACAACATGCAGTAATTACTGCTTTACAAGGACGTTACAACACACAGTAATTACTGCTTCACAAGGACATTACAACATGCAGTAATTACTGCTTTACAAAGATGTTACAACATGCAGTAATTACTGCTTTACAAGGATGTTACGATATGCAGTAATTACTGCTTTACAAAGACATTACAACATGCAGTAATTACTGCTTTACAAGGACGTTACAACATGCAGTAATTACTGCTTTACAAAGACATTACAACATGCAGTAATTACTGCTTTACAAAAACGTTACAACATGCAGTAATTACTGCTTTACAAAGACATTACAACATGCAGTAATTACTGCTTTACAAGGACGTTACAACATGCAGTAATTACTGCTTAACAAGGACATTACGACAGGCAGTAATTACTGCTTTACGAGGATGTTACAACATGCAGTAATTACTGCTTTACAAGGATGTTACAACATGCAGTAATTACTGCTTTACAAGGACGTTACAACACGCAGTAATTACTGCTTCACAAGGACATTACAACATGCAGTAATTACTGCTTTACAAGAACGTTACAACACGCAGTAATTACTGCTTTACAAGGATGTTACAACATGCAGTAATTACTGCTTTACAAGGATGTTACAACATGCAGTAATTACTGCTTTACAAGGACGTTACAACACGCAGTAATTACTGCTTTACGATGACGTTACAACGGGCAGTAATTACTGCTTTACAATGACGTTACAACATGCAACATAAAGTTGGCACCCCAGAAAGGTATTTTCCGAAAAGAGTTGGGCATTTTGCCAATGACGAACCTTTTAATAACTATACTAATGCTTCGCTTATAAACAGCGTTGGTACGTACATGTATAGTTAATTAGTGGAAATCTTTAGGGTATTTTCCCCTTTAGCTATACTGAATCAATGATCGTTTGCACTGCGGAAGTTTATGTATTTTCATAATCTTATTATTAGCAAAAGACAAAATGGAATCTAGATCTAAGAAGAGCCCCTTAAAAGAGCTAAAGAGCAAAGGAAAAGATAAAAAGAGGAGGACAGGTACGCTTTCGTTTTTTCAGTTATTGATCGTAACCATTCACAAACGTCACGTAGTTATCGATAAGTTTACTGAATAAAACAATGGAATTTGCGATTGGATTTTGATCAAAAATAAAAGACAGAAAGGGAGGCACTTAAATACCTGAGGCCACTAACTCCGCTGCTCTTTCGAACCAGTTGTACATGGTAGGGCAATAAATCCTGTCACACAGAGTAATTACTGCTTTACAAGGACGTTACAACACGTAGTAATTACTGCTTTACAAGGATGTTACGATATGCAGTAATTACTGCTGCACAAAGACATTACAACATGCAGTAATTACTGCTTTACAAGGACGTTACAACATGCAGTAATTACTGCTTAACAAGGACATTACAACAGGCAGTAATTACTGCTTTACAAGGATGTTACAACATGCAGTAATTACTGCTTTACAAGGACGTTACAACACGCAGTAATTACTGCTTCACAAGGACATTACAACATGCAGTAATTACTGCTTTACAAGGATGTTACAACATGCAGTAATTACTGCTTTACAAGGATGTTACGATATGCAGTAATTACTGCTTTACAAAGACATTACAACATGCAGTAATTACTGCTTTACAAGGACGTTACAACACGCAGTAATTACTGCTTTACAATGACGTTACAACGGGCAGTAATTACTGCTTTACAAGGACGTTACAACACGCAGTAATTACTGCTTTACAATGACGTTACAACGGGCAGTAATTACTGCTTTACAAAAACGTTACAACATGCAGTAATTACTGCTTTACAAAGACATTACAACATGCAGTAATTACTGCTTTACAAAGACGTTACAACATGCAGTAATTACTGCTTAACAAGGACATTACGACAGGCAGTAATTACTGCTTTACAAGGATGTTACAACATGCAGTAATTACTGCTTTACAAGGATGTTACAACATGCAGTAATTACTGCTTTACAAGGACGTTACAACACGCAGTAATTACTGCTTCACAAGGACATACAACATGCAGTAATTACTGCTTTACAAGAACGTTACAACACGCAGTAATTACTGCTTTACAAGGATGTTACAACATGCAGTAATTACTGCTTTACAAGGATGTTACAACATGCAGTAATTACTGCTTTACAAGGACATTACAACATGCAGTAATTACTGCTTTACAAGGATGTTACGACACGCAGTAATTACTGCTTTACAAGGACGTTACAACACGCAGTAATTACTGCTTTACAAAGACATTACAACATGCAGTAATTACTGCTTTACAAGGATGTTACGACACGCAGTAATTACTGCTTTACAAGGACGTTAAGATACGCAGTAATTACTGCTTTACAAAGACATTACAACATGCAGTAATTACTGCTTTACAAGAACGTTACAACACGCAGTAATTACTGCTTTACAAGGATGTTACAACATGCAGTAATTACTGCTTTACAAGGATGTTACAACATGCAGTAATTACTGCTTTACAAGGACGTTACAACACGCAGTAATTACTGCTTTACGATGACGTTACAACGGGCAGTAATTACTGCTTTACAATGACGTTACAACATGCAACATAAAGTTGGCACCCCAGAAAGGTATTTTCCGAAAAAAGTTGGGCATTTTGCCAATGACGAACCTTTTAATAACTATACTAATGCTTCGCTTATAAACAGCGTTGGTACGTACATGTATAGTTAATTAGTGGAAATCTTTAGGGTATTTTCCCCTTTAGCTATACTGAATCAATGATCGTTTGCACTGCGGAAGTTTATGTATTTTCATAATCTTATTATTAGCAAAAGACAAAATGGAATCTAGATCTAAGAAGAGCCCCTTAAAAGAGCTAAAGAGCAAAGGAAAAGATAAAAAGAGGAGGACAGGTACACTTTCGTTTTTTCAGTTATTGATCGTAACCATTCACAAACGTCACGTAGTTATCGATAAGTTTACTGAATAAAACAATGGAATTTGCGATTGGATTTTGATCAAAATAAAAGACAGAAAGGGAGGCACCTAAATACCTGAGGCCACTAACTCCGCTGCCTCTTTCGAACCAGTTGTACATGGTAGGGCAATAAATCCTGTCACACAGAGTAATTACTGCTTTACAAGGACGTTACAACACGTAGTAATTACTGCTTTACAAGGATGTTACGATATGCAGTAATTACTGCTTTACAAGGACATTACAACATGCAGTAATTACTGCTTTACAAGGACGTTACAACATGCAGTAATTACTGCTTAACAAGGACATTACAACAGGCAGTAATTACTGCTTTACAAGGATGTTACAACATGCAGTAATTACTGCTTTACAAGGACGTTACAACACGCAGTAATTACTGCTTCACAAGGACATTACAACATGCAGTAATTACTGCTTTACAAGGATGTTACAACATGCAGTAATTACTGCTTTACAAGGATGTTACGATATGCAGTAATTACTGCTTTACAAAGACATTACAACATGCAGTAATTACTGCTTTACAAGGACGTTACAACATGCAGTAATTACTGCTTTACAAAGACATTACAACATGCAGTAATTACTGCTTTACAAAAACGTTACAACATGCAGTAATTACTGCTTTACAAAGACATTACAACATGCAGTAATTACTGCTTTACAAGGATGTTACAACATGCAGTAATTACTGCTTAACAAGGACATTACGACAGGCAGTAATTACTGCTTTACAAGGATGTTACAACATGCAGTAATTACTGCTTTACAAGGATGTTACAACATGCAGTAATTACTGCTTTACAAGGACGTTACAACACGCAGTAATTACTGCTTCACAAGGACATTACAACATGCAGTAATTACTGCTTTACAAGAACGTTACAACACGCAGTAATTACTGCTTTACAAGGATGTTACAACATGCAGTAATTACTGCTTTACAAGGATGTTACAACATGCAGTAATTACTGCTTTACAAGGACGTTACAACACGCAGTAATTACTGCTTTACGATGACGTTACAACGGGCAGTAATTACTGCTTTACAATGACGTTACAACATGCAACATAAAGTTGGCACCCCAGAAAGGTATTTTCCGAAAAGAGTTGGGCATTTTGCCAATGACGAACCTTTTAATAACTATACTAATGCTTCGCTTATAAACAGCGTTGGTACGTACATGTATAGTTAATTAGTGGAAATCTTTAGGGTATTTTCCCCTTTAGCTATACTGAATCAATGATCGTTTGCACTGCGGAAGTTTATGTATTTTCATAATCTTATTATTAGCAAAAGACAAAATGGAATCTAGATCTAAGAAGAGCCCCTTAAAAGAGCTAAAGAGCAAAGGAAAAGATAAAAAGAGGAGGACAGGTACACTTTCGTTTTTTCAGTTATTGATCGTAACCATTCACAAACGTCACGTAGTTATCGATAAGTTTACTGAATAAAACAATGGAATTTGCGATTGGATTTTGATCAAAAATAAAAGACAGAAAGGGAGGCACCTAAATACCTGAGGCCACTAACTCCGCTGCCTCTTTCGAACCAGTTGTACATGGTAGGGCAATAAATCCTGTCACACAGAGTAATCACTGCTTTACAAGGATGTTACAACACGTTGTAATTACTGCTTTACAAGGATGTTACGATATGCAGTAATTACTGCTTTACAAAGACATTACAACATGCAGTAATTACTGCTTTACAAGGACGTTACAACATGCAGTAATTACTGCTTAACAAGGACATTACAACAGGCAGTAATTACTGCTTTACAAGGATGTTACAACATGCAGTAATTACTGCTTTACAAGGACGTTACAACACGCAGTAATTACTGCTTCACAAGGACATTACAACATGCAGTAATTACTGCTTTACAAGGATGTTACAACATGCAGTAATTACTGCTTTACAAGGATGTTACGATATGCAGTAATTACTGCTTTACAAAGACATTACAACATGCAGTAATTACTGCTTTACAAGGACGTTACAACACGCAGTAATTACTGCTTTACAATGACGTTACAACACGCAGTAATTACTGCTTTACAAAAACGTTACAACATGCAGTAATTACTGCTTTACAAAGACATTACAACATGCAGTAATTACTGCTTTACAAGGACGTTACAACATGCAGTAATTACTGCTTAACAAGGACATTACGACAGGCAGTAATTACTGCTTTACAAGGATGTTACAACATGCAGTAATTACTGCTTTACAAGGATGTTACAACATGCAGTAATTACTGCTTTACAAGGATGTTACGACACGCAGTAATTACTGCTTTACAAGGATGTTACAACATGCAGTAATTACTGCTTTACAAGGATGTTACAACATGCAGTAATTACTGCTTTACAAGGACATTACAACATGCAGTAATTACTGCTTTAAGGATTATAAGAATCTTTTAATAACTAACGTATTGCTTCGCTTATAAACAGCGTTGGTATATGTACAAGTATAATTAATTAGTGTAAATCTATAGGGTATTAGCCACTTAAGATATGAACTGACTCAGCTGATGTTTTTTCATAATCTTATCATTAGCAAAAGAGAGCGCCCCGCCTTAAAAGAGCTAAAGAGCAAAGGAAAAGATAAAAAGAGGAGGACAGGTACACTTTCGTTTTTTTCAGTTATTGATCATAACCATTCACAAACGTCACGTAGTTATCGATAAGTTTACTGAATAAAACAATGGAAATTACAATTGGATTTTCATCAAAAAGACAGAAAGGGAGGCACCCAAATCACTGAGGCCTTATTCTCTGCTGCCTCTACCGAACCAGTAGAGAATTTTTTTTAAAGTTAAATACTATTTTATTTGATCTGTCTTATTAAAAGACAACAGGCAATCTTGGTCGTACAAACAATAATAAATAGTACAAAATTTGACATGATGAATGCTAAGTGCTGTGGCAATACAAGCAGAATCTATTTTTATGTTTAACAAATTATATTCTTTGTGATTTCGGTCTTTTCGAGAGATTTGTTTTTCAATTTGTTTAAATAAACACCAAAATGTGATGGCTCTTTTTTTGCCAGAGGCAGTAAATAACTAGTATTTAGCAACTCGTAGTATACAGTAATTTAGACGAAGACAGGTCTTACTATCCGGTCTATATCACCAGTAGTGAATGGTAGGGCAATAAATCCTGATGATTATTATTTATTTATTATTTAAACAAAAAACGACATTAAAATATCGATGTGAAGGAATCTGAATCCGTGGAGAATCTGGCCCGGCTCTATAACTATGGTGAAACCAAGCGAGGTACACGAGTTTGCGATTGTACATTGAAATCATTCTTTTATTTTCTTTTCTTCTATTTAAGCAGAAGCTGGTTCGCACTTCCAGTTAATCAATAATAATGGAAAAGCTGTGGCCACTGGAGAACAGGTGGCCAGAACTCATGTCCATGGCCGAGAGCTTGGTCCAAAATGGTTGGTATTTCGGGTCACGAAATGCCTGGACGTGATTAATGCGAGACCATGGCCTGCTTATTCCACCCATTCAGGCGAGATCGTCATACATAGCATGGCCCAAGAACAATATCAAAGGAATTATACCCCAAGCAAGGGAATCGAGCAACCTTGACCGCAAGAAAAGCAAGGTCACTAGTGTCCCCAAATCACCCTAACTTTGGGAACAGCCCATCGGTATTCTTGGAGCGACAACGACATACAAGGCAAAAATAATTTAACATGGTTTGATATGCATAAAATTCGAAGTGATTATTTTACTCAACAAACATAACAAATGTCTCAAGAGTTATTCTAAGGTCTAGGGTGAACGTCAAACTTTCCATGCACCTAACTCATTAAAAACAATGGATATCAGGTGATAATGAGGCGGCATTCTTTGATGTAATTTATATCGGTGCATGGAAAGTTCGACGTTTGCCCTAGGCCTAAGAATCAGTTTTAATAGACGCTAGTAAAACTTCTAGAGCACCATATAAAATAAATATTATTAATCTCGCGTTCTGCTTGGATGTAAGCTTACTTGTTATTATGAATTGGTGATGTTAAGCTAAACGTATATCCAATGACAGCACGACGTATAGGAGCCCAGTGTTAGCCTAACATTTTCAAATTAGAACATAATAACCTGTTTTAGCTTAAGATATCGAAACAGGCTATTATTTTATTAACTTCAGTAAACATTTGAGAATTCTTTCGATGTTTAATAGGTATAAAGGAAAATAACAAAACCTATAATAGGCCTTGTATTCGTTTAGATTGCAGCCATTGAGGCACAATGATATTCATACGAACAACAAAAAAAGTAAAATTCACAATAAACTGCCAAGATCCTAGAACGCTTCCTGGCTATACCTATAATTTCACCTTCGTTAAAATGTCTTGAATCATTAATCGAGTTTTTTATTTTGTCGCTGTTGCGCGAAAAGTTAGAGTCATGTCAAAGGGACGATTCTTTGTGTAATCATTAGGTGGCAACGAGTTTTCAATTATTGCTATTGTTATTATATTATTATTATATGTATAAGACATTACTGCGATTATGCCCTAATTTTATGGGAAAAGTAAAGTATATGAGTCTTGTTACATCGTATCTTAGAAACAAATATGTAACAAACTTCATAGGCTACATCATATCTTTAATAGAAGATGATATTAGATATACCGGCTTACTGATATTTTTATTGAAAATATTGATATCGCAAACTCAGTTTTCTTTGAAATGTGGCAGAACATGAGAAATGTAGTTTTAAGAGCTAGGGAATTAAGGGTCGATATTGCAATT
This sequence comes from Actinia equina, assembly GCA_011057435.1. Taxonomy (NCBI): domain Eukaryota; kingdom Metazoa; phylum Cnidaria; class Anthozoa; order Actiniaria; family Actiniidae; genus Actinia; species Actinia equina. The sequence goes on along the minus strand of WHPX01001246.1, from coordinate 312,373 downwards.
ACAAATATTTCGAACCGTTTTCTTATTCAGTTGTAAAAATGAAAAAATGTTTCCTTATTTTCTTAATTTATTTTAATATAAACAATAATTTTCCACAACAGTTTGCTTTAATTGTGATTGTATAACTTGTTTTTGTAATTAAAGCAATTAAAATTCAAAACAGCTAATTATACTACCTACCTATAATACAATGTATTTTTAACTCTTTATTTAATACCCTAACGTCCTTGTAAAGCCTTAATTACTGCATGTTGTAACGTCTTTGTAAAGCAGTAATTATTGCATGTTGTAACATCTTTGTAAAGCAGTAATTAGAACTTTTATTTTTAGGTCAAATGTCTCATGCACTTTGCAGTACCACTTTAGGGAATGTATTGTTATTCATGCACTAAGGTATGACGTTACTCTCGATTTAACACCTTTACGCTTTCAACATTTGTACAGTTTTGATTAATCGTGTTATCAAGTTCAGTTCCAAGTTAATATTAAAGGAAATATAGACTAAAACACAAGTAAAGAAAGCATTTATTATCCGTCTAATGCAATAAATATCTCCTGACAAAATTTACTCCGTATCTCAAATACATTGCCACTTTTTCACAGCCTTCTCGTGGGCAAGAGCAGCCCTTGTTAAAGCATTCGTCATCGTGGGCATTAATGACATCAAATCGTCGATTTGGTCGGCCTTTTTGTTCCTCTTTGATCTCTTCTGTTTTACTTTTAAATCAAGAAAAGATAACGCAGAATTAGAAAACGCTAGCACCGTTTTTGAAAACTCCACATTGTTTGGTAGTCCGCTCGCCCTCTGACAAACTTTAAATATCATTCATACACCAACCTTCATTTTTATGATCCCCATCGCTGTCATCAAAAGGATCAACTCTTTCCTCTTTTTCTTGTTGCCCCTTTCGTTTGACCCACTCGAATACTTCTTTAGTCTTTCTTTTTCCTTTTGATAACAGAAATAGACCATCCCTATCAAATTTATTGCAGTCGCTCTCCTTGTCCTTGCTTTCTTCTTCGGAACTACCTCGGTACAAGTGCTCTGGCTCGACAACCTTGCTATTTGGTGGCAGTTTACTGTCGGAATTTGATGCTGTAGTACACGACTTTTCATCCTTTAGTTCTCCTCTACATAAAAAAATAAACAAAAAGTGCACCTCCATTACATTTAGAAAAAAAGCTTATTATAGTTCGAGTTGCTATAAACTACACTTACGTTTCTTTCATTCTCCGGAGTATTCTTCTTCTTGCTGCTTCTCTTGTGGGGCATCCAGTTTTTCCTACAGATGTGTAGTAAGCTTCGTCAATTGGTCCAAGTTTGTTTGCCATTAGCTGAACATACCGTAACACTCTGGAAGGCAGCTGTCCAACGTTATGTATAGCTTCTTTTACTATGGCAAGTTCCAACATTTTGCTTGAATTTGGTGCCGTTTCTTTAGCACTTCTCGCACTGGATTCTTTTCTCTTGTTTCTTGCTTCAGATGAGCTACTCCTTTTCAGTTTCATTTCGTCATATTTCTTTGGATTGGTAATAACGGGCGTCCCTTTTAGTGCCGCCTCTAAAAATATGTTTCTTTCGCCTTCCATTTTTCTAAAGCCAATGTTCTAGTTGCATTGGGACATGATAAGCAACCTGTATTTATACTCATATTGTGAACGCATATTTTTATGACTCATACCAAGGTGACAACTAAATAATTTCTCAAAGGATCAACGATCATACGATGCAATTTGGTCCATTCTTCTTCGACGTCTACTTTATTCAGCGGCAATAGTCTAATCACTAGCTCTAATTAGGAACACAAACAAATGCTGAAAAATTTGTCAGCTTTACTAAAAAATCCCATTAAAGTTGACGAAAAGTCAAATTGTGTGAATTGTTGTTGTCACATGTTTTTCAGGACAAATGTGCCAATACCTCTTTTGTATTCTTGGTACATCTTTTTGTTAATCCCCGATAGACTATAAACCTTCGTTCATAATATTTACAGGACATAACCTTTGAAAGTCTGCCATGACTCCTCCCGTTTTTCCGTCCTTTTTCAGTAATACTGTCTTTATAGTTCTTGGCCTTTTAAAAATTCTGAAATGGAACAACAACAACTTTCCACCTTTTCCAATGAATTTCATGAGTCAAGTAATCTTCTTGCTCACGTGTCTTATTAATGTCTTAGATTCATACAGTCTTGGTAACGTCCTTGATCGCCTCGGTCTTTCTGGACTTTCAGAGCCTAATGGAGGTCATGATTACTACAGCAAACTTGCTTTGGCTCCCATAAAATTCTGGTACCTTACTGGTGAGACATTGGAAACATTTGAAGAACTTTTTGTCGAAATGAGATGGCCAATCATTTTAAATGACCGCGCAAACCGTCGCAGGATTCGAGTTCAACGATTAAACATCAAAAACAGACTACTGCCTTGTACTGATATGGTTACGACGATATCCAAGGTTGCAGACCCTTGGAGCGAAGTTCAGAGTTGACCTTACTTATACCAATAAAACAATACATAATGGCGTTCCTCTTTTACTTGACCACTGCACAAACGAAGTTCGATGGCCCACAATAGCATAATGGGATTCATGGGTGGGATACTGGGAGAAGTATCCTTCCTGTGTTGGCATTATCGATGCAACAATTCATGAAATATGGAGGCCGTCCTTAAGACAGGCAAGTTTTTACCGCGGTGACAAGAAGAGGCATTTCATGTCAAGCCACATAATCATAACGCCAGATGGATTGATTGTTCACTGTTCAGCAGCGTAAGCATTTTAATTTTATACTTTTTATTTTTGTGTTCGTGATAAGGATGTTGGTTTATTTGACATGAGAAGAAAGATTTAAATGTTATGTTATGAATCTATTGAGTAATTTATAATGGTGTTATCGCCCAAAAATTAGCAGCAGCATCATTGTCATCAAATTTCTTTTCCTAGATTTCCTGGACACCTTAATGACATTAACGGATTTAATATGATGCCCGATATTGGCTGGCGATGCAATCTCAATTTACCAGCAGGTTGTTATATTATCGCCGATAAAGGTTACCCTCCCCATCCAGTACTAGTCAGATCACTAAGCAGAACACGAGTTCGAAGGGACCCAAGACTAAAAAGAATTAACAAAGAACTTACGACTTGTCGGGTTAAGGTTGAACACACCATCGGTTATTTAAAACCTACCGCTGTATCTCCAGTCGTTGGAGGCATCCTCGATCTTTTCTTCCTGTGGTCATTCACTGTTGTGCATGTTTAAGCAATAGAAGAATGCGCTTTTTGCTTAATTTATAAAGAATGTCTAATTGTACACTAGTTGTAAACTGGTATAGCGAAATAAAATGTTTTGTCTGGTTTTGTTCAATTATCACTTCGTCCCTAAAAACTTGACCGCAACCATACCGGAATGCACATTTATAACGCACTTTATCTAACAATGGCTATTGTTCTGATATCTCATTACTTCCAAAATCGTTTTTCAAAGTGGTACCGCAAAGTACATAAGACATTTGTCCTAAAAATAAAAGGTCTATTACTGCATGTTGTAATATCCTTGTAAAGCAGTAATTACTGCATGTTGTAACATCATTGTAAAGCAGTAATTACTGCGTGTTGTAACATCCTTGTAAAGCAGTAATTACTGCATGTTGTAACATCCTTGTAAAGCAGTAATTACTGCGTGTTGTAACATCCTTGTAAAGCAGTAATTACTGCATGTTGTAACATCCTTGTAAAGCAGTAATTACTGCATGTTGTAACATCCTTGTAAAGCAGTAATTACTGCGTGTTGTAACGTTTTTGTAAAGCAGTAATTACTGCATGTTGTAACGTTTTTGTAAAGCAGTAATTACTGCATGTTGTAACGTCCTTGTAAAGCAGTAATTACTGCATGTTGTAACGTCCTTGTAAAGCAGTAATTACTGCATGTTGTAATGTCCTTGTAAAGCAGTAATTACTGCGTGTTGTAATGTCCTTGTAAAGCAGTAATTACTGCGTGTTGTAACGTCCTTGTAAAGCAGTAATTACTGCATGTTGTAATGTCCTTGTAAAGCAGTAATTACTGCGTGTTGTAACGTCCTTATAAAGCAGTAATTACTGCATGTTGTAACGTTTTTGTAAAGCAGTAATTAGTGCATGTTGTAACGTCCTTGTAAAGCAGTAATTACTGCATGTTGTAACGTTTTTGTAAAGCAGTTATTACTGCATGTTGTAACGTCTTTGTAAAGCAGTAATTACTGCGTGTTGTAACATCCTTGTAAAGCAGTAATTACTGCATGTTGTAACATCCTTGTAAAGCAGTAATTACTGCCTGTTGTAACGTCCTTGTAAAGCAGTAATTACTGCATGTTGTAACATCATTGTAAAGCAGTAATTACTGCGGGTTGTAACATCCTTGTAAAGCAGTAATTACTGCATGTTGTAACATCCTTGTAAAGCAGTAATTACTGCGTGTTGTAACATCCTTGTAAAGCAGTAATTACTGCATGTTGTAACATCCTTGTAAAGCAGTAATTACTGCATGTTGTAACATCCTTGTAAAGCAGTAATTACTGCGTGTTGTAACGTTTTTGTAAAGCAGTAATTACTGCATGTTGTAACGTTTTTGTAAAGCAGTAATTACTGCATGTTGTAACGTCCTTGTAAAGCAGTAATTACTGCATGTTGTAACGTCCTTGTAAAGCAGTAATTACTGCATGTTGTAATGTCCTTGTAAAGCAGTAATTACTGCGTGTTGTAATGTCCTTGTAAAGCAGTAATTACTGCGTGTTGTAACATCCTTGTAAAGCAGTAATTACTGCATGTTGTAACATCCTTGTAAAGCAGTAATTACTGCGTGTTGTAACATCCTTGTAAAGCAGTAATTACTGCATGTTGTAACATCCTTGTAAAGCAGTAATTACTGCATGTTGTAACATCCTTGTAAAGCAGTAATTACTGCGTGTTGTAACGTTTTTGTAAAGCAGTAATTACTGCATGTTGTAACGTTTTTGTAAAGCAGTAATTACTGCATGTTGTAACGTCCTTGTAAAGCAGTAATTACTGCATGTTGTAACGTCCTTGTAAAGCAGTAATTACTGCATGTTGTAATGTCCTTGTAAAGCAGTAATTACTGCGTGTTGTAATGTCCTTGTAAAGCAGTAATTACTGCGTGTTGTAACGTCCTTGTAAAGCAGTAATTACTGCATGTTGTAACGTTTTTGTAAAGCAGTAATTACTGCATGTTGTAACGTTTTTGTAAAGCAGTAATTACTGCGGGTTGTAATGTTTTTGTAAAGCAGTAATTACTGCATGTTGTAACGTCCTTGTAAAGCAGTAATTACTGCATGTTGTAACGTTTTTGTAAAGCAGTTATTACTGCATGTTGTAACGTCTTTGTAAAGCAGTAATTACTGCGTGTTGTAACATCCTTGTAAAGCAGTAATTACTGCATGTTGTAACATCCTTGTAAAGCAGTAATTACTGCCTGTTGTAACGTCCTTGTAAAGCAGTAATTACTGCATGTTGTAACGTTTTTGTAAAGCAGTAATTACTGCATGTTTTAATGTCCTTGTAAAGCAGTAATTACTGCATGTTGTAACGTTTTTGTAAAGCAGTAATTACTGCATGTTGTAACGTTTTTGTAAAGCAGTAATTACTGCTGTAACGTCCTTGTAAAGCAGTAATTACTGCGTGTTATAACGTCCTTGTAAAGCAGTAATTACTGCATGTTGTAACGTCCTTGTAAAGCAGTAATTACTGCATGTTGTAACGTCCTTGTAAAGCAGTAATTACTGCATGTTGTAACGTTTTTGTAAAGCAGTAATTACTGCATGTTGTAACGTTTTTGTAAAGCAGTAATTACTGCCTTTTGTAACGTTTTTGTAAAGCAGTAATTACTGCGTGTTGTAACATCCTTGTAAAGCAGTAATTACTGCATGTTGTAACATCCTTGTAAAGCAGTAATTACTGCGTGTTGTAACGTCCTTGTAAAGCAGTAATTACTGCCTGTTGTAACGTTTTTGTAAAGCAGTAATTACTGCCTGTTGTAACGTTTTTGTAAAGCAGTAATTACTGCATGTTGTAACGTTTTTGTAAAGCAGTAATTACTGCATGTTGTAACGTTTTTGTAAAGCAGTAATTACTGCATGTTGTAACGTTTTTGTAAAGCAGTAATTACTGCGGGTTGTAATGTCCTTGTAAAGCAGTAATTACTGCATGTTGTAATGTCCTTGTAAAGCAGTAATTACTGCATGTTGTAACGTTTTTGTAAAGCAGTAATTACTGCGGGTTGTAATGTCCTTGTGAAGCAGTAATTACTGCGGGTTGTAATGTCCTTGTGAAGCAGTAATTACTGCGGGTTGTAATGTCCTTGTGAAGCAGTAATTACTGCGGGTTGTAATGCACGTGCATATACGGTCTTTTTACCAGTGGCGTACCCAAGGAAGGGTTCCAAAGGTTCCAGAACTCCCCCTTTGCAACCAAACGTTTTACAAAAAAATTCTTTTGTAATCGATTCTTTGAATAAATAAATAGACAAATAAACGTATTCATGGATGCCGTTGTCTGTGTCTCTATGCAACAGAATGCAAATCGAATCCACAGTAAAACTGATAGCACATGATTTCGATTCAAATTGCCATGCATCATCTTACTCCTTATCCTATGATTGTGAGCCCACAAGACGAGTAGCCAGGGTCAGCCTCGTTTTCGAGCCCCCTTACAAAACTCCCGAGAAGCCTCTGTTTACGATTGCATTTAAAGTCCGTAACTGAAAACGGCAATAATTCGAAATCACTAATATTCATTGTATACCTAGATCTATACCATTTTTACTTTTGATTGACGGGATGTACGACCTATGCTAAATATTCGGATAAGAGTTTGATGAGAGTTGGACGAAAGATGGACGAGAGTTGGACGAGAGATGGACGAGAGTTGGACGAGAGATGGACGAGAGTTGGAATATTATTTTCATTCGGCTGCCGAATGAATGTATGGTCAAAAAGCATGAGAGAGGGGGCACTACTGACTTGACTACCTTACAACAGCCTGTACAAAGACCTGTTTAATTACATACAGTTATTGTTTTACAGCGTACGGAATGGGTGTGGTCTAATTAAACCTTAACCACAGGGAAGCCAAACGCTTGGACCCGTCATAAAACGCTTAATTTAATTTAATTTAATATAGAGCTTTTATGACGCATTTCGCTACGCCTCAATGTGTTTACAATGTGTATCACGAATAAACTATAATTAAGACAAGAATTATAATATATATATATAGATAACTATACTAAAATATTATAATACTGATAATCTAAAACAACTTAATTAATATATAGCTAATATAAAAAGTATGGTTAAAACAAATATAGGGTTAAAATTAATATAACTGAATAAAATAGTATGATCTGTATTTTGTAAAGTTGCAATAGATCAGTCAAAAGCTTCTTTCAAAACATATGTTTTAACTAAAGATTTAAACTGTTTAGCAGTCTCAGCATTTTTCTTCTTCTGGTAGGTTATTCCAGAGATTAGGCGCAGCAATGGAGAATGCTCTATCACCGTAAGTAGATGTAAATGACTTAGGAACTATCAATAGCCTCTTAGAAGCAGAGCGTAAAGCGCGCTTAGGTGTATAAGATTCTAATAAACTGTTTGAATATGTCTCTGCGCTTAGTTTTAGTTATATTTCTCTGCGCTTAGTTTTAGTTATTAGTCTGGCAGCTGAATTTTACAAGCGCTGCAACTTATTTAATTAAAGGCTTTATAGGGACAGTATTTTTTTTTAAATAACCCTTTGGTCAGCGGTATAGCGTTTTTAGTATTTTCCTTATTTCGGTTCTTTTTTCAATTTATTTCCAAACAAAAACAACCTATGTAGTAGGTTTCTTGAAGCATCACAAGTTGACTTTTTGAAAAGCTCTAAAGTGTTTTATTGATGTAAAAAAAAACTGAGTTTAAACTTTTTTCTAATTTTGGGTTTCCTGTGTTATACTATGAGTCTAATAACGCAGGAAGCCCACCAGTCCGCTTTTCAATAAAATAATTTTCTCACTTTTAAATCCCAATTGAAAATTATCTTTTGTTTTGTTCTCTTTGTTTTTCGTTCTCTAGGGACTCGGTTTGTTCGAACTGGTTGCGTCCGCCATCTTGAAGACTGAATCAAGAAAAGGAGAAAGAACGCTGAATAAGTCAAGAAACAAGGGGCATTAAATGCCCTGGATGTTTGGAATAAAGGTAAATTGAATTATAGACTTTATTGAATATCTGAGAGCAGCAAAAAAACGAAGAAATTCGAGTGAAATGTTATGTATGTTTCATTATGTTTTGTATGTGTATGTTTGACTTAATAGCCTTCAATGATCTATTTTCCATAAATTCTTTGCCGTGAGGACGTACACTCATGCTTATATTTTGTGCGTGTGTGCTAGTGAGGACCAAGCTTTAATTGATAAGCAAGACTACAGTGGCAATCAAGAATATGAACACAAGATATGGCGAGAACTAACCCTTACTTAGTGTTAAATGAAGATCTTTTAGGTGACTGCCTACTCATTATTAAATTTTGAATAAAGACCATCTAAAGCGTCCACTAACGAAAAATAGAGTCCATATCAGCTTGGAATCAAATTTGAAAAAAGTTTTTAAAAAAGGGGTATCACGTATCAGCATTTGCCGCATTTTTTCTATACTTATTCCATGTACTGTTTAGCACACTACACTCGTCATTTCAAATTCCCTATTGCGGAGTTAACCAGACAAAAATAGAAGAAGTCCTAAAATATGGAAATAAAATATCACTACCATGCACAATATGCATATGCAATATATATATATATACTCGATTGCAAAAAGGTTGTAGTATACATTTATACATATATCTAATGAGATGCAAAACTTAGAAATAATAATAATGATAATTGATAATAATTTATTATTTATATTGCGCCTGTTTCATTCAGATATGTTCACAAGCACATTACAATAATTATATAATATATATATTAATAATATATAATATATAATATATATGTACAGCGATTTACAGAAATTCTGATCCTTTTATATATACACAAAATTATATCAAAAGTATATTAGAAATTATGGGATACCATTTCTGATATTTTTTCCAGAAAGCCCTACAGATGGGCAACCCGAAAAAAATATCAGGGATGACATATCATTATTTCTGATATACTTTTGATATACTTGTACAGATGTACAAAAGGATCAGAATTTCTACATATTGCTGTATATATAATTATCAAACTCATGAATAATTCATGAGAAAAACACAATAGAAATCACTACCGTGAAGGAGGTTTTATATCTGATATAGATTCGTCTTCATTTGCATAAACTTTAACTTGGATTTTCTTGGACACATTCACTTGAATTCACAAAGGAACTAACCTAGACGTTTGATAAGCAATCTACAGTATGAGTGGCCGTGTTGCATGCGATATACAATCACTCGGCTACGCCTCGAGTTTGTATATCGGATACAACACGGCCACTCATACTGTATATATTACTAATATCTAATATATATCTAATATATATATATTAATAATATTTTTTATATATATATATATATTAAACTAAATCAAGACTTTTGGAATTGATTCATTGTTTAATGCAACAAATCTGTTTCGTATGGTCGCAATGGCCACACTCATCAGGCAAGTTACAATGAATATAATATAATATCTAGATCTAGATCTACATCCACATCCACATCCACATCCACATCCACATCCACATCCACATCCACATCCACATCCACATCCACATCCACATCCACATCCACATCCACATCCACATCCACATCCACATCCACATCCACATCCACATCCACATCCACATCCACATCCACATCCACATCCACATCCACATCCACATCCACATCCACATCCACATCCACATCCACATCCACATCCTCATCCACATCCACATCCACATCCACATCCACATCCACATCCTCATCCACATCCACATCCACATCACATCCACATCCACATCCACATCCTCATCCACATCCACATCCACATCCACATCCACATCCACATCCACATCTATATATAACTAATAATAGGGCCAAAATGCAAAGAAACAAAAAGAAAAACAGAACATGTCTAGGAATTAAAATATGATGATAGAATGAAATAATAACCTATAGATTGTGCTTCACCAATCTCTCTAGGTAAATTGTGTAATAGTGTTTTAACCATACTGAGGTGCTTGTAATAGTAGCTCACTATTTGACCTAAGCATACAGCGTGAAGGAGTTCTAATATTGATAAGTTCCAATATATAGTCTGGTGCTAGGCCATTTATAGCTTTGTACGTTATTAACAATATCTTAAGATGAATACGAAATTAACCAATATAAATCTGCGTATCAGAACTGGCGTAATGTGATCAAAACGCGAAATATTGCAGATAAGCCTAGCCGCCGTATTTTGAGCCCTTTGCAGCTTGTGTAGCTGAGTCATTGGTAGTCCATAAAGTAGACTATTACAATAATCTAAACGACTGGTTACTAAGGCATGCACTAGAGTCTTTGCACTGTCTGTATTTAAAACTTTCCTTATTCTTCTAATGTTATGTATATGGTAGAACGCAGCTTGACAAAGTTTATTTATGTGGGAGCTTAGATTTAGTTCAGAGTCCAACCAACAACCAAGATTTCGTACTTATGAGCGTCGCCTGCTCGAAGAGACTCCGCGATGCTGACTTTCGCAAGTTGTTGTCTCGTACCGATAATAATAAATTCAGATTTCCCATCGTTCAGCTTGAGTTTATCCGCAAGCATCCATTTTTTGATGTCGTCAATTGCATTCTGCATCGATGCAACAGCAGTGTTATCAGGCTTGAATGCTATGTACAATTGCGTATCGTCTGCATAGGCGTGGATATCTGGGAGGCGATCCTCGAGTATATACTGAATAATCTACTTGCATAGGGTATGGCGAGGTAAATATTCTCCATATTCACTTTGCCTGAGGCGAATGATTTTTTTTAGCATATACCAACAAAGGGTACAAAGTAACTTATTTTTATATAAAATAATTCAATAGCAAAACGGTTGCCGGCAGATGCCATTTTGTTGCCGAATCAATATTCCGAGATTCAGAGGTGAATATCGCATGATATTATATCGTCCAATTAACCAATGAACGCTCGCGTTCTTAGGAAATACACAAGTTGGTATATGCTAAACAAAAATATATATGTGTGTGTGTGTGTGTAGAGGATATTATACGGTGGCGCAAAGATACAGTATGTAGTTTATCTAAAAGAATACTTAAATCAAGCTTTTGACCGCATTTTTTAAAATACTTATTTCGTGTACTTTTTAGTACAATGTCAAGTCGTCATTTCCCATTTCCCATGATGCTTTGCTTTCTTGGGGAGGTAACCAGACAAAAAACCGTCAGAAATTAAATGTTTTTTTTCAATCAGATGGTTTTTTAAATCTATTTTATTCAGAAAAATACTGAATAACATGAGTTAATTGTGAGTTTGTTTGACACTTCTGAGCTTCAAGAGAGTTAGTATTATAGCCAGGATCAAATGAATCGCCTCACGATGAAAAAATAAAACAGCGCTTTTTCAATTCCGTCACAAATGCAACTTTAATTAGGAAGTCGCACTGTTTGCGACGAATGAAAAATCTATTCTTTTCCACGAAATTTTGCTGTTCACGACTATTTTGCATTAACGATATGGACGACTGAGGAGGGGAGAAGAAAAGGATCGGTGTGCGCGTTTTAAACAAATTTTTCTTTCATCATAAAACTACCGTAGAGCTCTTCGTGTTTCTTAAGATAGTATTTCATGATAATATGACATGCATGGTAGATGAGGCGCCTCTAAGTGAAACATATTTGCAACTGTGCATTTTTCATGTGATTTTGATTTTAAGACCAAACAAGGCTTGCACTGAACAACTGATCTTCTACTCTATCCCAGCACTCTATGCTAGCTCCATAAGAAATACTGTGTTAAAGATAGGGACCGCGGCGACACACTTCAACAATGAAATTGATCCATACAGTCATTTCAAAAAAGGTTGGTGAAGGTTTTGTTGCATGTTGCTTGTCGAGGTTTAAATTACCTATTTTAAGTCTTTTAAGACGTTTTCCAATCAACTCCACACATTCAAAGAATGTATATATATATATATACTTGTCCCCTCTCTTTCTTTCAGGACTAAATAATGAACAATTAAGGGGAGCGTAAACTCCATTTAATGCTTTTATTCAGTTTGACAAATGCAACAATTGATAACTTTTCTTTATAGTTTAGTGTTTTACTTTAATTTTATTCAACATATTTCCATCCATTCTTATCCCAATTTATTTCTTTTTACTAAGTTCTTTTTCAGTTATCCTTTTAATATTAGTTTAAATCCCCGCTTATGTGTGGCTCGGTTGTTCATTGCTCTGGAATAAAGACTTAATCTTCTTATTTAATGAAGCTTCACTTTTAGCTGCAAAGAAATGTATATTAAAGTTTAAGATTAGTGGACAGATTGATCAGCCGAGATTAAATTAAAGAGAATCTATACGTGCCACCACATATATAACATGACATCATGATCATCAACATCTCCACCATCAAGTAACATCATCGTTATCAATATCGATGATGGTGATGATATTTCACAGCATTAGAAAATCATTACTTCAATATCGTCATCGCCATGACCAACCCGACCCATTACCATCGTTATCAACACTGATCGACATGCATAAACCCACCAAATGAATAATATAATAGAAACGGAAGGCGGTTTTTACAAACCATTGTCTTTTATTCAATCTGCAACAGTAGAAGATGGCGCCATTGAGAGCCGTATCATCACCACTTCCCTGATATCTCTCCACTTGGGTTTTGATACCACATATGTACGAGCCATAGGGACATTGTCTACGGGCAGTCCAAGAACCCCAGCCAGAACCACCACCATAAAGTGAGTAGTGGCTTTTGCGGTTTTTGAACTTTTGGCAACGGAAATTATAGTTGTTTGCTGTAAAATGTTAAACCATCTGATTATTTGCCCTTTTTCACTATGACGTCACTGCTTGTTTATGTGGGCGGGATCGAATCGCAAAATCCAATAAAAAATTCAACAAAATTTGCTCCTAGCGAAATAGCTTAATCTATAATTTGTGTTTATATGTACTAAAAATTATTCTGAGCGTTTGTTGGCTATTTTACTTCTCTTCGTGTATTGATGCGGGTTTTAGAACAATTTTCGGCGAATTTGCGTTGATTTGGATCTCTCCGACCGCGACCATGATCCTTTGCGCTTAAACAATAGATTGTTTTTATGTGAAATAGGGCATTTGAAATATGCAACATATGCAACAGATGCAATACATGCAGCAAACTCTCCAGCAACTTTTTTTTTAAAATAGCTTTCTAAAACTCATGAATATTTAATGAGAAAACATAGCAAACCACGAGGTTTGTAAATGTGTTCTTAATTTGCATTAAATTTCGTAAACTTTTTCTTTGATTTTCTCCAAGAAATATTCATGAGTTTGAGAAGTAATTTGAAACACTTGAGAGAGTTCTTCCTCCGCCGATTTCCAAACACCTCAAAGTCAGTCAAAAAAAACTCGGCTGCGCCTCCGCGTTTTTTTCAACTCACTTTTCGGTGTTTGGAAATCGAGGAAGAATTCTCTCGCGTGTTTGAAATATTACGTAAACACCTATTTCTTAAAAGGTTGTCATCGCCAACAGCGATAGGCGTAAGCGAAAAGCAAAAGGAGAGGTCATTTCAATATCCAAGAATATCCCGCTGGAATAACTTGTGTTACTGTTTCTTATTCTCATCAAGAACATGGACCGTTTTCAGACTGATTCAACGTTGTTTGTATTCAACGAAACCATTTACTTCTCAGAATGGCTTCGGCTACCACTATGACAACGTTTTTAATTTAGAAATAGCCGTATGTATCTCAGTCATATTTCGTGGCACTCATTCTACTTCTTTGTTACATTTTGAATTATTTTGAGTACTTACTATTTAGAGTACTTACCTGCCGTGTTATCACCACTTCCTTGGTTTGACTCAGATCTGGCCTGAGCGCTGTACAGAAAATAAGATTGTGGACAGAGCGATGTATATGACCATCTTCCCCATCCTCCCATTCGGGATGTGACGTAATTGTCTCCTCGCCTACAGGGGAGACTGGGGACAAAAATGCTCGTTAAGTCTTGGCTTTCTTCCTTTAATATACAGCGCTTCGGCTATTTTTCTTTTTTTTTATAGTCTTATTCATATAGTCTTTATAGTCCTTAATAATAATAATAATAATAATAATAATAATAATAATAATAATAATAATGATGATGATAATAATGATATTAATAATAATAACAATAATAATGATGATGATGATAATATAATACTTTTATGAATAACAATAACAATAACGATAACGCTTAGCTCTTTTCTCAGTAAACAACGTATGTTTTGAAGTAAAACAAAAACAGCGCGCAACACTCGTGTCTGGCACGCGTGCGGCATCGATAAAAGGGGATTCGGCCCTCTGGAATACATAGAGAGTTAATAACACTATCACTGAACTTAAGAAAACCATATCTTCTATTAATTAGTTTAGTTTTTTGATCGAAGTTAAGCATAACCTTTAACGCTGTTATAAGGACTCATTGATTCTCAAGTGGAAAAATTGGAATAGGAAAAATTGGTTGATGCGCATATCCAGATATCCTTTTTTGAATAAAAAGCCATAGAAACTGAATACCAAAGGAAATTTAAGCCTGCAGTAATAAACGTAATTATTGGTGTAGTTTAAATTATAACCTGCAGAGGAGCTTGATTCCATTGAGTGATGTGTCATCTCCACTTCCCTGATATATTTCAACCTTGAGAGTAAAACCGTGGGCGTAGGAACCTATTGGGCACCAGTCTTCATGACCCCAGGAGCCCCAGCTAGTGTAGGTGTATGGTTGGATAGAACCTACATAATCACTTCTTGCATCTACAGACCACGAGGCGAGGCACAGCAAAAGTGCGTAGAACAGAATTGCCATGTTCAAGATTTATGCAGATCTAAAATGAACAAATTCGAATGATGATGTACACCTATTTCAAAAACGTTGTAGATCTGACCATTAGTAGCAAGCTGCAAGTTTGTTTCCCATTCTCGACTTTCACATCCCAATAATGCCTTGCGTTTTTGGGGAGTAACCAATCAAAAACAATTTCCCAAATTGAAAGGTTTCTTAATTAAATTTATACTATACCTGCTTTTATCTGTACAATACTGATTATCAGTTTATTCCAAGTTATTTTTGCGTGTACAGATCATGAAGAGTTTTGGTCTTACAGAAAATGTATTGACTTACGAAAAAATGTTTAAATTTTACCTTAAACGTCTTCAAGCTTTTTCTGTTTTTTACTTCTTCATTTTATGTTTGGATACCAAACAAGGTATTTTCAACATTGTCTGATCAGCCTTTAGCAAAATAAGTGGGTTTTTACCCTCTGGTTACCCCCCAAAGACGCAGAGGATTGTGGGGATGTGAAAGTCAAGAATAGCCTAACAACGTAGTTTACTTTTACTATTGGAATATGAAGAATGACCTTTAAGTAAGTAAAGTGATTTTTCGTATTTTAGCAAGAAAATATAAAATAAAATAAAATTGTTTAGCGATCTCCACCCTTCGTCAACGTTTTTAAAAAGGGCATTGATATTTTTCTCTTATTCTCTCTACGTTTTTAAAAATAGGTGTATATTGAACATAGCCATATGAGTATCACAATAGTGTGAGTCAATAGATACAAACAGGTAAAAAGAAAAAGTAAATATACACGAAACGTCGATTACCAGCGAAAGCATAATGATACAGGCCGAGAGAAGTAAAGTATGGTAATCTGCGATCATGTTGTATATCATGTAATCTGGGGAGGACACTTTTAAGTATGAAGAGGACAAAGGACACGCACGGTTACGGCACGGCACTGACATGGTCAAGGCAAGGCGCTTACATTTTTGCTCTATGCAGAGAGGCGAGGAGGGAAATAACAGAACATTATGACAGGATAATGACATTTATGTCGAAACATTATACTGTTGTTAGATCCGATAATCTAGGCATATAAATCTGCATATCTCAGATCAACCAATAGGATGCTTGAATATTATCAAAATATATTTGTGAATTTTTAAGGCTTAAAAATATACAAGGATGCGTTAGTATTGATCGGTAAAGTGGTCTCTAAACATTATCTTACTATTTTAGTTTCACGTTTTACACGTAGTTTCTTACATTAATAACGCTACTTTAATTTTGGACAATTTTCTTTTCAAAATGAATGAACAGACGCTATACATGCATACCTCGTACTAATCGAGTCAGTGAGTCTTGTTCTCCTTGTCTTCTTCCAGTTAGCAGCTGATAGCTGAAAGTGTACGCTATGTCTGGTAATTCGCCTCTTTTATGCACTCGATTTTGTGCCAACTCTACGCCTACTCATTTAAAAAGGGACCGTTTTTGTCATCTTAATCGATCTCCCCTTACCTTATTACTGGCAGCTGCATATTGCAAGTAAAGTGTCGTCAAATATGACATATAAATGCCATGGCCATCTAAGTGATTGTGGTGTTGGATTACCCATGTTGATGCAAGTCACAACCTGTTATTTGTTTCTTATATGCAGCTGACCACAATAACATTGATAAAGTAAAAAGATACAGTACCTGGTTTAGCTCAACAGAATAAGAAATTGCTTAATTTTTGAAATAAATATATAGAAATAGTTGAGAAGAATATTCCAATCCGGCTTTCAAATGGCAAAAATAAGGCATTCACTAAGCAGCTAGCTGTGGCTTAATGTATGGCCGGCAACCGGCCAAGGTCTTCAAAATAGCAAAGTTTAATGTACTGACCAGGCTAAACCTCAAATAAGTTAGACACAGGATTTACCACAAAATGTGGTGTTTCCTTCAGTCCCCGACTTTGCTTAAGAGCCGCTGAGTGACAGCGTGATGTAAAGTAAAAAAACATTAGGGTAACCGCAAAAATCATGTAAAAAAAATTTACGCGACAAACTAGAGTGTAAATGATCTATTAACCCTGGTGGGGGCAGCTTTTTTATTTCAGGAACGTTCGAGAAAAGTATGATTAATGCTAGCTATCAGGATATAATATGATTTGGTAACTTTCTGTAAACACAAATTGAAACTCAAGTATTACAATTACATGTGCAGTGTTTTTCTGATGGATCTGAACTTCCAAGACGTGGATAAATTATGCAGGAGGGGGACAATGGGGTTTGCGGTTTTTTGGTCATGGTCGTCTTTTTGCCGCGGTTTTTCAGAAACTTTTATTTTTGAATCCGGTTTTTTAGTTTCATCCAAGTCTGCGTATACGGATTTTGCAGGTTTACGGTTTTTGATTAAATCCAGTTATCTTCGCGGTATTATTTCGGTTTCCTTTTTTCAGTTCTTATTTAATACAAAATTAAAAACGAAAACGGTTTATTTCTCAGTGCAGTTCGCGATTTTGGTTTTTTTTTTGAAGCGGCATTGACGAATTTTTATAATGAAATTGAGAAAGACAAGGGTTTATTTTTTCTCGACGTTTCGATAACTCATAATGATATTGGGTGCTAAAAATGTTTATTGCGGTTTTTCCGGAAAAAAATTTTCAAACCGATTGTCGGTTTCGACCAATTCCCCCTCTCTCAATTAACCCCAATTAATGTTTCCCTCGTGAAATGTTAGTCTTTATTCAGTACACATTTAGGGTCGATGTAAGTGTGATAAAGCCGTGAATGAATATAAACCATATCAGTGAAGTGATATGATATCTGTATACACCTACTTGCAAGAAGGTTGTCATACAAGAATAGAACATTTCTAATTTAGTTAATTAGTGATTACTGAAGTAAATTTACCGATTAGGAATAAATTATCACTGACGTCAGACTCGGGTTACCCAATCAGATCATGCTAACAGATCAGAAACGCCAGGCAGCCTAGATAAATTCAAAGTTTTAGTAACATTAGTTTTCCCAGTCTAAAGCGAAATCCTTTTAGTATTGTTATTATGTCAACCTAATTTTTTTCATGCATGATAGCCACAATGTTGCACGAGCAGAAACGTACAAAAACAAATACTGATCTTATTTTTTATTTATGCATTTTCGTTTTAACTTTGAAATTACATCTCCATCTCCATCGCTCACTCGCTCGTTCCCGATATTATATGGAAACAAGTGAATAAAAATGATTTCAAACTATTAACACGTGATAATCTATATTCAGTTAATCCGAACAGCAGAATTTAACCCCAATTCAAAAATTTATAACATTAAAACAACGGTAAAACATTTTTAAATGTCACTAATAAGGTATAAAAATACCACAATATTTAAACTAAACTAAAACAGTAGTAGTGAGCCCCCCCCCCCCCCCCCCCATATACCGTAGTAGCTAGGGGAGGGGTGGTCTAAATTCCTGAATACCCCCTTAAGAATGTAGGGGGAGGGGTGGTCAACTGAAATACCCTTAAGAATGTGAGAAAGACTTTAGAGGATGAAAGGAATGCAGGATAAGGGTCAAAGTACGAATTCCAAAGACAGCGGCGGGAATTTGAAATGTGAATACATATTTTTATGGAGAGAAAAATTTTAAAAGCCCGATCAAAATCACCAGAATCACTTGCTCATCACCTTCGTCGGAAAAACCGCCCTTGCACTCAGCTATAATCCAGCCAGAGTACGGATAGACTAGTTATCATGTCATCTGGAAAAGTAATACAAATAGGAGACCGTGGATACGTTATTTTTTGTAAAGGATGTTCGAAGGGAGAAAAAAATATGTATCCGCAAACAGAAGAAAGATTTATCGAGCGGGAAGACGGTTCTAACTAGCTCAGGAGTGTCTTTGACTTTAGACGAATTGTCGCGGTTCCAAGGCTGTCGCACTCCACAGTAAGAAAACGCTAGTGTTCAACCAGTGCATGGTCTTGAAAGGTTTTTATTATACAATACACGGTGAAAACTACAATAAACGATTACAATAATGAGATGAGGAATAGGAATCACTTGGGCAGGATAAGGTACAAACATAATAAAATTCTGAGGTAAAAAACTTACATCTTTCGGGCGTAAAAACTCCACAAAACAATGTTAAGACTACTAGAAAACACGTGAAGACAGGGGACGCTCAAGGATCATATTACACCGTAAACGAAATACGAACAAGAAAGGATAGGTTAGGTAATTAATGCAAACAGACGCTTGAGATACTATAGCCTAAAAATATAAACACTAAACACAACACGAATGGACATCACTCAAATCGGCAATTGAAAGAGTGGATACGGAGTTAGTGAACAATGAGGCAACTACTGCATCCACTCAGTTCAAAGCCACCGATCTTCAATAGGAGCCAACGTTTCCAGGATCCATTCAAACCCTTCCGGATGATGGCAGTGCGCGATTTTACGAGGCACAAGGAAAAGATTATTTACCAAGAATTTTCACCACTTCTGAACTGGACACTGGCTGGGTTTTCACTAGGACATTTTAAACTAGCTTAAATATAATACCGGAAATAAGGCAAAGTTAAACTACCTAGCAAGATGGTTTAAGTTGTCCTACCAAATAGATGGGACAATCACAGTGTTATTCTTGAAAGGTGGTTGTCGGATTAAAACACCTCCAGGAATTTTAGGCAAGCTAACATTCCCAGTGAAAACACGGCCACTATTTTTAATGCGCTCGGTCCGGAAATGGAACTGACAACAAGGGAACAGCAAAGTGGATTAGCTACTGGACAGCAGCAAGTACCAAGTTGGGGATCTGGAATGGACTGTTATCCGCCGTCATAGAAAAAAAGAAATTATACCAAAGACAAATTGTTATTGTTTTGGATTTGCTGTAGCATTTATTGACAAGTGAAATAAAACTGATATTTTGTTTCTTATAAATCAAGTTGGTGTCATAATAATGTACATGTTTGATGTGATTTCGAGCTCTAACATTACAGTGTTGACAGGCACCATCATTTTTACCTGTCAACTAGGGTCTTATCAGTAATAACAAACTATTATTATATTCCTTGTTACAAATTCTTATTCCATGTTTTCTGCTTCGTCCATCATTTTTACCTGTCAAATAGTATGTACGTTTCTATTCACTAGCAATGAGGTCAACTGATTTAGGCTTTTAGGCCAGATACTAGTCTCCCTCGGCTGCGAGGGAGACTAGCCAGGTTTTTCCGACGAAGGTGATGAGCAAGTGATTCTGCTGATTTTGATCGGGCTTTAAACTTTTCTCTCCATAAAAATATGTATTCATATTTCATAATTCAAATTCCCGCCTTGGTGATTGGAATTCGTACTTTGACCCTTATCCTACATTCCTTTCATCCTCTAAAGTCTTTCTCACATTCTTAAGGGTATTTCAGTTGACCACCCCTCCCCTTACATTCTTAAGGGGGTATTCAGGAATTTAGACCACCCCTCCCCTAGCTACTACGGTATATGGGGGGGGGGGAAGGGGGACTCACTACTCAAAAAAACTTTTAAAAAGCCATGTGAAAAGCCCACCTCCCCCTCCCCCATTCCCACCCCCAGTTCTACGGCAACGACAATAAATTTTGGTTCAAAGCGATAAGGATTTTTCTTTTTTCTCTTTCTCTTCCTCTCTTCCTTCCTTCCTTCCTTTCTTTCTTTCTTTTTTTTCTTCTTTGGACTATAAAAAAATTATATCCTAATTTTAATTTTAATCCTGTTGAATTAAGTTTATTTGTTAAAGCCATAATTATTTTTAATTGATTGACAAACCCCGTATGTAATGGCATTGAACTATACTATCTAGTTCCTGCCACAAGTGTGTGACACAGTGTCAGCCCATAGGCATCACAGCTTGTTTTTACAGTCCAACAATGGGACCTTGTCGTATGAAATTCAGAAGGCAAAAGTGATTTAAAGACTTTACAATTTGACAGAAATTTTGGGGTTTAAGTCAAGAATATTTTACAACCAAGGAAAAGTTGGAATATATCAAAATCATCACCGCTAATGGCCAACACGTTGCATATGGCACTAGTATACCTAATATATATTTCTGAAGTAGCTACTTTTATCTTTCAAAAGAACTTAGACTTAAAGAATCATGTAAGTATAACACTTTTACAGTCCCTCTGTCTGTATATTCATTGATGTGGTCTCACATTCCCTATTGAATCCGATAAATCGTCTCATCGTGCGAACCTCGAGTTAATCAATTATTTCTTTTTCAATTTGAGAATTTTGCCTTTTTGACGAGTTTCTGCGGTCAGCCCAATGGAGCAGTTCTGGAGTACAACATAGAATTCCCTAAGGTAAAACTTCTATCGACAAAAAATTTTAAATTTCTTGGAACCGAGGTGGTAAGTTTGTATTTTTTAAGTTTGAACTGCGCAATTAAAAAACAGTTAATATAAGCTTTATTATCTCTGGAAATCTCGAAAGAACTTGTTATTAGATGGTTTAGATCGAAAGTTAGCGAGGGAACGCCTGCATATGAATAAAAGGTCTTAAATTTCTACACGAAGAACGATCTCAATGTTGATTTTTAAAAATTAATAAACACGAACATTTCAGTTGAGCGCGAAATCACAACACTGTCACGCAAGACGCTTTTGAACGCAATGCAGTTGATTGACCCACTCCGCGCACACTGGTATCGAAAAAAAGGATTTGCGCAAAGAGTTAAAGATGAACTAAAACTAATATTTTAAAATGACTTTTTGACTGTATTTTTGATTAGAACGACTGTTGTCCAAGTTTGTTGAATTACTATGAATCCCAGTGGTGGCAGATATGGCCTGACCCTCACAAGGTATGCTGTCAAGTGGTGGGGTAATATGTCTGATAAGAAAAACACCTACGTGACTTGCAAAGGTTGGAGTGAAGCCACCCCCGCGTAAAAACAATTGCTTGTCCTTATTAGGGACCCTATTGAACAGATCTAGTATAAGGACCGTGCGCAGGGGCTAGATTCGTACCGAGTCGCTTCTCTTCTCTAATTGATCTCACACTGTGGGTGACGGGAAGGATTGAGTGAGTTTGCGGTGCATCAAGAGAAGAAAGCAAGAGAAAAGTCATCGCGCGCATTAAAAAAGCGTGAGTGACCACTGGGTACGAGTCTGCGCAGGGGCTTAGTGGTTGATTGTAAACGGTGACCCCAAGAGAGCATAAATATGTTTATGATCTCTTGGTAAACCGTAGGTCGCGCGCGCTCGGCGGAAAATAAAACAGTCATTTTACGACTCACGAATGAAACTACAGTTACAAAATCACAGTTCACGACGAATGAGATATCTATATTACGAAAATTTGCTGCTCACGACGACTTACGAAAATAACAAGGAGACAAGGAAATTACTATTCAAAGGAAATCCTTCAGAACATTTTATCTTGCAGACCTGCACAGATAAGCAGAGCGTTCTTCGTACAGAGTGGGGTCAAGTACTTCAGTTAGGGATAGACAATCCATCTGCAGGATGTAAAGAATTACATATTACCAATGATATTAAGACGAGATACATCGTATGTAAAGGTACGTGGGTGGGTGGATATCGTTGAGTTACTGGGTGTACAGGTCACTTAAGACCACTCCTACCCCTCCCCTAGCTTGTCATACCTTGGTCCCTAATGATGGTCCACATCTAACTCGTACATCTACGCCTTGTGGATCAACACTACTTTGACAATGTGATGCCCCCAATTTATTGTTAATAAGAGGACAGACACATAAAAAACTGATGTCTATTTGTTAAATGCAACTCCTTATGTTGTCCTCGAGACTATATTCCTTAATTGTTTCTTTTTTACATGTGTCCCTGGTATATATATCTTGTATCTTGCTCATAGATTAGCCCTAATTGCACCCATAATTGGGTATTAATAATAGTAATAACTTAATTGGATATACACAATTACTGGAAATCCGAGAGTGGAGTTTGTTGGTCCCTGGCATAACTTTAACAATTAGGTTGGCCGACCGGTACATAGTTCCTTGCAAAATGCAGTTCAAATATACACTAGCTTCACGTTTCTATAGTGATTATGGTCTTCGTGACATTTTGAGATCACGCTGTCCTGTTATCACTTTCTCAGGCAAGCAGTACTATCGTGTAGACAGCTACAATCCAAAGACACCTAAATGCTGGTTCATAGCGGCCAACCATTGTCGTTCTTTAGTGAGTATCTGTATTGCTGGTATTCAATCATTCCCAGAACGAAAGAATAGAAAGAACTATTTCAGTCTTTATCAAAGCACGCTGTCTCTCAAGTCTTTTATATGATAAGGGGCTTTCCTGGCATTTGCAGTTATAAAGCACTTGGGGAGTGCATGACAGAACCCTCGAAAAGGTTTTAGAAGCGGTGCCATGCGTGCGCGCGTTTTCTATTTCTTTAGTGTTTTGCTAATAATATTCGATTCGGTACTTTCGGTTATGACGGCACGCAAATAGTAGTTATTCAAAATTTGTTTTGGGATTTCAAGTCAAGTAAGATCCGTTTTACTGTGAAAAGTATTAGCTAGATAGCATTAAAAATCCACCTTGTAGGAAAAAGGAAAACAATGTATTTTAATACCAAGTTTTGGTGCACGTTTGTTAACAATAAAAAAAGCGTTCTCCCCGGCCCTAGAAATGTTGGAGAAATAGAAAACTTGCTGCACACCAATAGCAAAAAGATGCTCATGCACGAATCATCCTTTGCACATGCACCACCTATCCCTTATCCCTTAATTAAGATGATGCTTTTTCTCCTCCCAAATGAAATCTTATTTTTCAATCACCAGGGGTTAAAGATAAATTACACTTTTAACATCACAGGTAAGATTATCGCTGAACCCTTGATTCAGGAGGAAAGTTTTGTTTTACTTGGGCCACCCTGAATGGGCCACCCTGAATGGGCCACCCTGTTTAAATAAAGGTTCCACAACCATAACCAAGTAAAAGAGAATAAAACAATGGAATGAAATAAATGTTTACTACTATGTACCATACTATTTTTTCACAGGCCAAGTAAAACCACTTTAAGCTTTTATGTCATATCAGTTACCCAAGCCATGCCATATTTTTTTGCAGGTGCTTACTATAACTCTACCCAGAGGAATCATATATCTTCTTCAGGACAAGTAGTTTTGTTCCTATTAACAGCGATGTTACATTACTTGATGCAAATGCTGTAGAGAACATTCCTTTTATAGAGGAGTGGAGGGGGACATAGTCATCTACATGGTGGTGGTCAATCTTAGAAAGATCAGCCTTACAATCTTGTAAGGAACGAATGTTGTGGCTTGATGCCTTTTTTTGGAGGGGGGACTGTGGCAATGGAAAGGAGAAAGCTCTTTCCTTCCACCAATGATACAACACCCTGTAAGCTATGAAACTATTAGGCTTGATGAAAGGTGAATGAATATTTACATCCAAAATAAAACTGTTGATAGTGTCCTTAGACTACTATCCGTTTAATTGTTTAAGTGCATGTACCTCTCTACTATAAAGTGAAATAAAAAATTCATAAGTCTACATTTAATTTGTATTTAAAATGTGTGGATCTCAGTCATGAAGCACGTGGGTATTGATGAGATTAATAAGTAGAGTTTGTCATTGGTTTTGCTACGATAAAAACATGTGAGTTCCCTGTGTCAATATTACACTGTGTATGTATGACATACTGTATATGTTACAAGTATAGCCTGTCATTGCTTTTGCTACAATAAAACCATGTCTGTTCTCTGTGGTTACATATTAAGAGTATGTAAGTGTTATATATAATTTAAAAAATTACATTATATTATACATTACATTGTATAGTCTCTCAGTGCATACACCTATTTCAAAAGCGTTGTTGGTTGGATATCTGAAATCAGAAATCTGAGACCGATTGGAATTGTGGAGACTGAGTGTTTTCTCATTCAAAATTCAATATAGACTTAGCCACAGATAGTTTGCCAGTGCAGGTCATTGCTCAAAGTTAGTATATCAACCACTAATTACAACCACAAACAATTTACAGCTTATAACCCACAATTCCTTTCAGTCTCAGATTTCAGATCTTCGACCGACAATGTTTTTTGAAATAGGTGTATACAGATATTGTCACTGTATGATAATCATTCTAGACTAGAGAATGGGTTGTTGCAGTTGAACAAGCTTCCATTCATGTGCCACTTCTCCATTATTAGCTGGGGCCTTGGCTCCCAGTATCACCCAGACAGCACAGGCTGATTCTGGGTAAGGGAACACATGTACTCTTAGTGCAAACTCCATCAGATCTCCTTGGCAATCAATCAGTGATTTATATTCTGCCAACAATTGCATATCACTAAATGCTTGAGAAGCATTCAAGTGAGTTATCCGTGTTGTGACAGACTGAAATGTGAAGCTCCTGTTTAGGTATCTATATACCGGGTCATACAATTCATCTCTTTTTAAGTCTTGTCCTGTTTTGGCCTCAGACTCTTGAGCAGTCAATGTTGGTGATATAATATTAGACAAGTTATTGTCCCATTTTGTTTCTAGGTCCTTACCCTAGGACAAACAAAAGCATTACATTAGATATCACCAAAAACAGCCCATTAAATGTACTGTCTTTGGGTTTGGGGAAATAAAAACAAAGTATTTATGATCAAGTTCACAATTCTGAAAATATTAAAGCATTAGAAAAACGTTTCCTTTAACACTTCCCGCTCGCCTGCAAAAGTTTGTCCTGTAAACCAGAGGCATAACAAATCAGATAAAAAATTTAAGTAATTTCTACCCAAAGTCTCTTTTAGTCCAGTTGCATAGGCTTGAGTTGGTCAATAGCAACTTTTTTCTTCAATTGACTATAATTATACAATATTATTATAATATTCTACCTGTCTGTAGTTTTCTATAAGAGACCTCAGCTCTTCTTCCAATACTTGGCTAATCTTCTGTACATCCATTATTGATGGAGTCAGGCTTGGAGGTACTGGCAAAGGTGGCTTTTCACAATAATTTAAAGAAAGAATATAATTTAAGTAAGTATTAATTCTTTATAGATATATGATAGATATCATTATATGCGTGTCAGTGTAAACCTAACTTTGTTTTCAAATCAAACTATTCATAGCAACAATATGAAACAAGAGGTAAAAAAAATCTGATCTTCAGTTTATTTTAGCATTGTTAGGATTTCTACTGGTTACAACATTGATCCAAAACACAGTTAATGTTAAAGAGTATTTTGATAGCTGGCAACAGACATCTAACAGACATACTGTTAAGCATTCTTCAGCCTTCTGTTTGATATCTTACTCAGCTTACAGTTGCAAGGTATAAGGACATTACAATCACTGTTATATGCAATGTAAAACAACAGGAAACCATTTGAATGGTACAACGATATTATTTTTTAACAACATCCTCCTAGATTTGGGAACCATAGACTTCTAATGTTTCATAATGCTTCACCATCTCAGACCATGTGTCATTCCATAGAGTACCATTTCTTTGTCTGACAGTTGACAGTGCATTAGAAAAGGCATGAATATAGATACCCTTTGAAACTCAATCTCAACTCAACAGAAATCTCAAATTAAGAGAATGATGACACATGGTCTGTCATGGGGCCGGGAAACATTACAACCAAGATACTCCATAGAGTATAATTTCTTTTTTGTCTGACAGTTGTGCATGAGAAAAACACATGAATATAGATACAACTTAAACTCAATCTCAACTCAACAGTAATCTCAAATTATTAAGAAAATGATGACACATGGTCTATCATGGGGAAACATTACAACCAAGGTAATAAAACTTACCTGGATCTCAGACCCACAGATGGCATAAATAGCATCTGCATCCATTGCTTTCCACTTTGCTGGGTCGTTTAGGTCAAAGTCACACTGACTTATCAACCCATTTGCCTAAATATGTGAAATACAAAAACTTTGTTAACATTGCTTGAGTGCTATATGAGCACCCTCAAGTGTGAAGTTTTTTGGATTTGAAAATATCTAAGATGATTGGCTGAAAAGGCAAGGGGGTTTTGATGAGAGTGAATTGCTGAGTTCCAATCAGCTAATAAAAGTCTTTCAATCTTATTATCTGCTCAAGAATAGAGGTTTTGCACCATCACATGTCCACACCCATAATACAGCTTAGGCTTCCTGTAGTTAGATGGCAGAACAATAAAATCCCTATGCTCTTGGGAATGAAATTTTCTTATGTAAAACAGTTGTATTGTTCTTGCCATCTAACATGGCTGCCATCAGGTGATAATGCATGTTAAACAGTTGTATTGTTCCTAACATCTAACATGGCTGTCATCATGTGATAATGCATGTAAAACAGTTGTATTGTTCCTGCCATCTAACATGGCTGCCATCAGGTGATAATGCATGTACAATGACAATGTACAAACAAAAGAATAATGACTTAAAATATCTATAAAAATGTTGATAAAAACATTGATAACCAATCCATGTACCTGTATGTTAGCATAGAAGCAAGTGTTACTGAATACACAGGCTAAAGTGCTGAACTGAGAGCAGACCGTGGATAAACCTTCTGACAGACTAAAACTGTAAAACAGAAAAAAATGTAGTTTCAAAGGTTGCACATGCAAAGACTTATGAATATGAACACAAGGGAATGACGATCATGTGGTCTGAAATGAAAAAATCATTACTTCCAAGCTAAGAAGGTACTATTTTTCTCTTTTGCATACCATTGTCCAGTAAGGGTTTCCCAGAATGACACCAGTCCATTAGTTTGTCTAGTCATGACCCACGCATGTGGTTGTCCTGTATCTCTTGTACCAAGACACACATATGCATCCAAACCAAATCCCAGAAAGATACTACACAGCAATGTGGCATGATCCTCGCAACTCTGTCACAACAGATAACTATTTGTAATAATATTGGTAGTAATTGCTGATATGTAAATGCCCTATTAGGGCCATGGCATATCTCTCTGTCATGAGGGAAACACATTTACTTGTAGCTGTATGATGATGTATCATTGCCTTCACAATACAATTACACTATACTTACCCCCTTTCCTCTGCATAAAAATGCATGAAGGCTACTCCAAATGTCTACTTTAGTACCAAACATAGAACACTCTTTTTCATGCTTTAATAAACTCACAAACTGTGCTGCATGCTGAGGGTTGTCCAGCAACCATCCCACATGGATTGGTGTGATGTATGATATCACAGGCTTACTTGTCCCACATTCATTCTGGGCAAATATCTTGACCTGCTGGCGGCTATGTGACTGGTGACTACTTATGTAGCATTTCCACCATTGTCTTGCATAATTCATGAAGCGTCTTTCTCTTTCAGAGATATGGCGATGAATGGAAGATAGGTGGTTGTCTAGAGCTTGAGGCTGGACAATCTGATATAGCAATAAGTTTATTGATAAGAAAATAAGAAAACTTTTAATAAATGAACAATAAATAATTGAGAGAGAGTGGATGGATGAATGGAATGTGATGAATGGATGGATTCAGAGATGGATGAAATAAGCGGCCATGTAATGTTCTGTTTATTATATAGATATCGATGAAACTTAAATAAAACAAAAGCTCAAAAATTCCTCATTAAAATAGTAAGCCGATTCAACAGCGATATCTTCACGTGTGAAAGACATAGTATCTTCCACTGGTGAAAGATATCAAGCTTTCAACACTAGTAGAAAATGTCTTAATAGAGGTTTTTCATTATCACCTGATGGCAGCCATGTTAATTGGCAGGACCAATACACAATACAATAGTTTTACATAAAAAAAGAATTCAATTCCCAAGAGCAAAAGGATTTTCTTGTTCTGCCATCTAACCACAGGCAGCCCATGCTGTTTTTAGGGCGTGGGCAATTGATTGTGCAAAACCTCTATAAAAACTCATGAGTACAAAGTTGTGAATGGGCAACCCAAAACAATGAGACAAAATGTACAATACTGTTCATTACTTATGCCTTGGGGGGTGCAGGGGGGGGGGGGGGGTTGCTGGAGGAAAAGTAGGAGGGCTTAAAAAAATCACACAAAGAAGGGGGGCTTTACTAGTATTTGCTGACTTCAAGTGGGGAGGGAGGGTTGAAACAAATAATTAAGGTATGTCTAAAAGGTCACAAGTTAGGAAGGATAAAAAAAAAGTTTAGGTAGAATGGGGGGGGTTGTGAATTTTTTTCGATTCTTCCTCCAGCTCACCCTGAGTCATAATTAATGAGCAGTACCTAACAAAAACTGACTTTTATCTACAGTACCTGTCTTCTGTGGGGTAGAACCTGAAACCTTAAAGCAAGTGAGCCAATCATGATCTTGTTTTCTTCTCCCATTCCATTGATATCAACATTCACACTCAGCACCCCATTGGGTTCTTTCAACACCTTCTGCCACTCAAATGAGTGGGAACCAATCAGAGAGTTGCTTCCAGTTGTTTCTGTCTTTGATAGAATGAGGTTGACGGGGTCTGTTATTGATAATAAAACATCACCATCTGCAGATGGACTGTTGTGGAGCTCTAAAAAGAACTCTATGGAAATAAAGAGGGCAGTTAATAGTAGTCCTACTAAGTAATATTGTAAATCAAGGTGAATGTGTAAGGTACAAGTAGTTAAAAATTCAAGACCTCAATTATAATTTGATTGTACAGTAGACTATATAAAATGCCATAACATACTGTAACTTGTAGCTATGTTAGGAAGACATTATAACTTCAGCTTGATATTTTGATATGTATAGAGGTTATTTAAGGATTTGGGGGGGGGGGGGGGGAGGGGGAGGTTCACTGGTCCACAGTGTCCACTGGTAAAACGAAGCTTAGGATTGGACAAAATAACAAAAACAAGGAAAGCATAGATTATGGGTAACAATGTGTATTGTTCTATAAGTGAGCTGCGCTTTTTGTTTTATCTCACTATTCATTTTTTGTTCATCCACTCCCAGGCTCCGTTCAGCCAGTTGTGGATTGCCTGGGGGGGGGGGGGGGGGGGGGCTTTCTTGTTTGCCTTGCATAAGGGGTATATACAGTACCTACCCCCTTTAAGACTTGGTTCTGACTTGCATGGGGTTGGACTGGACTTGAACCTTTGACCTCTGAAGTGCAGGTGTAGTATGAGTGTGGGAGATTTACTTTGCTCTTCTTTACCAGTATTGTGTAGACTGTGATCAAGTTCCATGAATGATTTTCCTCCCAACACTTCCATATGTAGGTATGTTTTATTGCATATGTCTTGAACTACTGATGCTGACAGACAGAAAGAAAAAAAACACAAAGAAAATAAAGAACAAGCGAATATGAGGGTTGCATTAATAATTATTTTCTATCCCCTCCACCCTTTTTTATAGGGGGGGGGGGATATGACTAGGAATGACTAGAGTTGTACAATACAAATGCTGTTGCAGGGAAAAAAGCTAGAAATTATCAGGTGGAATACAATAGTAGAGCTAGTTTGGAGGGATGTTTACATAAAAATGAAGCAAGAAAGAACATGGGTTGTTTGGTAACTAAGAGGGTGAAAATAGAAAATAAACAAGGGTTAAATGATATATCCTCCATAGGGCGCAAATGATGGCGAACAATAAGGAAATTGGTTTATTCATTATGGACTGTATCACACGTGATGAAATCATTATACGTTATACAATAGGTAATATCGATTATGCAGACAAGTTTGTTAGTTCAAAAAGACTGAGTTGGAGGTACAAGTCATCCCATCCTACCACCCTTTAGTTGACAAAGTAAGCGGTTTGTGCTCTTTGTTACGTTTCTCAATAGAAGACTCTATATCCTCTACAGTATCTAGAGTCAGTGAGAAGGATAATATATTACAATATACTGTAAGCATTAGAAATGACTTACGTGATTGCCTGTCAAACACATGAGCTGTTATAGATGTTCTTCCCTCCTGCTTGACAGTAATGGTTTCAGTGACAGATGGAAAATCAAGTGATTCACTTGGGAAGGTAGGCTGCACACCCTCACATACATCAGTGTCACCTTGCTCCATTTTAATTGTTGGCATACAAACACCTATAGCTGTCCGTGACTGACTAGTAAATCCACTTTCCAGGTGGGGCAACGCTGGCTGGCCAGGTCGTTTTGAAGTTTGGCAAGTATTCCCCTTTGCAAGACTTACGGTACTGTTTATTTGTGGATAGGAAGAACTTTCTGGAACTGGACTACC
The DNA here is from genome assembly GCA_011057435.1 of Actinia equina. Lineage (NCBI taxonomy): Eukaryota > Metazoa > Cnidaria > Anthozoa > Actiniaria > Actiniidae > Actinia > Actinia equina. The sequence goes on along the minus strand of WHPX01001246.1, from coordinate 281,172 downwards.
CATATTTTCAAACTTATTGCTTTGAGAAAGACTTGGCTGTGACATGGTAGAGTAATAGTTAGGTCTGCTTTGATCACTTGATGAATGTACTAAATTTTGGACTGGTGGAGTTGAGGGGGACAATAAATGTGTTACATGTTCTAAGCTGCTCTGAGATAAAGACTGCATACCAGAAGTGGAAGGAACTAAATTGTTTGTTAGCATAGAAACTGTAGATGTGTCTGGAGTAAGTTCTCTGGGATTAAACCCAAACCCACACTGAAGGTAAACAAGCGATGATGATTTCCGTAAGCACCCATTGGAATAGATACGTGATAGCTTGGCTTCTTTAGACAAACATGCCATCATTCCCTCCAAGGCATGGACACCCACAGCTTGTTTCTCATACCACACTGGGACAGAGTCATCAACCTTGTACTGGACTGGACACTGGAACAATGCATCTGATCCTGGATGAAGCTTTAATAAGTATTTCTTTAGTAGTGCAACAGGACACAATGGGTGTCCAGGTACAGAATGCATTGTAGTACCAGCAACACCAAATTTAGACTGAACATAAGGATTACTAGTAATCATTTTGACATTTTCCCGCCCAGCAGCATCAATATGGATTACAAACTGTTGCTTAGAAAGACGTCTTTGCTTTAAGTGATCACCAATATCAAAATGAAGCAAAATATTAAACCAACACGCTCTTAGAAGAAGTAAAGGGGTAGTGCCACCAATAGCTCCACTCAGAAGAAGCTTCTGCATATCCTGTGGGGAGATTGAGACTGAATGTCTCCAAGGGCTTGCTGCATTGCCTTCAATTACTGTAACCTTCTCATCAAAAGCTTTATTTGCCTCTGCAAACTCAGATGTCTTCAAAATTGTAATATTTAACTGGCTCCTGAAATATCTATCCAAAGCATTCCTGATGTTTGTGAGGCCAGGTTTGGAGAAATCACATCCATCTTTACGGCGAGCTTCTTTGTAAAATTTCTTAAGTAACTGGTTCAGTTCACTAGGTTGCATTTCCTCCACAGGTTTGGTAACTCCTTCTGAATTACACCACACTATATATAAGAAAATATAACAATCAACCATGATAGCTAATCAACCAATCAGAAAATGTTGTGTAGATGAGGCTTTCGCATATGATAGACATGACAGTCAAGTTTTTATGGTTTCCGAGAGTAGAAATAATAAGGTTTGATATTTTGGATTCACTAGTGGCTGTCTCTTCATCCTTTTCCTCCATCAATATTATGAAGACAGAAAAAAATGTAAAAACTTTACTATGAAATGTTATATTGGAAGATTAACTTTCGTTAATATTATTTTAGGCTGTTTTAGGTGGGGTACGTGGCTACACTGTATATACATGACTAAGGATACCAATATTAAGCGTATTCCAACAAAATACACCTAGAAATCACAAATGTATTTGTTAGATAGCATTTATATCACTCCAAACAGCAACATCCCAGCATCAACATTGGAATATTCAAAATTAAAGTTTATAACAACAACCATAATACCCCGGCGTGTGATCATACGCTTCTAAACAGAGAAATAAATCTTAATTGAGATTTTTTTTAAAATAGCCATATTGGTGAAACTTTTTTTAAAACGAATGTTAGAAACATATGCAGCCATTTTGGGAAAAAAAAGGGCTTGTCAAACGCGTTCGAAAAACAGTACAGCTACCATTAGTTTTTGTTATGCTAAAAAAAGGTAGTAAATATTAAAGGTGTAGACTTACGCGTAAAAGTTCTGACAGCCCATTTTCTTTGTTTTTCAGCGGTGCTTTCTCGGCGAGAAGGGAAATCTCTCCCGACAGCGCGTACCCCAAAAGGACTCGCAGCTTGAGAAGAATGGCTGCCATCATTGTCCGGGGATTCGTCTGTCACGCTTTCTTCTGACTCTGCAGGACTCTCTGGGTACTCTCCACCTAGAGTATACATTATTATGTTACGAAAAAGCCGTGAGAATGGAAGTATTATTGAATATTTGAGGAAATCCTTGCAAACATAGCAAAACCAGCCATCAAAACTACTTTATCGTATTGTATTCTCTATTCGATCTCTATTCAGACTCCTCTAATGAGTAGGGTCTGGGAACGAGAATGATGTTTCCTCCAATAGGAAATTGGCTTTTATTTACCAATGATGTAGCCTGCCGTAAAAATCAATAAATCACTTTTAGTCGTTCTAGCGTTGTCGCACTAATTGGGGACACTTTTCGCTCACACGCACTACCACTACGTTTAATGTTCTATGCACACAACGCTCAAGTCCCATGTTGATTTTTACGGAGGGAGGAAACCGGAGAACCCAGAGAAAACCCTCGTAGCATAGGAGAGAACAACACATCTATTCACATGTGGCGACCGCAGGGCTCGAACCAGCGACCCGACCCGTTGGACTCAACAGCGGTGAAAGACGACGCATTAGCCGCGAACGCCACCCATGCTACCCGTGCAGCCGTTTTTAGTGTCGGCTCGTTCGAATTCCTTCCCCTGGTGGAAGGTGAGAGTGTCTTCTCAGCTACGAGTTCGTTAAGAGTCAATGTTTCAAGGATCATGTTCTTTAAAAAATATGTGCATATATGATCGATTGAAATCATAAAACAGGAATAAGTCAAAACATATGACGAAAAAGAATGACGAAGAATGAGATCAGAACATGTTGTTAGTAACTATGCAGAACATGGAAGACTCGGTCTGCGTCAAATGTAGCGAGGGACGCCTATTAGTCAAATGCTGTAATAAGTTAATACAATAATAAATATTTATATAGCGCCTATCCAAATCTGCTCCTGGCGCTTTAAACAAAAAGAAAAACCACAAACAGTATTCAATGATTTGATTAATGTCATTTTATTTAAGGGACCGTCGTAAATAAAGAAACCTGTGAAGGTATCCCTTACCTCTCGTCTGCTTGTAATTGGTTTCAATTTTATTTTTATACTTTGATTTGATGTGAGGTAAAAGCTGAATAAATGAATAGAAACGTAGGACTTAGTATCAAGACTTAGTATCTCATACTACGGATAATACTTTCTGCCGATATATTGCTTAATAAAATAGAATTAAGCTGCGGTCCATGATGCTGAAAGGCTCTGAGTAGACCTATTAGTTCCTCAGACTTGTTCAATCAGTACCATTTCCAGATTTTCGTCAGGAAGGACTCGACCATGTCGTCGTAAAATATCATTGATTCTACTTTTAACCATACTGCCCTTTTTCGGCGGGGTATTCCGTTTGTATATTTTTTTTGTCAACGCATAGTGAAGTTTTGGGGTCCTCGCTCTGAATATCCAGCGGTAGGGCCAGGATATGAACAGAACTGTGGCCAGCCAGAAGTACCGAGGGTGAATCCACCATGACTTGGCAGCTAGATCAGCATATGCAGAGAATCGCTTATCCAATCCTGGTATTTCCTTTTTTATCGACATCGATATACTCTTGTCTCTGTGTTTATTGATTGCGACCAATCTTTCTTGCTGTTCTGCGAATTCTCTTTTCGTCTGGCTATCCCCGAGTAAAATGTACGGGTCAACTTTGATGCGTGTGAGACATCCCTGCTCTAAAGGTGGTAGTTCCTTCTCCGAGGCGTCGACACAACAACCGTAGGTAAAAGGATAGTCCTGCTCAAAAGTTACCACCAGTTTCGTTTCCTTATTAGAAGAAGTTGCGGGTTCTGAAGGGCTGCTAGCTTGCGTCTTTGTTTCAAAGTGGTAGCACGTTATCGTAATCTTTATCTCAGGATTCATTAGGTGCATGTTCTGAATGAAGGTCCAGGCAGACTGATCCTCCAAGATGTTGTTGATGTAATCCAGCTCGTGTGAAAACGCGCTTTCGATGAGAACAATTATGGGTGAGATGGCCAACATGACGAACCCCATTACACGCAGGTAACTCCACGATGGTCCATACTTGGAACATTGTGACATCTCACAGCCAACAAAGACTGCAACCCACATGAAGAATGAGACGTATGCAACCAGAGATATTAATCTTACTAATGTCACATTTCGATAGAAACCTTTTCGACGCTTAATTTTCAACGCCTCATCTCGTCGCTCCACTGCTTGATAGTAGTGCTGAACACACTTTGCCAACTCCTCACTGCTCTTCGACCTTGCAGCAGTTTCTGTCTCCAAATACCATCTATCTATTTCTGTTTCTAATTCTCTTCGTAGTTTTCGCTCTTGTTTTGCTTCGATACATGTCTTGCATGTTTTCATGCAGTAGGCACAGAGGTATAAAACAAACGGTAAAGAGAATTCGATTAAGATCGCCACCAGTAATACTGCTACAGCAGTCAAATCTCCATCGAAATGTGAAGTTTCTTCAGTCATGCTTTTTATAAAGTGAAGATTACTCAACCAAATAATGCAATCGTTATGAAAGGTCACACAAGTTTATTCTTGCAAGCCTCGGGAAAAAAATCCAGATAAGGAAAATATATACTTTCAATTTTTCTTGGTGGATTATAGCTTTGTCTCTCTAATGTTCCGGAAAAGCCATTAGTACGTGTTTCAGCGCTTTCATAGTTTGCACGACCGTCTTTCAGCTATTTCGCTTCCGGAAGAAGGTTGCACACGTAAATGATGTAATAGAACTTAGTGTGAGGTCATAGGCGTAAAGGATTTCCGGCTCCAAACAAATGAACGAAAAAAAGCTTCTCCAAATGTTTTCTTTATTTTCGTATTTATCATCGTAGGATGAGCGTAATTCCAAGGAATTTCGTTGGAAGAAGATCAGATACTTAATGTGAAGCATTTTTAGGTCCTTTATTAGTGAGTTTATAATTTTGTACTAGGATAGTGCATGCATGTACTGCTCTCACTGCACATGAAGTGGCAAGTCAAAGCTATGTCACGCAACCAAGCTTGCGCCAAGTCAACTGGATACGACTTTAAAAAGACTTACTTGACCTTACCTCAAATCTATAAGGAATTGCGCGTTAAAAGCACGCCTTTAATTTCATCAGAGGTTGTTTCAGGATTCGATGTGTGTGTCAGCCGTGCATTCCTTGTACCTATTTTAGGGTTCGATCTGTGAGTTAGCCGTTACCCTGTTGATCAGCCCAGACGTTGTTTCAGGATTCGATGTGTGTGTCAGCCGTGCCTTGACTACTTAGATCATCCCAGATCATTGTTTTAGGGTATCGGTCAAATTTGAAGGCTTGAAGGCTAGGTTAACAAATTAATCTTTATTTGTTCAACAACTTCATGATGTTACAAAAATATTTCAAATTTAAATAAGTATAAAGTAATCCATACGTTGATTTTAATTACCTGGTATTCTCAAACCAATTTTTTAACCGGATAAAACGGCTTGAAAATTCGTAATTAACCACGTTAAACTTCTATTAAAATAATACAAATACTACTGGAGTGACTGATTTTATAACCTAGAGTGGTTTGCTTCGCCTATGAAACAAAGCTTTACTATTTAGTGGGCTTAGGTCAAACGTCGAACTAGCCATGAGCCGAACCTAATCTAAACAATGGATAACAAGGCGGTCTGATGTCATTAAGTTCGGCTCAAGCGAAGTTCGACGTTTGACATGAGAGCCTTACAGTCCAAGTAAAACGAAAGGAAAAATGGACATTGTGTCTACTACTATGTGTTAAATTACCTATCCTATACGGGCGATGTAAAATTACCGATTCTAACCCAGACTCGTACCCAGTCGTCATTTGTTTCAGGCTTTTTTGCGTCGCATTTCTCTTTCGTCCTTCCCTTGATGCACCGGGAACTCACTAAATCCTTCCCATCAACCACAGCGTGAGATCAATAAGGCAAGAAAAGCGACTGGGTGCAAGTCTGACTCTAACCCGTGAAACAAAAATGTGTAATAGTCAAACAGACAAAAAAGAATTGAAAACGATGAAAATACTATATAATAACCTGTGTTATTAGTCTATTAACTATTTCACGGATAAAGTGATTTTACCTGTGCTTGGCTCGTGCAACAAAGTAGTAATTATTTCTTATCTGCTTCACGCTCAATACATTTTACTTGGCAATCCTATCATACCGCGACCACCGATGTGAACCTACCATTACACCAATCAGTGTCTTGAGGTATATAGAAAGTGGTCAATGTAATATATAGAAGTCAATGAAATATATAGAAATATATAGTCCTTACGAGTTAAAGTTTATCTGTGACTGCACTTTGACTTTACATCTTTTATGGCCAATCAGCAATTTGGATTAGTTTGATTGACAGCTGCGTCATAACTAGGTGGAGAAGCACTGGGTACCGCTTGTGGCATGACTGGAGCTGGGAAAGCCTGCCCTGTGCCTTGGTTTGGTGGGTATGGTACGGTGCCTGCAGTAGGTGGGTAAAAGGGGGCTTGAGTACCTGGTGGGGCGGAGATAGAGTACGAAGGAGCTGGTGTACCAACTGGTCCGTTGGGCGGGTAATAAGGAGGGGCTGGTTGGCTGTCTGGTGCCGTGGGTGCGTTTGGAGGGGATGGTGTACCCACCGGAGCGTTGGGTGGGTACGGAGGGTCTGATGAGTAGCCTGAAGTTGAGGGTGGGTATAGAGGGGTTCTTTTACCAACTGGTGCTACGGAAGAGTAAGTAGGTGGCGGAGGCTCAGCAGAAGGCAAATCTGACATTGAAAACGACGGGTTGACATTGTCTTGAAGTAAGATAGGCATTTGACGTTGCTGGAGAAGTGCCACAGGATCCATCATATCCACTTCTGGTGGAGGATTTGTTGTCTTGTAGATCTTTTTCTTCAGGTCATAATAATTCTTGGCCGTCTTCGCTCGGAACAACCACCGGTATGGCCAGGTCATGAACAGTAACGTGGCCAGCCAGAAGTACCGAGGGCGAATCCACCAAGGTTTGAGTCTCATATCGACATAGGCAGAGATACGCTTTGCCAATCCGGGGACTTCTTCACTATAAGAGAAATCCATGTGGTCATCTCGGTGTTCGTTCCTCTCCAACATGGCGTCTTTTTGTCGTCTGTATTCGTCAGCAGTTTCGTCATCACCGAACAGAATATGAAGATCAATCTTGAGTCGCGTCAATGCAACAGTACTGAGAGCAGGCATCTCGTTTTTTGATGCATCAACCCACGAACCGTAGGAAAACGTATCGACATCTACAAACGTGACCACACGTTCTTGGTAGGTTTCTGTGCGTGACTGGGTGTTTCCATTAGCGTCCGTATAGTAAACAACCCTTGTTCTAGTCTCCCAGTGGTAACATTCCACCTTCATGGTTATGACTGGAGCGACATGTTGCATTCTCTGGATGTAGCTCCACGCGGTCTCATCTTCCATGATGTTCTTGATATAGTCCAGTTCGTGTGAGAAAATACTTTCAATGAGCACGACTATAGGAGCGATGATCAGCATGATGATTGCTATGATATACAAAGCAAAAAATATCACTCCTTTATAAGAAGTTGATTCATAGATGAGCAGATAGATAAGCCAAAGGTAAAACGAAAAGAACATGTGCATTGAAGTTAGCCTCCAATAACTTGCGTTGCGATAGAGTCCTTTTTTCCGCTTGATTTCCGTTTGTTCTCTCTCTCTTTCATACTGCTGGACGGTTCCCCTGTATTCTTGAACACCTTGGTCTAATTCATCTTGGCTTTCAGCTCTCCTAACCATTTCTAGCTGTCTTTCTAGTGCCTCGTTGAACTGCTGTTGTCTTCTTTCATCCTCCATTCCTTCATCCGTTTCCTTCCAACTCTTTCTGCAGATGGCACAGCACCATAGAATTAGAGGCAGAAAAATTTGAAGCAAAATAGCAGAGACCAAAATAGCAGGGGTTAGACCAGGAATATCGTCGAAGTTGATTGGTTTTGACTCTGGTGTAAATACTCGCCTAGGGTATGTATAAATAGGTCTTTCTGTAGTAAATCCTTCTGAAGACGTGCATGATGTACCTTGTCGTGACCAGTAGTTTCCATCCTCGCAAAGAGCATACCTTTTAGATGGATAGGAACCTTTACAAAACGTCATAGCTAAGTCTCCTGGACGATTTCCCGCGAAGTTAAACCCTATTTCTGTATAATATGGCTGGGGTTTTGAAACACTCTTTCTTGATATCACATCGCACTCCCATGTATCCTGGAGCGCAGATACAAAGCGTTTCGTTACCGGACGTATAAACACATGTGGATCCACTTCTACAAGTGATGTGTGACACTTGTCTGTCATGGAGCTGATGCCACGACATTTAACCTTGAGCGAGTAATTGTCACGCCAAACATTGTAATGAACGGACCATGTTTTAGTGATGTACTCGGGGCGCAAAGCAAGATCTTTGACGCGCATATACGCACCAGTATCATCGTGTGAACTGATTGGGTATCTCGTCCTTGTGACTACCCAGTATTGATCGGATGTATACAGCAGATACCATGACTGTTTATAGTATTTATAGACGGGTCGTAGATAACTGAATTCTCCGGGCATTCTACTGAAGTAATCCATAGAAGCATTTATCAGTGTGTTGCCTTTTCCATCGTGAAAAGTAACGTTCAAATAAACTCTGTCAGAGTTGCATTCCCTGAAATCTTCGTCAACACAAATGGCTTTAATAGTCGGAGGCGTTTTGGCGTAGTAGTTTTGCTTGTCGCGATCATTCCAATAAAACCACTTAGATATCAACCCACTGAACACGTCGTCTCTATCTAAACTAGCTGAAGAAGCCAGCCACACTGATGGCCTCACGTAGCTCAAAATGGTAGCACCTACTCCGAAATAATTATTATAATTTGACCCATATGCAAAAAGCAACGAATCTCCAGCACTTGCTTTTCTGTAGTAAAAAAACACAGTGGAATCCTCGTGCTTGTAAACAGGAAAGCCGTTGTAACTGTAAGATTGTTTGACAAAGACTCCCTCGATGACTTTATACGGCATCTTGTCTTCGTCGATGTTTTGAAAGAAGATCCTTGGGCACAAGGTTCTTGCGTTAGTTAGGGTCATGATGATACAAAACCACAAATAGAGAAGAAAATATCTTCGGTTCTCCATGTTCAAGTTGTTACTACAGAGAGCTTGAACAAACCGATGATGAAAATCTTTATATATGAGACTTTTTCTTATTTCGTAATCGCGCTGCCCAAGCTCAACGCTGGTGGTTTGCAATTAAAAGCAATACCTTCAGCAATGAAATAAGACTTGATGAGAAACAGGTCAAGAAACCGGAAGTTTCAATCAAATTCCTTTGAACCAATAAGCCTGAAGCGAGATGACGTTTTACCCCCGTCTCTAGACCATAATCCTTTTCACATTGCTTTTCTTCTTTAATTAAGAATATTGTTCTTGTATTCTCTAAGGAATCAAAAATTTTAATATTAAAGAATTTTAAAAACTATTATGGTATAGAGTCGGGGGTAAAACGTCATCTCGCTTCAGGCTTATAAGCATGCATAGGCAGATCTTGTAGGACAAGTTCCCGAGCTTATATTCAGTTCACTTCCGGCGTTTGCATCATGCTCAAAAGCGGAACTACATTCGCCTCTGAAATCGAAAGACGGGAATTTTTTTAAATATTGTTAATGCTTTCAATCAGGAAAATATAAACTTCCTGTAATTGGTACATAGTGCAGTGTTGTAATTGACAGGCTTGAAATCAAGTAAAATTGCGGTTCACCAGTTATCATCATTTTTTTGTCCAGTGCTTCTCTGGTCTGTCTGTCCGGCTCGTGACCATCCGGCCTCCTCAAATATAGTCTAGATTTATATTACTATATTATTATACTATTCAGTAAAGCGTAGAAATGGAGATCGAGAGGGTAAAAAGCTCGATCACAAGAGAAAATGAACTAAGAGAAGGAATCCCACCTATATAGCCTTGTAACCATCATGTGCACAGTTTGATGCTATTTTTAAACCATTTGTTTTTCTGCACGCGCATTTACTGCACGCGCTCTACGCTGTTTGCTTAACATAAGAAAAGCACAAAAAACGTTAGCAAACAGCGTAGCGCGCGCAGAAAATCAAACGATCAAATAAATGATATCATTGGATGATATTTTTAGAATACATTCTAAAAATAGCATCAAAGTGTGCACATGATGGGGCACGGGGATTCCTTCTCTTAGTTCATTTTCTCTTGTCGATCATCATTGTTTGCTTTCTTACTCTTCCCTGAGTCTGAATGATGATGGAGATGATGATACTTTAAACGATATACTGTATGATGGTGATGATGATGTCTGCTTTTTGTTTTTAAAAAATATCCTTTTTTAGTCTTCTAGATGGGAATAATACTCGGAGATATTGATGATGCAAATGATGAGTGGCATTGTGAGCCATTTACAGGGTCAGTGAACATCTTTCTCACTCATGCGCACTAGTACCGTCAGCCATCTTGGAATTCTTGACAAGATTTGTACAAAGATTCACAAACTTTGGCAATTTTTCCTAGAATTATTATGAACCAAACCCTAATGAGCCCGTTTTTCTAGAGAATGGCAAATACTACAGGGATGGCAACAAAATATTTATTAGATATGTTGAATATTGGTGGAAAAAGTGCAGATAATGTTGGTGAGTACGAAGAATGTATGGACACGTGAAATATTTTTGACAAATTAAAATTACTAAGGTCTTACAGTATTTGAAATTAATATTTTATCTGCTGTAGAGAGAGTATCACTACTTTTTATCGGCTAAAAGTGTTATTTTTTCGCGTTATTTTTGTCACTAGTTATTAATATTTATGCTCGATAACAATTCTCGTCTCTACTTTCGTTTTCGATATCAAAAATGAAACTAAAAAAACTTTTTATCTATATTCACCACGAATTGGATTGGTACAAAGTCGAATCTATGCTAACACACTTAATTTAGCAAGCTAATTTATTACTTAGTTCTTTATTTATTATTTTAATAGAAATATAAACCTTCAAAGGATAAGTTGTAAATAAATGGAATCAGTACCGGAAGTAGAGTCTTTTAGGTGGAATATCCAAACTGTATTGGCTTATTTAGTCATTCATTTTCACCTAATGTACGTAATTTTTAGTAGTATGTATTTTTCAAAAAAGTACAAAGACATGAGTTCAAAATATCAAAGAAAGGATTACTGTGAATTTCCATATCCTGCCAACTCAGACATTCCTTGTTAATTGAGAAATATGTTTTTCACTGCCTCCAGTCAAAAAAATTTAAGGTATTGACTGGTAATTTTTGACTGACAGCAGAGGAAAATTTTTTTATTGTGCACCTTGTGATTGCCAAGGTCGCAGAATATTAAAAGCTGCAGTAAGTTTCCTATATTTTACATACATTTATTCGCTATGCACTCAAACGGTGGTCTCTCACCTCTGGCGTCTTGGGTTTGATTCATGGACTCTGCATCTCCTGTGAGCACAATTTGTTTAATAGGTATCTCCCTTCAAGGGTTTTTCTATAGGTTTTCCTTCCTCTACAAAATCTAACACTAAATTCCAATTGAATCTGTAAGTTACAGTAGCTGTGCCCCAACTTTTATCAGCCCAGAGGTTGTTTCAGGGCTCAATCTGCACGTCTGTACATTTGAACAATGTACAAATCTAAAAGTTGTATGAGGTAATAAGAGTACGTTTTTTTTCTGGTTAGGGTCAAAAGACAATTCCGAAAACAAAGCAGCTGAAAAAGTTGAAGAAGATGAAACAGTTAGGTGGGTAAAGGAATGTGTTATGGTGCTAGAGATAATATACAGTCAAGATATGGCAACCAATTTGAATAACTTTTCTGGACTCACTTGCATCTCATAATTCTGTAAACGCCTTTACTTTTTCATGTGAACAAGAGGCCAGTCGAAGCTAGTCAGAATGATACAGTAGTTATTCAAATTCGTTGCCAAGATTTCAATTTGGCATACATGTAATAGTGTAGCTTTTTTAATATCATTATTATTTTTTCACTCTCTCTTTTTCATTAACACTTACAATTGTAAAGCGCATTTGGTCTTTTTGCCATGGAAAATCACCCTATAGAAATCATTAAATTATTATTATTATTATTATTATCAATAATTTTGGTACCATTATCATAATACCCTGGCATGGGTTAAAGGTCACAGTGTAGTAAAATTAAGTTTAGCAAGATGTTCACCTTTCATTGAGCATTGTGAACCCTATGGGTTTAGCATGCTAGATCCAGTTTTACCAAGAGTGGATAATATTATCTGATGGATAATAAGCAATTATTGGATGAAGTTGAGCATGATATCCTAAATTATCAAGACCGAGGCTGTGTTATCTGAGGAAGCCGAAGGCTGAGGCAGATAACACAGCCTAGGTTTTGATAATTTAGGATATTATGCGATAACCGATTTAAATAATTGCTTTATTATACATTTTTTATACTGGAAAAAAAATAACATGAACTTTAAATTATAGAGACAAGAATTATGAACCCCAAGATGTCGCGTGAAAAATGCAAATTCTTAATTCAAAATTATTTCGAGAACTCTTCATAAAATATATGAAAATAAGTTAAGGATTCCTTAAATAATTGTTTTTGTACATAATTCTGGAAATAAATACATATAATAAATAAAAACAAAGCTACCACAGCGTGACTTTGAATGAACTCGACATGATAAATGTTATATCTGTGGGAAAACCTACAGATAATACTTTTATCATGTCGAGTTCACATGATATAAAGGATTGGCTGAGGGCTCTCGACCAATCAGAATTGAGATACTTAGTAAAATGTATAATAATGGTTAATAATAATCCTTATCTAGTGGATAAGTGATGATGTTTTCCAATACATTTATCCACTGTATAAGATTTATCAGTTGGACAGTTGTAAGTGTGGAATGTAGCAGTAGTGCATGTGGAGCACACCTCAAGGAAGAGACCAGTATAGGGACTGATGGTCATAAAATATATGTTTTTTTCTCTAAGAGTTTTCTGTAATTCATGTCAATTTAATGATTCAGCCTAATACTCAATTCATGAATTTCTTCTTATGTGGGGGGACTTATTTGGTGGATTCCTCCCCTGCATGGGGATTTTCCCTCTGGGTTCTCTAAACGAATGCCAGTCTTTTCGAGACACAGTCGTTTCGAGACAGGTCGTTTCGAGACACTAAGATACAAGTTCGAGACAGGCATATATCCGTTTCGAGACACATTATACATCGTTCAAAATATATCATATATAGAGGATATTACAGGTTCAAAACGATCTTATAAAGATAAGTATTTATTGCAATGTTGAGATACAAGGATACCAGGTCAAACGTTACCAAGTTTTCCGTAAATTTTTGAGTCGAAAACTCGTCACACTTAGGCTACCAGATCTTAATAAGTCAGAACTCTATATGAATATTTCCAAAACCTTTATCAGAAAATCACATCTTCTAAACTTTATGAATAATTTTTTGATAAACATGAAAGGGAATTCATTCAAGTTTATAGAGAAACACGCAAATGACTTGCTCAAAAACTTTAGACGCGGACGAGATGTTTTGCGACTCAACAACAAGAATGTTCGACTCGTCAAACTACCAGATCTTAGTCAGAATTCTATGATTTTTTCCGAAATCGTTAATCAGAAACTCACATCTTCTAAACTTTATGAATAATTTTTTGATAAATATGAAAGGGTATTCAAGTTTTGAGAGAAACACGCAAACGACTTGCTCAAAAACTTTAGACGCGGACAAGATGTTTTGCGACTCAACAACAAGAATGTTCGACTCGTCAAACTACCAGATCTTAGTCAGAATTCTATGATTTTTTCCGAAATCGTTAATCAGAAACTCACATCTTCTAAACTTTATGAATAATTTTTTGATAAATTTGAAAGGGTATTCAAGTTTTGAGAGAAACACGCAAACGACTTGCTCAAAAACTTTAGACGCGGACAAGATGTTTTGCGACTCAACAACAAGAATGTTCGACTCGTCAAACTACCAGATCTTAGTCAGAATTCTATGATTTTTTCCGAAATCGTTAATCAGAAACTCACATCTTCTAAACTTTATGAATAATTTTTTGATAAATTTGAAAGGGTATTCAAGTTTTGAGAGAAACACGCAAACGACTTGCTCAAAAACTTTAGACGCGGACAAGATGTTTTGCGACTCAACAACAAGAATGTTCGACTCGTCAAACTACCAGATCTTAGTCAGAATTCTATGATTTTTTTGTATGTTGATGTGGTTTCGTTGGCGTATAGTGCATTTAAAAACTTTATTATTATTATCAAGTTAAAAGCATAGGAATTATTGACTTTTGAAGCATTTGGTCGGCTCCTAAAAGTTTTTGAGCAAGTCGTTTGCGTGTTTCTCTCAAAACTTGAATCCCCTTTCATATTTATCAAAAAATTATTCATAAAGTTTAGAAGATGTGAGTTTCTGATTAACGATTTCGGAAAAAATCATAGAATTCTGACTAAGATCTGGTAGTTTGATGAGTCGAACATTCTTGTTGTTGAGTCGCAAAACATCTTGTCCGCGTCTAAAGTTTTTGAGCAAGTCGTTTGCGTGTTTCTCTCAAAACTTGAATACCCTTTCATATTTATCAAAAAATTATTCATAAGTTTAGAAGATGTGAGTTTCTGATTAACGATTTCGGAAAAAATCATAGAATTCTGACTAAGATCTGGTAGTTTGACGAGTCGAACATTCTTGTTGTTGAGTCGCAAAACATCTCGTCCGCGTCTAAAGTTTTTGAGCAAGTCATTTGCGTGTTTCTCTATAAACTTGAATGAATTCCCTTTCATGTTTATCAAAAAATTATTCATAAAGTTTAGAAGATGTGATTTTCTGATAAAGGTTTTGGAAATATTCATATAGAGTTCTGACTTATTAAGATCTGGTAGCCTAAGTGTGACGAGTTTTCGACTCAAAAATTTACGGAAAACTTGGTAACGTTTGACCTGGTATCCTTGTATCTCAACATTGCAATAAATACTTATCTTTATAAGATCGTTTTGAACCTGTAATATCCTCTATATATGATATATTTTGAACGATGTATGATGTGTCTCGAAACGGATATATGCCTGTCTCGAACTTGTATCTTAGTGTCTCGAAACGACCTGTCTCGAAACGACTGTGTCTCGAAAAGACCGGATACCCTCTAAACTTCATCTTATTGTACAATTTATTTATGAGAAATAAGTGTGGATATAGAATATTTAAACCTTATAATTTAAATCTTCAGAGAGTCAGCATCAGTGACAAGTTCTGCTGCTTTAGCGTCTCCATTGAATCAGGTGAGTGGTTTCTTTTGTAAAATGATATTATGACTATGTTTTGACTTAAGGTTTAATTAAGTGATCACTGTTAATGGCTGTAGCATAGTCTTGAAATAATCAAGGACTGCAGACCACCCAAAAAACTGGGAGGGGAGGGGGGTTTGGGGTAGGATCAGAGGTGGGGTGGATACATAAGAGTAAATGTGGAGGCCAAGACTTAAAAATGTAGTTGATGTTAGTAAGAGAACATTGAACAAAAAGTCATAGCTATTACTTGTCTTCAGTGCTCAATAAAAAGATACTGAATGGTTGACACGTTGAGTTGACTGGTCAAAAGGAGACAAGGTTCTCTTTTGTAGACAAATTGCAAAGTTTCTAGATTAAACACTTTAAAAATATTTCCCCCCCTGTTTTCAGACTAAGGCTATGTCAGATATGTCACTATCAGAGGGTGAGATTCCAGGTTTTTTGGATGGATCTACTCCCAGAATCTCTCTTCATCCTATCAACCAAACAATGTGAGTATTGTATGTTACCAGAAAATATCTATACCCCAACATGGAGAAACATTTTGAGGTTTGTATGAAACAAAATTGGCAATCAGAGGGAATAGAACATTTTCAAATTTCCTCCAAGTTGACAAAGGTCAGAAAAGATGGCGTTAAACTATTTAATGTTCCTTGCAACTTGTCTAAAAGTTTTAAGGCCTTGATACAAGTTACATACATACTAAAAACCTGTTTTGAAATCAAAATTGTTGCAGCATTGCCACATTTAATCATTTCATTTAGTCTTACATTTTGCGAGGATTGCTGCAAAAATTTTGAGATATTACCTAGTGTAACATCCATCTTGCAGCCTTCCTTGCAAATATTTGTATAGGAAATTGCCTAATATAAATATTTCAATGTGCATAAATTATTTATTGCACTAGACTAATATGATCAAATGTGAGACAAGTTGCATGAAACATTACTAAGTGTAACAAATTAAGTCCTTTAATTCACAATTTTTTAAATGGCAACTTGTTTCTTTGTTTACTAGTCAGTTAAAAGGTGATGGTACAGAAGGCAGTATGTGTGTTTATGGGAATCAAGTTGAGGTTGTCAGTGGACAGAATGCAAACTCTAATAACACAGCTAGCAATAAGGTATGGACTATATGCATATGGAAAAAATTGAATCTTTTTTATTACTTTGAATCTATTTTATGTGTTGTATTTGAAGATATTTTATATATTTTGTGGATCTTATGGTAAGCACATGGTATTAAGACCCTAAATGGTAGGTGGCTGCAGGATGGTGCTGTGGGTTAATCATGTGTTTAATGAACAGCTGCAGACTTTTGTCGATTGACATGTATTCAACTGTTGGCTGATCATCAGTTGACCAACACTTAAAGTCGGCACTTCACCGACACCTAATCACATGACCAACACTTTTCTGACACTTCTCAATCACTTCAAGCCTCACTTTAAGTGTCGTTTATTAGATCAAGATCAACCAAATGGTGAAGTATGACTGGGATCTGAAGTACTATAGAGGAAGCTTGATAGCATTGGGTAGTGAGTTCATTGCTTACACATTGAAAGGTGGGTCACATAACGTCAGTCCCTAACTAACAATCCATACAAATACAGTAGACTCCCATAATATCTTGAACCCCAAGGTTGTATCTTGAATCCCATAATATCTTGAACCCCAAGGTTGTATCTTGAATCCCATAATTTCTTGAACCCCAAGGTTGTATCTTGAACCCCAAGGTTGTATCTTGAACCCCAAGGTTGTATCTTGAACCCCAAGGTTGTATCTTGAACCCCAAGGTTTTATCTTGAACCCCAAGGTTGTATCTTGAACCCCAAGGTTGTATCTTGAACCCCAGATATCTTGAATTTTAAGTCATCTTGAACTAGAAGCCATGTCCTGTGGACCTCCAATGGACAGACAGGTTGTTTCATTGTTCAATGAAAAATAAAATGCTGCTCATTTTCTATATTTTTTATTCACTTTTCCAGGTCGTAGTGGTTATGTTGTTCGGCTTCTCAACCCCCAAACAGCAACTCGTGCCCTCATCAAAGGTTTTACTGGTCTTGTAACAGACCTGGCCTTTGCACACAGGAACTCTAATACCCTGGCATGTGTCGATGAAGGAGGGAATGTATTTGTGTGGAACGTCCGAGAGCAGGGCGATAAGATAGAGTATCCTTACTTAAACCAAACTGTATTTGTGACAGTTTCTAGACTGAGTTTGATTTCCAATTCTTGGTAATTTTTAGGAATCCACACAGTAAGGCTGAGGAAAAAACTGTGTTGAGTTGCCATTGCAGTGCATTGTGGGATGTTAAAGGGAATGAAATATTTGCCATATTGAAAATGTCTCCTAAAAAAGTTTCACAATGCACTTCAATCCCAACTCTACCCAGTGTTTTTACTAAGCCTAGGAATGGCTATTAAGCGTATGTGGTCGGCAAGTCTTTGGTAACAGTTGGTAGGTTTTAGAATGTTGTTGTTGAAAATGATAACAAGTATATCTTGTAGGGAAGGTTTACAGTCATGACCCCTTATCATAACCCCTCAAATCTTTATCACAAATAGTTAAGATATCAGTTCACTGAACAACATAGCTTTCCAAGATTCCCTTGAATGACCACGAAATAATAGCTCAATTGTTTCATGGTTACACAAATGAACAGGAAAGCTATGTCTATCACTCAACCATGAATTAATGATACATATTGCACAAAATTCTTTTAAATTCACTTTAAACGTACATTATGCACTATGGACTTTGCAAATTGAAGTGATTATCATAAAAAACACAAAATAATGAAAAAGTATAGTTTGATATTCTGTTGCTTTGAGTGACAGAATAGAGTATAAATTTTTAAATATTAGAAGTTTAAATATTTTTGTGGATGTCTGCACACATCCTTGACACTCTTGTTTCCAGATATAAAATCAAATTGCATGTGAAGCGCTCACCGACTCCAGTTTCAGAGTATCACAGAATATTTTGGTGTCCTTACCTACCTGATGATGAAGATGATGAGGAAGGACAGGATGATGTTGATGACAGATCTTTAGCCATCACTCATGATAACCTGGTAATTTAACAAACCATGGAGTTCTGTGAGCTTAACTACCATCAATATCATCATTTGTATCATCACCACTACCATGCACTACCACTATCAAAATCCTCATCATCACCACTACCATGCACTACCACTATCAAAATCCTCATCATCACCAACACCATCATCATCATCTTCTAGATAGATCATCATCATCACCACTACCACCATTATCAAGATCAAGATCAAGATCATGATCAATACCACCACCACCACTATGAACATCAACATCAACATCATCACCAACATCATCATCATCTAGATTATCATCATCATTACCACCACCACTATCAAGATCATGATCAATACCACCACCAATACCAACACCAACACCATCATCATCATCATCATAATCACCACCACCAACATATCATCATCATCTAGATTATCATCATCATTATCACCAACACTATCGAGGTCATGATCAATACCACCACCAACACCACCATCATTATCATCATCATCATCACCAACACCACAACCAACACCACTGCCATCAACATCATCATATTCATCATATTCATCATCCCCACGACCACAACATTATCATCATCATCACCACTACCAAGACTACTGCCATCATCACCATCATTCTAATCCTCATTATCACCACTGTCACCATTCATCATTACCATCATCATCAACATTTAATGTTATAATCAAATCCAAGTTGTTATAGGTGTATAACATTCTGTAATTTATAGGCCGAAGTCATTGATGTTGCTATGGTTGTTGCAAGATGTGATTGCAATGAAGTTACAGTAGACATGCTGGAACAAGGAGAGGGATATGTTTCCATTATTGATGGTCATACCAAGGTAAGCTTACATTACTAGAGTAGATTTCAGATAATAACAGTCATACAGGGTTCGTGCTACTCCTTAAACTCCTTGAAAACTCCTTGAATTTAATTCACATTTTCAATGGCACTTGAAAAGCTCTTGAATTTTACGATTTTAGCAAAACTCCTTGAAAACTCCTTGAATTTTTGCTTTGATCATTACTTGCATGGTTCTGAAATAGATCTATTCAGAAAGATAGGAAAATCTGAAAGTCGGCCATGTGCAACCACCGTGTAAAGCCTTGGCATAGTTGGCTGAACATAGTACTCCTTGAAAATTAATTTTTGGGTCCTTGTATACTCCTTGAATAGTCCTTGAATTTTAAGTGCTTACCTTAGCACAAACCCTGGTCATAGCATTATGTCCAGCCCATGGTAGGGAGGTATAAATTGACTGAAGTTGAACAGTTACAGTGTCTATTAAGATCTGCGGCATATCAACACTGCAGCTATAAAAGTTGTTCACTTTCATGCAAAATCCTAGTATTTAACTTGCCATCCAAAAACTCTGCATTATACCATCAAATCTCAGTTATAAGCCCCCCCCCCCCCTCAATTCCTTCCACTCCTAAGCATCCTTTCCCTACCCTGTTGTTAACCCACCTCTGGTATCTAGTGATTATAGTGTTAAGATTGACTGGGGAAACAAATTGGCTGTTGGTGGTTGTTAACTTAGTGACACTGTGTCTGCAGAAGAACAAGCAGGTAGGATGTCCATAGGTTAATGATGGACAGAAATTTGGGTTGTAATCTTTACCCATGTTTATCCTCAGAATAAAATTAGTGAGCAATAATACATTTAGGTATACTTTTATTAATTTACTCCAGCCAATCACAGATGGATCATTGTCTCCTGACAATGCTGTCCTGGCCACAGCAAGCGAGGATGGCTATGTGAAGTTCTGGCAGGTTGCAGAAATGATGCCGGAGGCAGAACATAAATGCCTACATGCATTCCAACCTCATGATGGAGCACCCTTATCATCAATAGCATTCTGTGATAATCATATTGAGCATGAGAAAGAGTGAGTATTATGATGGATTTGGAGAAGAAGGTTAAAAAACAAGATGTAACCAATGAAGAGTAATCCTTATTGCCCCATACATGAGGTGCATTTATCTTTTTCCTTATCATACATTGTGTCTGGTTGACTTGCTTCAAGCTGCACCAATAACGGTTTGGGATGAGGGGTTAATAGGGAGTGCAAAATGAGCATAAGTTAAAGCAGAGTGGGAGCACTAAGATAGACTTTGAGAAAGTCAAGGTGTGGAATTCTTATTGTGTTTTCCAAATATTTATATATCATTTAACTTATTACACAGTGTTCCAATGTGGAGGTTTATGATCACTGGTGCAGAATATAACAGAGAAATCAAGGTTTGGTGTACTGTTGAATGGACTTGTCTGCAAACACTAAGGTATTCTATCATTTAATGTAAGTTTTTTCATCTCTTTCACGGTGTATAATTTAAATTTAAATCAATGATTATTGTATTATTTAGTCCTCTTTACCCCCATACTACAGCCCCCAAGTCCCAGCCCTTTGGGTTGATATGCAGGCTAAGGTGTTGTAAACATATAAGCTATACATTCAACTAAATGTAAGATCCATAGATCTTAGATCAGCAGTTTTAGCCCACATAATTAGATTCTAATTTCGTTCGCATTTTTATTACAGTGGAACTCCTCTATACTGGACCCTCAGTATACCGGAATTCTCTATAAACCGGACAAAAGTTTTCCCATATATCTTTTGTAAAATAAACCTCAGTAAACCGGAACCTCTCTATTCTGTAAACCGGACGATAATTTTGGTACCAAATGCTATTTGACAATAGAATTCAACCTCGCTAGTCCGGAAGAAACGTACCTTTGTTTCGGAACTACCGTCACTAGCGTATTTGCAGGTGTATAAATTGAGTCTACAGGGACAACTTCTAAACTCACAAAATCATTGAAAATTTTCTTTCAATAGTAAATCTTGTTCACAAATAGACATATAAACTAAGACTAATTAATTGTTTTTAATATATAAATGTTCAAACAGAATGAAGGAAGGATTAATAGTGTTGAGAAACACTAAAAATCAAATGTTTCTGTCACTAAGTTGCGGCCGCCATGTTTTTTTATGTCACATTGCTTTGGGGTCATTCCCAGTCCATTTTACCGGGGATTTTGTTCAGATGTATTTAGAATGTTTCTTCTTGGTGTTCTTTTGAAAAAAAAGTTAAGAAATTTGCTTAGTTTTTTATCTTATTGTCGATATTTTTACTTAAACTTTTGTTTACGTGTTTGTTTATACCGACGCCAAGCATTTCTAACAAGGAGATGGACAGGTTTTCTGAAGTCATCCAATAAATGATATTTGTTGTGGTTCATGATGGCGAGTATTTGTTACATCCGGAATAAACAGATCCCACACTAAAGTCCTGGCTTGGCCTGCAAAACAGTCCCTCCTTTTGAAAGTCTCTTTAGGTTAAGTCTTACAGATAGAAATATTTTTAAATTAAAAAACAAAATTTACAGTGTGATGTGCCTAACCGAGGCCACCCAACTTATTGCTTTACCAATGCTGTTGAATCCTTTCCCACCAAGTGTTTCCATCCATTAAAAGGCTGTTTTACAAAAGAGCCAGCAAAGGGACCAAAAAATCACCTAGGGAAATTCCTAGCCATTTATTGAAGTTTTTGTTGCAAAGAGTACAAAATAATCTTAAATATTTGCATCCACGCTGAGTAATTTCTCATGCAAATGCAGAAATTCTCACTGTCTGATTGGCTAACTAGTAAAAACATAAGTTGGGTAAAAACAATTAGGGGTGTGGCACTGTAATATACTAGATTCATGTGTTATACTGATTCATGATTCATCAGGTAGTAAACCTCTATAAATTCACCTCAACTTTCTTTTTCTGTTTCAGATTTACTAGCCCAACAGCTGATATTTCTAGGTACATAATACATTTTATTATATAGCTTGTATGGTATTCATGCACAGATTGATCAAAAACTGTGCTTTATTAGTGAACTGAGGTTCGTTCTGCTAGATCCTGCAACCTTCTTTCTTTTAGCATAAATAAATTCAATACCAAAATAATATTAGTAACTATATAATGATATGAATAAACAGCTTTTTCAGCTATGTTCAGTAATAAAGCACTTAAGAACTGTAAGCACTCAAGAAGTGTGAGAAGCACTTGCCTACTGCTCCTTCTTTTCCTTATGCTTCTTTCATGCTTACGACACTTCCTGTATGCTTTATTACTGAATGGAGCATGGAAAAAGCTGTTTTATTTGTTAACCAGTGTCTGTCAGTGATACTTCTGCAATATGACCAGGCTTACTTATGACAGAACTATAATATTTTTGTTTTGTTTTTGCTGGTAAAAAAAATCATTTTCCAATGGAAAAACTTTATATTGTTTCATGATTTCACCGTGGACAATATCATTATTATATTCTCTTATCATTTGCTGTACAGTGTTCTAGGTGATTCATACTTCAAACTTCAACTTGATGCCACAGCAAGATACTTGGTATTGTCAGACATTGGAAGACGGGTATGCAACTAATTGTTATGGTTCCAGAAAGTTTCCATATCCCACTCTGGATGAAATTTGAAAAAAGGTCTCCCCCCCACTACCACTCTGGAATTTCCAATCTTCTTCAACACAAGCCCTCCCCTGGAAATTCCTGATTTCCTTCATGGTGGTTTGTGCATATTTTCTGAAACCACACATTGCAACACTTTTTGAATTGAGGATCAGCTTTTTTCTTTGCTCAGTGGTTCTGGTACTCCGGAGGTTGCATGGTCTATCATGCCAGGAATTTATTTGCCAGTAAATTTATGCTATAAAAATAGTAATGAGATTTAGAAACATTAGTCCCAGCTCAGACTGGATCATATGTGAGTTGAGTTTTTTTAAGGTGTCATTCTTTCACTTGCGACGAGGGTTTTCTCCGGGTTCTCTGGTTTCCTTTCTCTGTAAAAATCAACATGTGAGTTGAGTGTTGAATGTAGCAGTAGTGCATGTAGAAGGAGCCTCATGGAAGAGCCCCATACAGGGAATAGTGGTCTTAAAATCTAAGATTTCCCCCTATGGATGCAATTACATTTCAACTATTTCCTCTTCACACTCTCTTATTCATTTCCTTTTTTTATCTCTCTCCATATTCACATCCATCTTCTTTAGCTTTGTTTTTACTAATTTACCCAACTATCACTCACCTGAACAGACTCACTGCACTGGGAGGACTGTCTTTAAATCCATCTCTTTCTAAATTCCTCTTATCCTATTATTCATTTACCATTTTTTCATTGTAGATATTTTGTTAAAAGTTTTCACTTATTGCAATAGAAACAGAATAATCGTCCATCAAAGACTACCATTTCACCCAACCACTTTTTCCCAATTTCATTAGTTCATTTTAGTTCATTTCCAATCTTTTTTTATGCACATTTCCAATCTTTTTTTACGTACAGGTTTTGTATGTGCTTCTCATTCATCAAGACAGAAATGAAGGAAGAGCTCACATTTCCTCCATCACAGACTTCCAGCTCACTCAACCACTCCTTAGCTTTGTGATCACAAAAGCAAAGCTTTTTAAGCTCAGGAGAACTGACCAGCTAGTACAAGAGAATGGCAATGAAAATGGCAATGATGACATGGACGATGCTGATAACCTTGATGAATTGGATGAAAGTGAGCTGGATTCCCTTGAGAGAAGGAAGAACCTCATGGTACAGCTCAGGCTTTATTCCATCCATACCAAGTGAGTAAATGACAATTAAAACTGTGAACAAAGACCCAAATCCCAGCTATATATTAAGTAATTATGTGTATCAGGGCTCCTTTTGATATCATATACTGTAGGTAGCCACTGACTGGACTACCCTGCAGGGGTGGCGGAAGCTAAGAATCTTTGGGGGGAACTGTAAAAATCTATGGGATAATGACAATGTTTTGTTTGATTGCAGATGCATGCATCATAACCAATGGCTAAGAACCAATATTTTGGGGGGACCAGTCCCCACCCCCCCCCCCCCCCCCTTAAAAAATTTGGTGGGGGGAAACATGCCTCCCGGTTCTGCCGCCCCTGCCCTGATGTTCTTATTTAAGTTTCAATAAAAGTGTCTATCTATCTACTAACAGAACCTACAAGTAGATTATCCCCCATTAAAAAGCCTATTAAAATTCTCATTGCTGGGTATCTGTAGTGACTATTCCCATTCACAATACATCATTTTGCAGACATACGAACAGATTTATTTATCCCAAGAGAGTTATAAGCTGGATAGTTTCAAATAAAATAGCAAAGTGGAACATAGTATCATAGTGGCTATAGTACATATCAATTATTAACCAAGACACTGAATGTGACATACAGTTGGTACTGGGTGGACCACATTGGGCCCCATAATTAGATGTTGTTTTTTTTAAATATGGGTGAGCACTTTCATATATATCATACTTGCAGACATGGCACTGCATTTTCAGGCATTGTTCGTAAGTAACCTTTTGAAACCACAGAGTTATAGGCGATTTCTACAACCCTTGAAGGAAAACTTTTGTCTGATGGGAGCTTTATTTTTTCAAAAAAAGTCATAAATCTGAGCACGCAATGCTTTTGACAATGGTTGGGAATCTCTTATTCTAAAGATGAGTGGATATTTAATCAGAATGTAAGACTTGAAATAGTATTCTCATTTCTTTCTTTTTTTGGTTGGCCATGATTAATAAGCTTTGTGAAAAAGCACTAACTAAGACTGAAATGGGAAAACGTGATGCCCAAGCTGGAGGTCCATTTTTTTTTTTCTTGATTGCTCGATGATGGTGTCCATTTTGTTGTTTAGGTCTTTGCAGGAGCTTCTTGTTCATCTAAAGCCAGAACCATCAGTAGCTCCACCAACACCTTCTCTTATTTCTTCATTGAACACCAGTATTGGGCAAGGTATATTCACTATTTACACTAATGTAAATTGAATACAATATTAAGCCGACAGCTAGTTTCATAGTTACAATCCCCCTCCCCTCATATTTACTTTATACATGTATTCCAATTCTCTATTGAGCGACAACCTTTACTAAATAAACAATTAGCAGGATTCGTGCTACTCCTTAAGCTCCTTGAATACTCCTTGAGTTCAATTCACTTTTTCAAGGGCACTTAAAAAAGCTCTTGATTTTAGCGAAACTCCTTGAAAACTCCTTGAATTTTTGCTTTGATCATTACTTGCATGGTTCTGAAATAGATCTAGTCAGAAAGATCGGAAAATCTGAAAGTCGGCCATGTGCTACCGCCGTGTAAAGCCTTGGCATGCTGAACATACTCCTTGAAAATTAATTTTTGGGTCCTTGTATACTCCCTGAATAGTCCTTGAATGTTAAGTGGTTACTTCAGCACGAACCCTGAATTAGTTTCATGGTAATACCTACTGTAGCACAAACCTCTGTTTACTAGCAGACAACCTTCATTAAACGGTAGTAGCACGAGCTTGGTTTTTACACCATATTTACCGTAAGACAAACCTCTATTCAGTGACACCCTTCATTAAACGATGAGCTAGTTGCCATGTACTAACAACTTGATTTATTGGTCCAATTGGTTTATAGGGGCCAAAGATGCACTGTCAGACCTGAGTGTAGAGACAGGAACGGGAACGGAAGCCAGTGTTGACCTTGATGAATCCGATGCCGCATCAGACACCTCCGCATCTACAAGACCTAAACTCATTGCACCAGATGCCTTCGCCCATACAACAAAAGATGCTTCCCGCCCAGAAAGTAATGCTAGTAATGTCAGTAGTGGTACTTTAGTCTCTCCCCTCGAGGTCCTCACAGAATTCTGTAGAGGAATCTGTCATGTCGTCAGTCACCTCAATGCTCTCTGATAGCACCAGATCTAGCACACAAGGAACAGTGCCCCAGAGCTTCTTTGGACAGCCAAGTGGTGTACTGACCCCAACGTCTCTACCTCTACCCGCTACTCCTCCTTTCTCTTTGGCTCCAGACGCTACTGCTGTTCCTATTCCTACTTTCAAGTCATCACCAATAACACCTAAGAATACTGAAACTCTGTTCTACCCAAGTCCTAGAGGAGACTTAGGTCTTGATGCTGAAGCAAAGGAAGAGAGAGCAGAGGACTCGGATGGCGAGGAACGATCCTTGACTCCTGTAGCGGATGTTACAGTGGAAGGGAGCGAGCAGGCTGAGGAGCAGTCCTCAGCCTCTGTTGGTAAAGATCCTATTGCTGTTACAAAAGTCACCAAATCAGAATCAACTGAAAGTGATGGTAAGCTATATGTCTTGCCTGCTCTTGTTTGAGTTTGTTTGATGTTAGTGTTCTCTCCTACAAGGGTTTTCTCCGGATTTTCCGGTTTCCTCCCTCCGTAAAAATCAACATGTGAGTTAAGCGTTGTGTACATAGAATATTGAATGTGGTGGTATTGCGTGTAAGTGAAAAGTGTCCCCAATTAGTGCGAAAGCGCTAGAACGACAAGACGCTTAAAAACATACAAAAAGTGATTTCTTTTGAAAGTTGAAGAGCCCTGAAAAACGTTAAAATGCGTGTTGTTAACGTTTGCTCGAAAAAAAAAACACTCCTCCCCACCACTAGGTACAATCATTATTCCTTTAGAACCTTATGGCCAAGATGAGGTATCTGAGGAAAACACCGCTATAGAAGACAGATCTACTATGGACAGTTCTTGGATGACTGCTAGTGACAGACATTCACCTCGTGATCACACGCCACATGTAAATGTGATGAAGACTAAAAAGATGGTCCTTGAACAGGGGTAAGTGATCCATTGACGACTCTTTATAAAACTCCAGTGTGTGCGGGCATAGCCTCACTCCTGAGGTAGAATATTAGAGAAAATTGGAATAACAAAACAAGCAACTCCAGGATTCGAGGTTAAACCCACATACACTGGAGTTTTAAGTACGGATTCTAAGTATTGATTGATGATAAGATCGCACCGGTATTGTAAGCTAGCTGATGTGCCGACTCTTACGTAGTCTAGAACTGGGGTGCTTACTATTCCCCCTCCCCCCCCCCCCAACGAAAAAAAACCCCGATATTCCCAGTGGAAAACAATAGGTGTGCATCATTCCGGTCAGAAATTCCCGGAAAACTCGGTCTTCCGATTGAGGTAATCCACTTTTCCCGCTATGTTCGGTTCTTTTGGTAAACGCGTGTACCATTTGTCGGAAATTAAAGTTTCCGCAATTTTCTTACTATTAGCAAATAATTCCAACCAGTTGGATTGGTTTAAAGGGGAACACCACCTTGAGAGAAGCGCTTGTGGAATAAAAGTTTATATTATACTCAACTCATTATTAAGGTCTTAAGTCTCTCTTAACTATCTCTTTCGTAGCTTTCGAGAAGTCCTGCCTGAAAGTAGCGATAAATTGAATCCCTGGAGGCCTCCATCTTGAATACAACACTGAGTCTGCAATAGGTCAGCAGATGCTCTTTGTGACGTCACTGCGTGCTTCGATCATATCAGTGATGAGAAAAAAGTTCAAAACAAAGAAGAAAAACACAAAAATAATGAGTTCTTCTTCCGAGGAAAGGCTTAAAAATTCTTCAGAACCATCGCTGGATGAGACTGTGTCACTAGAATTTCTTTCCTAGGGATTCAATTTATCGCTACTTTCAGGCAGGATTTCTCGAAAGCTACGAAAGAGAGGGACTTAAGGCCTTAAGAATGAGTTGAGTATAATATAAACTTTTATTCCACAAGCGCTTCTCTCAAGGTGGTGTTCCCCTTTAAATAGTAAATACCCCTGGACCTACTTTTCTCACTAAATATGATTTATATGTCGAAAATAAAAATACTGCGCACGCACACAAAAAAAATAAATTGAAAGAAAACCTTTTATCGTTACCAGTCTCTTTCCGCTACTCGTTTCGTTTTGCTGCGCGCGCATCCATAAAAGTGAGTCCAGCTCTGGACTATCTCTTACCTCGTTCCTCCTGAGTGCGATCCCTGGACCCGCTCTCAATTTAAATTGTTTCTAAGGCATAGGTACTTTTCTTTGCTTGAGGACACATTTGATGTTGATATGACATGTACCTGGTCATTAGTTCGTAAGTGTCCTTGTCATCGTACTCGATAATAACTGAACCCCAGGGACTTTTGTTTGTTTGAACTCCATTTATTATTTTTTGGCCGTTCTCGGTTCACTAGTTATCAGTTTTTACTACTATGACTGTATTAATTTTGCAAGACAATTCTCTATTGATTCATATCGTTAGTCAAAAGGGAATGCCTAGCATGGGTCCTAGATTCCCGTTCACACTTTCCTCTTTCGGTAGCATGATGGTTCTGTAATTTTCCTTTCTGTTTGATACCCAATAAAAGTTGTAAATTAATGTGTGCAAATCAAGGGTGGGGTAGCGGTAGTGCTTTCGACTCGTGATCAACTCTTTAGCCTCTGTTTTAATATCCGGACTTGGCATCAAATGTGTATATAGATTGTTGGGTCTTTACCCTGGATTCTAAGATTTTCTTCCCCATTTTTACAGTAAAACAAACCTCTATGAATTGAACAGCAGGCAAGGTCCTAAGGTTGTTTTGCTTAATACGGGTTTCACTGTAAATACTTATGCTTTTAATTTTGTCAAGCAATAAGCATTAGTTGTTTTTTTTTCTTCAGTCTTATCTCAACTCCTGTATCTAGGGTTGACATTCCTCCTGAGTCTTCAAAAGAAAACTATCAGGTTCGTAAAACAAACCTAAAATTTATCTAAAATAGGGAAATTTCGTGAAGGCTTGTGATTAATGTGCAGCCAAAAAATGTATACAACACGATTTCCTGAAAGACCATAGAAATGATATGTTTTTTAAAGGTTTACAGCGCTTCTTTATCACTCGCAAAATCGTGCAACTTGCCTTCGAGGCTAAGTAGAGTTTTGGTGGACGTTAATTGAAGTGTTTCCACAACGTCCATAATATTGTTGAGAAAAAAAGCTTTGAGGGCACGTGCCAATAGATTGTCATGGAAACGCCTTCATTGAATTAGAAATTGAAATAGAGAGCATTTATGTTTTTTGAATTTTTTATTATTATTGAGGTAGTAAGAGAGTCAATAGTGGCGTACTGACAGTAGTGCTTCTCACCTCCGGGGTATGTGGTTTGATTTTGGCGCTCGACATCACATGTGATGATAGAATTGGGTTTCTCCCTTGAACTATCGATAAAATTTAAGTTGTTGCATTATGTCATTATGTCGCAATATAGAAGAGACACCTATGCAGAAAAAAATGATGGTCACAGAACCCCTGGGTACCTTCCTTGGTACCTACCTTCCCCTATAGTGTTTTCATCCCCCCTATGTGGAATCAAACTTGTTTATTTGTATCTTTTATATCCAGGACTGGTCGTCTACCCTTAGTGAACTACTTCAACTTGTCAAATCCCAGCAGACCCAGATCTTGTCTCTCAGGCAGGAAGTTAACACATACCAAACGCACAACCGCCAGAACATTAGCGACTTGGTCAGAGGAGAGGTGGAGAAATTAGAAGAGACTATGCTAGAGAGGGTCAGTGGTGGACTGGCACAACACAGCACCGAAGAAAGTATCTTTGATGCACCATAGACAGTTTTGAATGTTTTGTGCGCGCGTTTTTTAAAGAGTTTAGATGCAGAGTTGCATCTGCTCTAACTCTCATCGCTGTGTAGTCTTTATAAAAACAGCATGTAACTTTAGTGTTGTTTGAAGTGTACTTCACAAAATAGCCCCTTACGGGGAGTAAAGGTTGTACAATGTTCATCATAGATACATACAAGTGCATTGCGGAAACAAGTACTGATGCGCCATTGGGTAGGTCACTTGGCATACTCCAAGAAACGTCCTTTTCATTTGAAATATTAGGGATCATTTAAAAAAATTCCTTGTTATGAAATTAGGGTGGGCATTTAAGTACTAGTTTTGGAATCGGTAGATGTGTATTATTTTGAAAGAAAAGTGTGATATATTTCGATGGATTTCGATTATTCTTACATCAAGTAAACCAGATCAACGGCTCGACAAGGCGCTGCGCGAACGACAAACAGCCGACAAGAAGAAGCAAGAACACCTCACCAGCACTTTGTCCCAGGCTGTGACCAACTCCGTAACAGGAAAACTGGACAAGACGCTGAAAAATGAAATGAAGAATAACGTTCTACCAGCCGTGCAAAGAGTTTTGGCACCTGTACAAGAGCAGCTTACTACAACCATGCAGCAGGTATTTTAACCCTAGTTAACATAGAAAAATATATTATGGAAAAGAGAATGGTTAGAGGTGTATTCCCATTTACTTCTTTATTACAAATTTATTCCATCTCATTGTTAAGGTTTTGCCTATGAAGTTCATTGAAAATTCTTGGGAATAATCGCTTGAAAATCATCTCTACATTCTCGGCTTCAAATCCTGTCTTGCATTACGGCGGCCAACGAAATAGAGCATGCGCAGACATAAACCTGTGCCACGTGATCGTCTAGCTCCGCCCTCTCTTAATCACTTGACAACATAGTGACATTGAATGATATCTGATTGGAGTATAGATGGGAACCCTATAGCAGATACCCGCAAAGGTCTCTTGAGTAAGTTCCTGAAGACCCCTGGGTACTATTGCGCAACTTGTTCAATTTGTGGAGCAGGAATCACAGGTAACCCAAGCTTGGTTTCTGTGGTGTCATGTTATAAGGAAATGTATTGGGATTCATAAAAAATTTTGATAATAATAATTAACATTGTTTATAGAGGATAACACTTGACAGTAATTCAACTGATAAACTCGTGGTCCTCTTTTAGCGTCTCTAGTTAATTAGGGACGGGACCGCCATTAACGTGATCATACGAGCCACGTGAAGGTCTAACCATTTGCAGAGGTAATTACAAAGGCAGCACCTTCTCCTCAGTTATTTAATAAGACCCTGAGTGTTGGTCCGGCCGAGGCTTGAACCACGACCTACCGCAAAACAGATCGACGCTTTTACCAACTGAGCTAACCGGTTGGCGGTAAAAATCATTGAAACGTGAAATAAAGTCTCGAAATTTTACCCGATCATTGAGAAATTGGGAAAAAATCTTAAAACGGGCTAAATTCAAAAGATAACCACGCAGAGCGAAAGAAGTGCTATTTCTCAATGATCGGGTAAAATTCCGAGGCTTTATTTCACGTTTCAATGATTTATTGAAGTTTTTGATGAATCTCCATTCATTTTCTTATAACATGACACCACAAAAAAAAAAAAAAAAAAAAAAACAAGCTTGGGTTTCCTGTGCAGGAATCAGAAAAAAAGACATTTTTCAGCTGGTATACCACAGGTATCCCAGCAATTAGGGCAATTGAGTTCTGTATTTAGCCAATAAAAAATACTGATCCCCCAGTGCCTATAACCCACTTCCCACTTGCTTTTTATTTGGACCTCTGTTAAACATTCATCACTTTATTTCGTTAGAAATTGACTGCTGCTGATGCCGTACTGAAGGAGAGTATTAACAAGATGGTGAAGAATAAGGTAACGAACGTATATATAGAAAACATTACACATCATTCATAGGTTTCCCAGTTCAGTTCATGTGTTATTTCACTTGAGTATTATTTCTTTGTCTAACGTTAATGCTGGATGTAACTAAAACAAGCTAACAAAAAAGAAAGAAAGAACAAGTAATTAAAAAAGAAAAAAAGAAAGAAAGAAAGAATGAGGATGACTCACATCTGATACTAGCAACCTTAAGATTTGCAAAATCTACGACGGCGACGTCAACCGGAAGTGTAAATAATTTCTTTTTGGGGTTATGTTCATTGGAGCCTTTATTCAAAACATTGTCGTTAAAGTCAACTCATCCACAGGGAAGACAGACTTTTAAGGCGCGAAACCCCAAATCAAAGTAATTTACACTTCCGGTAGACGTCGCCGTCGCAGATTTTGCAAATCTTAAAGTCCCTATTGAGTGACAATAGACTACGTTCATTAATTGTTATAAGAGTTCAAACCATACTTAGTTGTTTTTCATTTTAAAAAATTCAACAGCAAAAAAAAGTAATTTACGTAAAAGTTGAACATAAGAATCGCTGCATGATATTCTAGAATTCTAGAATGCCTGATTTTGCCATTCAAACTTGATGCGCAATCTAGAGAAAAAGGTCGTCTTTTATTTCGAGAGTAGTCTGAATAATTTTTGTTCTTCTAGGGCGTAATAGAGGCTATTGGTACTTCGGCAGCCAGTGCTCTTCAGGGGCCTATCCAAGACTCTTATAGAGATGCATTCCAGAATACAGTCTTGCCAGCATTTGAAAGAGCTTGCCAAGCAATGTTCCATCAAATAAATGACGCGTTCCAAAAGGGAACACATCAGTGTAAGTTAACTTTTAAATCAATTTTAGTAAGTAGGATGTCGAGTAAGATATGACTTTGGGGATTTGGAACGATGCGAAAATTATTACTTATCATTTGTTTGCGAAATTCATTAAGGCACATTAAAGGACCCAGGATGGATCTCTGTGGAATCCCGCAGCTTGCTGAAAGCAGTAAGATTAGAGGACCAATAATAAATCACTGAGCAATACCATAGCTTACTATGAAGCTGTAAAAGTGGTTAACCCGCGATAGTTTTCTTGTGAAATCCCACAGCCGACGGTAAAGCTGTAAAAATCATTATTCTTTCTTCCCAAAAACATTTTAGGATGAAGGGGGGCCAAAGGTATATCCTTGTGGAACTCCATCCGATGGGGTAGTGTTTATTATTCTTTCCCTAAGTACCGATTTTATCAATATAAATAAAAGAAATAAGGTACCTCAGATAGAAATTGATGTTTATTGTTAGCCACTTTTAAAATGACTTGTTACTTTCCAGACTTAGAGAAAGTTACCATGACTATTGAATCACAGAAGCGAGGGGAGAGAGAATCCCTCGACCCAGCCATTGAACAGCTACAGTCCCAAGTGAAGCTGTTGAGGTCTGATTCTCGGACAAATAGTACTAACCTTATCCAAGATGTGGAGTCGGTAATACAGAAACAACTGGCTACTGCTTTACACAGGTAAGGCGCAAAGAGGGCGTCTGAACGGCGCGCGTGTTTTAAAAAAAATTATTTATTTGAGTGAGTGAGTGAACTGAACGGCGCGCGTGTTTTAAAAAAAAATTATTTATTTATTTGAGTGAGTGAGTGAGTTAGTTAGTTAGTTAGTTAGTTAGTTAGTTAGTTAGTTAGTTAGTAAGTTAGTTAGTGAGTTAGTTAGTTAGTTAGTTAGTTAGTTAGTGAGTGAGTGAGTGAGTGAGTGAGTGAGTGAGTTAGTTAATTAGTTAGTTAATTGTTTGTGTGTGTTTGCTTGTTTGTTTGTTCGTTTGTTTGTTTGCGTTTGTTTTTTCGTTTGTTTGATTGTTTGTGTGTGTGTGTGTTTGTTTGTTTTTTGTTTGTTTGTGTGTGTTTGTCTGTCTGTTTGTTTGTTTGTGAGTGTGTTTGTTTGTTTGTTTGATTGTGTGTGTGTCTTCGTTTGTTTGTTTGATTGTTTGTGTGTGTGTTTGTTTGTTTGTTGTTTGTTTGTTTGTGTGTGTTTGTCTGTCTGTTTGTTTGTTTGTTTGTGAGTGTGTTTGTTTGTTTGTTTGATTGTGTGTGTGTTTGTTTGTTTGTTTGTTTGATTGATTGTTTGTTTGTTCGTTTGTGTATTTGTTTGTTTGTTTGTTTATTTATTTATTTATGTTACTTGCGTAACAAGTTCTATACTAGTGCAACAATGAACAATAGCAGCAGCAGCAAAATTCAGTCTGTTTTAGTTCAAATTAACATTACATTTTAAAACTCCAAGTAAATAAAATCATAGTATGTCATTTCTAGTTTTCCAGCCGCCTATTTATTCTCAGTGTGGATAACAATTTTTTACATTTCCACACTAAAATTAGAAACTACTTGAACATAATTGAACATTATCGTGTTTGTTTTTATTAGTTTGCGTGAAGAAATGGTTACACGGTTTGAGTCGCAAGTCAAAGCATCTCTACAAGAAACTGTAAAGGCAGAGGTTCAACAAGCTCTACAAGAAATGCGCCAGACATACAACACAGCTGTTGCACAAGAAACGGCAACGGCAACGCCACAGCAAGTCAGCGTAGATCACAAGGTAGCTAAATGTCATAAGAAAATAAAGGAAATTGTGAATCAATGGTGCTGTAGCGTTAGTGCAATCACCACTCACCTCTGGGTCTCCTGTTCGATTTCCGGACTTGAAATCTCATGTGAGTAGAGTTTGTTTGGCGTCTCCTTGATTCAATTTTTATTTCTACGGGTTCTCTGGTTTTCGTCCCTCCGTAAAGCCTATTTGGAAAGCTAAATTTGATTTGTGAGTTATAAATCATCCAAGAGATTGCTTATGGGTAGTGATGAAATGTGAAAGGTGACAATATCTTGTGACCATAAACTTTTACTGCAAAAACCAATACTTCTAAATTCCCATCATATATATTGAAGGGATAGCGTGCTTTGTGTAGGTAGAAAGCACGCGAGGATCGACAGAACCCCAGAGAAGTGTTAGTGCTGCTCAACACCTTTCGAGTGTTCTGCTAATCCCCAAGTGCTTTATAAATGCACACAGCACAGCAAGCAAGTTTTTTATTTCTTTTATAAAATAAACTGTTATTGTAACTGTTGTTTTGGATACGAATGACAAGTGTATGCACTCATAAAAGCACGCGTCCCCATCCAATCAGAACGCGAGATTCATATACACATATTCGGCGATAATCCACTGTTCCTTCTCATCAGGTAATGCAATCCAGGCGGATTTTGAATTGTGTAGGATAGAATATTTATTCAACACTTTCTTGTAAGACACCATGGGATTTTTCTTGTGAAAAAAATCTTCTTTAAGGCAAGTTTGTTGCGTACTTGGAAATACAAGTGCCGCATGAGATGTGCAATTGTATATATTTAATACTGATATCATATTCTCTTTTCCCTCAGAAACGCATCAGTGATCTTCTCCAGGCGGGTCATGTTCCTCAAGCCTTCCAAGAAGTAAGTCTTTGTGGTAGCGTAAACTTTAAATCCCCGGTTAAAATTTGATATTGTTTTAGAGAAGAGACGGTAAAGTGCCTCTTAAACGCTTGAACTTTGGATATCAAATATCGCTATAAGTTTGTCCAAATGTCCTCACTGATTCAAAGTCAATCTTGAACACCCTATTCAAGCCATAGGCGATAAGCGATAGGAGATAGATCATTCCAAGATCCAAGAATAGCTGAATTGACTTATGTTTCTCATTATAAGACTCGTTAAGAACACGGAAGTTATCTGTAAGAGATTCATTGTGGTTTGCATTCGATAAAGTAATTTTGAAGGCCTCAATTAGTCATGTATAGTTGTATGCTCGTAATTCCTTTCATTCTCCTTTGGCTCCGACAACCTTTTTTTGTAATAGGTGTAAATGAGTAATAGGTACCTTTGGACGGGGGAGGTTCATCCAGGCAAAATACTGTGAGGGGGTAACCTGCCATGGACTTTTATTCCATCCAGGGGGATAGGCATATATATGGAATAAGAACCTGCTTTGTGGACCCTTGCCATTTTCCGCCCTTCAAATTTCGACTGCGAGGTGTTTTGTTCGCTTAAAACAGTCATCTACCATTTTTTTGGTCGTGCATTTAATAGGGACTAATATTCATTCATCTGACTGTAGGCGTTGACAGCAGCCGACTTGAGTCTTGTGGTCTTTGTGTGCGAGACTGTAGACAGTAATGATCTGTTCTCGCAGACAGAGAATCCGTTGTCCCAGCCAGTGTTGCTTTCCTTGATTCAGCAGCTATCTGTCGATTTGCTCTCCAACACCGAACTCAAGCACAGGTAACGATAATCGACCCTTTTATCGTAGGCGTAATGTTTCCACGTCTCGGACCCCGATTTTTTCCCTAGAGTATGATTTCTTTGTTTAACGGTTGCGCATGAGACACAAGTTTATGCGCAAAAAGGGAGCCCAAGCGCAGACTCTTGGAAAAAGATCGTTGAACTGCAATGTAATGCGGTTAATTAATTGAGGCGAATCTATTAACTATGATTAAGGGTTGTTTTATACAGAGGATAAACTAATCTTCCTAACAGAAAATGTGCACTTCATGACTCGTAGGATTGAAGGAATAAATGTTCCTATATTTCAATCAGTACACGCAAGCGCAGTTTCGGCTTTCCTTGGTCCTCTTACTCCAACCAAGAACATCATTAGACTTCCAAACTTTTTTACGCTTTGTTCTTATATTCTCTCGTATCTGGGTCACACAATACTCAGTTGATATATTCTCTTTGTTACATTTTAGGTACCTCACAGAAGCCCTTATGTTGCTTGACGTAAATAACGAAGTGACAAGAGAACACTTACCAGGAGTCCTCCAAGGTCTTTGCCAACAGTTGGATTATGCGATTAGGCATTGCTCAGGGACCACTCAAAGAAACCTGAAAATGTTGCTCATGGCAGCCAAGTCCCTTCTTAGATAATCGATCTGGTCGATTTTGCTGCCTTCCCATTGCTGAGGATTGACCGCTGAAACTTTTGGTATTGCGGAGTCTTTTGATAGAAAGAGTAGTAAAAATATAAGCACAGATACTCGTATCAAGTTCTAGTTTCTCACTGTTTGTCTTACTGTTATATTTGTTTCTTTCACACAACCAATAAACTGCTTTATAGTACTCTTGCTTCATTTCTCAATTCAAGATTTATAAGGAATGTGTTGGAAATCAGCAAGGGAGGGATTCAGAAGTTAGCTTATATTGCTACGCTGCGCGCGCAGCAATAATTTATTGCCCAAGAATGGGTAATAAGCGACATTCTCATAGCTTTGCACTCCAAAGATTGGTCAGTCCTACAATGTGAATTAACATAACTCCGCGAATCCTACACGGGCAGCGTTTTGGAAATCCGAACCAGACGTTTTCGTAGTTTCGTGTACATTATTTTCGCCGAATTCGATTTTGACCCGTTGTCATTCGTTTTTTTCCCCCATTAAGATAATATAAGATAATAATAATACATATATATAAACGTGTATATTATGAACGTGAGACGAGGTGAAATAACAAGATGATCAAAGTAAGTGAAACTGACAATTCAACCACTGAAAGAGGATTCGCAGTACAAGTTTCTTGGAATCGTGGAGAATGTATTACTAAGACAGGAAAAAAAACTAGAATGCGCTGAAAAGACATACTTACAACGGCATCCAGATATTTGATAAACTGCATAATAATAATAATGATGATGATGATGATGATGATAAGATAAAAAACAAGAACGGTTGGCAAATATTTGACTAAATGCGTACGACGGTAATGATGAAAGATACGAAAGAGGAATACTGAAAAAGAAAGAAAAACAAAAGCCTTGTATAAAACAACTCAAACGATTAGTTAATATGCCACTTATAATACTATGATACTTTCAGTTTCTATTTGTCTTTTAGCAGCGTGATCTTTCCTTTTCTTTTGAATGCGTTCTAGGATGGGGGGAGGGGGTTGGGGCTATATATATTTCACATTACGTAATTCAGCATTTTTTTTTGCATCAAATATCTATCAATTCACCTTTTTATCATTATATCTATCATATCTATCAAATGTGATTTTTAATTAGCGATAATTGAGTAAAGGAAAGATAATTGTAATAAGATACCATGATTACATGAAAGATAAATTACATGGCATAGAGCCATCAATGCCATGCTGCAAGTAACGGAAAAAAGATTTTAAACTGGAATGTTCATTTTTTTATGAGAAACAACGCAGCTTTTGTTGTAAATGCTTAATTGTTTTAGTTTGATAAAGCATTTCTTTTCTCGGGAAAAGGAGTTAAATTTGGCGAGTTTAATGGATTAAACAAGGAAGTGGTAGAAGCATCATCCTGTCCAAAACTAACCCGTGTATGGAGGGCTTGGTAACATTTTTAGCATGACGTCATTTGATCACGTGCCTTGCCTAGTCGAGACGGTCACAGTAGAAATATTAAGTCGATTCTTTGCTGAACTGTTTGGGGTTTCGCAAGAAAAAAACGTATTTTCCATCCAATATCTCACCCAAAGGACACCGTGGAATATTCAAAGCGTCTCTAGTATACAAGAGCTGTTAGAAGGAAGTTATTTTAGTAATTTGGGTGTCGTCTTTTTGGAGATTCAAGGATTCAAAGTTGGAGCATCAAACAGGCGAGTTGACCCTTCGTCCTTGTTTCCGCAATTTGGAGTTGATAACTCTGAGATTATAAATGAACATTTCGAAACTGGTTTGTTCTTAAACATCACGTCTTGAACAACTTTAGAGTTTCTTATGTCTAAACAGTTTGTTATTTACTTGCTTGTGCCTGGAAGAGACGAAATATTTCCGTTGATTTTAGCCGGTAGGAACCGAGCCTTTGATGAGACTCTTCGACATTGCTTCAAGTCTTCGACACAAGACAACAAATTCAAGTCACCCAAAACCCCCCAAAGCATGGATATTATCACACTAAACTCTCAGGTTTATAATTTTGTTGTCTTATAGTAATTTTTTTGCTTCCTAGGGGAAAAACAAAAGTATTATAATGTAACATAGTTACGCAAAACTAGACTTGGTAAATACGATTGTTAGTTCCACGTCGCCAGCGTTTGCAAGTTTGCAAAATCGTCAGTCCGAATTTTTAGCAACATAGATCTTCAAACACCACCAGGTAAGTTTATGAAACTATTTTTATAATCGTTCTTTTTTATTCTTTAGACTTAAGGCCATCAGCGAGCGCCAAAATATTTATTGGAGTCGCCCTATTATCATGGAATATTGAATTCCCTTGGTTGGACATTAAAAAATGGACATAAGCTTAAATTTTTTAACCCTCACTGTCCGATCGAACAAGGACGTAAGATATTCGTATCCCAAAATTTGCCGAATAATTCATCGAAAAACTTCTGAAAGTTCTCGATTAAAATCCTTCCAGACGGCTGTTTAGGCGCTTCGACGAAACGCGATAATATTTTGTATCTGCGTCCTCCATGGTGACACAATTGCTCCTTCCATTTGGCAGATTAGCAATTTTTTCCCTTTAAAACAAAGAATTTTTATTTTAGTGTGAAATTTTAAACGTGTCTAGGCAAATTTTTAACAAAAATTCTTTATCGAAGGCATCAGATGAACTATTGTTTCGGCTTCACATGATCAAAAATTCCAGTTTATTCTTGACTTCAAAACTGTTCAGATTTATTGATTTGTTATTACTCACTTATTCTCAAGTAAAACATCTGTATTGAATCTAAGATACTGCCCTTTACAACATAGTCTTGTTGTTTTGTTACTTTTGCTTTGTTAAAAAGACAACGAAGTAATACAAAATGAGCTCAATTCAAAATATTAAATAAATAACACCTTAGCTTGAGCAAGGGCTATAGTGTTATCTATGTTAAGATTAATTCCAATTGACCGAGCTGGGTTGTGTTTGACCATAACAATATACACACCCCAACACCTGTTGGCTAACAGTTTGCTGCTCAAATTGCTTCAAACAGCTACTAGTTAAAAGAACACAAATGGGGTACAAACTTACAAGTATTGATGGGTTTAAAAGATGGGATCCCTGTTGAAAGATCTGAATACTATAGTTACAGATCTGCCGAGATTTTTATCTTATAGTACGAAAATCTTGACAATATTGAAGGGGTTAGTCTGGATACAATTAGGATCTTACATTTAAATGGTTCGTAGATAGACTTAGTGGTAAGATTATTTGGACATATTTTGTAGTTCAGTGTTTTTAAAGTTTCTAAATATTTTACTTAAGTAAACGACAACATTTCATGACAACCGTTAAGTGTTTGTCATAAATTGTTGTTCTCTAATGGCCATCATCCTGTTTTCCCAGGGATGAATGTTGTGTGTTTAATTTCTTTGCAATTTGAATCACTATTCAAATTAATCAATCCTTTCAACTAAGATCTTTAAATCTCTCATGTTATTCTCATGTTTACTGGTTCTTGTGGTGTGAAATCCAAACACTGATTGATTCTAAAATTCTTTTGTTTCCTTTTGTTTGCAAACTCAACAAATTCCTAGTCATCATGGAAGCCAGGAATTTGGATTTTAAGATTTCAGTGAGTTTAAGTAAGATGTACACAAATATTGATCTTGGAACTTTGAGCTGAGTTGAATATCTTTGAGTGGACACTCTTCTCAGTACTAGAATCTTCTAGCCATTAATTAATTGAATAATCTTGAACAGTCTTAAATTGCTGTTTAAAAACCTCATATCACCAGAATGGTGTATTCATGAGTTAGATATTTTTAGTTGCTTGTTGATTTGACTAACACAGATACAGGTCCAACCATTCACCTTGTGTTATCACCAGTTTTTCCAGTAAATACATGTCTACATCATCAATAGAGCAGCGCAACCATAATGTCATAAAAACGAAGACCAAGGCAAAATTCGGACAAATAAACTTAAAAGTTTACTCTCAGCAGATAATTTTCACAGCCAATCACAGTTGATCTTAGTTTACATGGGTTATTATTGTAACTTTAAGTAAAAATAATATAATCGGTTCGTATAATCCTCGTAGCGGTTAAACAGAATGCAATGTTTGTCCATACATGCCGCATACTTGTTTGGTATTGATCCCTTGATAAATCCTATAGTTAATTAAAAGCCATTGATAAACCTTGCCCAAGTTTTTACAAGTATTTTCTCCCCTTATGGTTCATTGATTCCTCAATCGAAATGCCAAAATAGTTGTTACATAATATTCCTATTAATTTGCTCTATTTTGCTTTTCAAAGTTTAAGAATGTTTGAGATATTTATTTTAAAATAAAACATTGGAATGTGCAGTAACAATTTATTATTAATTTCAGATATATTTCTCAAAACTAATCCAGTATTTTTCTTAAAACAAGTAACAAATGCAATAATTGTAATTATTAGCTTATAGTTTGTAGTATTCAGGAATAATTCTATTTAGTATAGTGCTCAGCTTGTCAGATTATAAAATGAAATCTTCCAGCAAGGAGGTGCAGTTGCATATCTGGATGAAAAGTAGTATTTGGAGTATTTGTGAATTTTTGTAAATATCTCTATTGTAAAATTTAAAAAAGTTTGTTGTATGTTTTGATTACTTAGAAATGACTTACTGTAATTTACATATGTTCATGGCTAGAACAATTTCATTTATAACTTGTACAATATTTAGGATTTTTGATTTGGTATAACTAATAGAAGTTGGAGTTTCCAAAACAGCTATAGCTCTTGCACTCTATGATATAATTCACATGAAAAATATCTGATAGATTGCTCACGCTTAATGTAGTAAACTGTACATGTACTACACTAAATAGTACAACATAGTGGATTGCTTTTGTAAAGTTCTATTTACTGTATTTTTAGTTCTAGTTAATAATATATAAAACTGTTTCATGAATTAGCATACCATTTTATGATGTTTTCTAAAATTTACAGATCCTACGAATATAATATAACATATAACATTTGGTACAATCTAATGAAGCAGCATTGACATTTTGTTTGAGTTTAATTTTTCCAATTTATAACTAAAATGCTCCAAGTATAATCCTAATCCTAACCCTTCTAATCTTGCTAACATCTAAGGCTTGTAATTTACCTATTATGCATAATCTTACTAACATATAACCCTTAATGAAATCACTCAACAGATTCCTCTCTGCAGGAAACGGTGGAACAGTGCATTGACGGATTTGTCATGGTAGATACCCCAAGTACAGGACAATCCAGGTAAGCACCAGTCTAAGATCCAAGATCTAAAGAAATCTTAACAAGCTAGAGTGGACTCGGCTAGGCCTCGTCACGTTCTTAACACTTGTTATTCGTTCTTTATATATTCTCTCTTGCATCTTTAATGTCATGGACAAGCGACTTTCTGTTGCTAATTGATAAAATTTTTTTCTTGTATAATTCTCTGGTATAAACATACCTTATAGAATATTCTATTGTGTGCCATGAGACAGCATTGTATACCTGGTAGTTATTTAATCCCACACCAAAGAGAATACCACTAAATATACCATGGCTTGCCTCCATTCTGATGATTTTATAGTGACTGCTGTATAGACAAAGTACCTATTATGTCATTTATATCAGTGGTAGAGGGTAGCTATTGTGTAGTTCCAGGAATTATGCATATCCCCAACACCCTCAGAGAAATTCTTTTAAAGACCCCCACTCCCACTAATGCCCCTGGAATCTCTAATTTTCTTCCATACAAACTCTAAATTTTGTTCTTTCTGTGGCCCCCACCCTTTGGAAATTCAAAATTTCTTTGTGGGATTGGTAGTATCTGTAACTACACACTCTATCAACCAGTTTGATTCCTGTTTATTCATTCCTTTCTTT
This sequence comes from Actinia equina, assembly GCA_011057435.1. Classification (NCBI taxonomy): domain Eukaryota; kingdom Metazoa; phylum Cnidaria; class Anthozoa; order Actiniaria; family Actiniidae; genus Actinia; species Actinia equina. Next base: position 238,650 of record WHPX01001246.1, on the reverse strand, counting down.
TTTCTGCAGTCAATTTTCTCGATTGAAAGTCACAGGTAAATCCTTATAGACTTCCTTGTCTTGTGCATTTTATTTGGTGAAGACTGCTCTGGAATTCCAAAATTTTATTATGTATTTTTTCCAGGTCATCTCGTGCATGCATTTCCATTTACTATTAACCAATCAGAAGCATTTTTGTTGCATCGCCAAAAGTTCCATGATGAATTTCAAAATGGTGTCATATTTCAATTTAACTTTTTCAAAATGCATCTTGAGCAATAACTTTACATTAAAAAATCTCTATGTTAAATGCACCACAAAAGCTTCCTCTTGCCCTATCAGAAATGAAAATTCATAAAAACGAAGCCTAAATGCAATAAGAGTAACCAAAATCTGTGTTGCCTTAATTAGTCACCAGCCCCCATTTTGATTATTGTGAGATATTATGAAATAGGAGACAAGGCATTAGGAACCGTTCAATTTTACAAATAATCCTTTGCCTGCTTCGAGGTGAGATCACCTGGTTAGAAACATACCAATTTCAGTAACTTTTATATCCAACTGTATAGACAACATTCTATTAAGCAAAACTTTTACCTAACATGTAGGCAAATTGATTGATGTTGTCAATAACAAAATTACGAAGTTACCTATTCAGGGCTGGAGCTTCAGAGGGGAGGCTCACCAGTAAAAATTTTAACTTTTGTGAAGGGATAACCCTTTTCTTGGATGAAAGCTGTTTCCTTGTTTACTTAATTAATAGGAGGGTCACAAATTTTCATTCTGAGTGAAAGGGGGAGAGCTACAACAGTTTGAAAAAAGGTTTACTGCATATCCCTGCCCTCCCCCTTCAATAGCAAACGTACCTAAATTCTAAGAGGTTGTATCGATAAAATTTTCAAATTATTTTATTATCAGCATGCACTGGAAGAGATATGATAAATTTCTTACAGTTTCTTATGCATGGTTTTAAATTTTAGTTTCAAGAGCTAAGCTTAAAGAGCAAAATGGTTGGTTCTCAAAGGGTGATCCTTATGCAAAGCTCATTGTTGACTCTAAAGCCCCACCCAAGAAAACAGAAGCAGTCAGGGAAACATGGGAGCCTGTATGGAATGAATCCTTTACCATGTAAGTTTAGATTGAACTATCGTTATGATTATAATAATATGACCAGACAATGTCCTACCAGAACTGGGACTTTTTTGCCTTGCTGGTCATTTTGACCAGTAAGATTTAGGCAGAAATAAGTATGACTGAACCACATATTGCTTTTGTGTTTGTAGACTGGTAATGCCATACAGTACCCTAGAATTTGAAATCAACAATAGATTTGCCCTCAAAAGTGATGTCCCACTTGGAAGCGCAAGGATTGACCTGAATGACACTTTACACAAGAACAATGGAATATGTACGTACATTATATAGAACATGTACAAATACAATATACTTCATGTTCTCCAAATTCCTACATGCTTTTATAACTGCAAACAACAAGTAGGTAGGGTTCCTAGGTAGAAATTTTCTAAGGTGAAGCATAATGTGTAGCAGAATACCTCTCAACACTTTATTAGTGTCTACCAATCCCCATGATCTCATGCTTAATGCTTCACTTTACTATGTGTGATGCTTCACATTAGACCTGCCATGTTTTGTCACTCATGTTCTGTCATATTGGGTTATCAGGGGTTTCATCAAGTATTGAAATGATATGAGAAGGTCATGAACTAGCCACACAGTCTAGGGAACATTATACAAATTACTAAGCTATTGCTGCTTTCACATGACGTCATCAAAACATCAAAATCTAAACTATAGATCGTATAAAGGTATTTCTCAAGTATGTTTTAGAAGTCAGTGATATAAGTCAAAAGAAAACATCTCGAGTCATTTACGATGTTTGTTTCCCGAGTTATGAAGGTTGAGTTTGTGTCACGCAATACCGTTATGTCTATCTAAATAGCGATCAAAATAGTAAAATAATTTACTTGAAATGAAATATTTTCCCTTAGACACGTTTAAAATATCTATTCAAAGTATATTTAAGTGAAAAATAGTCAAACATATTAAATATTCCATCATTTTAAGCCTTTGGAATTACGTCCGCCATGATGGAGCACCAACTTGGAACACCAAGATGGCCGCTCCATACATTTTAACCAAAAATTGCGTCATGTTTACTCGCCTATAGTTCCGCAACTAAATGCTTTACAGCCTCGAAATGTGGCAAGAATATGTAGTTTGGACCACTTTACAAGATGATAAATATTTTATTTTATTATAATGCGGATTTATGCTTTTGAAATTCATGATGACGTAGGTGAAAACCAAGAATAGAAGTTTTGCACCATCACGTGCCGGCAGCGTGCAGACACACATAATATAGCTTTGACCTCCCTGTGGTTGGATGGCAGAACAATAGAATATCTTTGCCATTATTAGAAATTGAATTCTTTCTTATGTAAAACGATTGTAGTGTTCTTGCCATCTAACGTGACTGCTATCACATGATGGTGCAAAACCTTTATTAATGATAGTTTCAGCTGGAGAACTGTGTTCATCAATTTTATTGCAGCACTTTTGGATCCCTGACCCTTGATGAAACCCCTGGGTTAACATTAGTTTCTCATATTTCATTTATTTTTCTATTCAACAGTAAATGCATGTAGCATAAAACTACCTATAATGTTAAACAAGAATGGCATAAAAGTACAAACAGGAGACCTGGATGTCATCCTCGATGGATTAACCATAAATATTCGACAATTTCCGAGGCGGCAAGGGAAGACCTTTTCAAATGGATCAGCTGTTGATGGTGCTGGGTCTTCAAGAGCAGTGTAAGTGTTCTACAACACTATGATAATTCTTTATGCAACGTGCTTTTTACACTTTTTCTGAAAATTCATGAATATTATTTTTTGAGAAGAACTTATTTGGCATTATACTTTTGGTGGTACCAAGATGCTGTAATAATATCATTACAATAATTTGTCATTATCATTAAAATATTTTGCTAGTTTCAACAACTTACCTAAATCTTTGTCATTGTTTGCCTTTTACTTGAGAAAAATTAAAGAGTTGAATCTCAATTGCCAAAATCTTGATTTTAAATTAGCTTTCTTTGTCAGTGGGATATTCATCTGAAATACCTTAAAGTACACAACATTTAACTAATAAGTAGATTAATTTTATGAATATGATTTTGTTACAGTGTTAATAATGTTGATGTTTGTCAGCCCCCTCCAGCTCAAAGAGCACCCACAGGTCCAGAGGAGCCACTACCAGCCGGGTAAGAACACCATAATCAAAGTATATGAAAACAAATTCATTGAAAAGGTTTACACAACTACTGTAAATAAATAAACTTAAAGTGCCTATGACACCTAATTCAAAATCTTCAGCAGCGACCCTAAATGAAGTGAAAAGTTGAATAGTAAATTATTACTCGGGCTACCTGTGGTAGGCCAAGTCTAGGTTTCGGAATTGTATCAGTCTATCTATCGACGCTGTCGAAAATGGGTAAGCCTGCACTGTTTGGGGTCTGTGGTCTGCTCAGCAGTCTAATGAGAGAAAATGACATGGACGCCATATTGGAATCTCTCTAGATAACAAATATTAAAAATATGAAGTTCATGCCATGAAGGGAGTCTAGTTTTTATATGGTTTGAGTGATGCATCTTGGGGATATCGAGGTTTTTACTCCCAATATGTTAATGACGTTTATCTGTAATCACATGGAAATCAAAAAAATATTTTACTATTCAACTTTTTACTTTATGTAGAATCAATGCTGCAAATTTTTACTTAGGTTTCATAGGCACTTTAACCCTTTAACCAGTAAATTCCCTTGGGTGACCCCCTGGAAACGTGGGAAAGCCAGCAAATTCTAAAGAAAATAAGGTGCTTTAGAGTGAGTCAAATTTTGATTATCAATGAGAATCTTTCTTGTTAGACGACCCCTATCATATGAAAAGAGTAATGAATGTTCTTTCAAAATCTGTATCAAGACGTGTCCAAAGAACAAAAAAAAATGCTAGGCCTCATCACGTTCTTAACACTTGTTATTCGTTCTTTATATATTCTCTCTTGCATCTATAACGTCATGGACAAGCGACTTTCCGTTGCTAATTGATAAATAGTTATAAAATATGGTTTGAGTGGCAAACCATGAAATATTCCATGAGGCACTTGTATTTTCTTGTATAAAAATACCTTATAGAATATTCTATTGTGTGCCATGAGACAGCATTGTATACCCGGTAGTTAATTAATCCCACACCAAAGAGAATACCACTAAATATACCATGGCTTGCCTCCATTCTGTTGATTTTATAGTGACTGCTGTATAGACAAAGTACCTATTATGTCATTTATATCAGTGGTAGAGGGTAGCTATTGTGTAGTTCCAGGAATTATCCATATCCCCAACACCCTCAGAGAAATTCTTTTAAAGACCCCCACCCCCACTAATGCCCCTGGAATCTCTAATTTTCTTCCATACAAACTCTAAAGTTTGTTCTTCCTGTGGCCCCCACCCTTTGGAAATTCAAAATTTCTTTGTGGGATTGGTAGTATCTGTAACTACACACTCTATCAACCAGTTTGATTCCTGTTTAATTCATTCCTTTCTTTTTTCTGCAGTCAATTTTCTCAATTGAAAGTCACAGGTAAATCCTTATAGACTTCCTTGTCTTGTGCATTTTATTTTGGTGAAGACTGCTCTGGAATTCCAAAATTTTATTATGTATTTTTTCCAGGTCATCTCGTGCATGCATTTCCATTTACTATTAACCAATCAGAAGCATTTTTGTTGCCTCGCCAAAAGTTCCATGATGAATTTCAAAATGGTGTCATATTTCAATTTAACTTTTTCAAAATGCATCTTGAACAATAACTTTACATTGAAAATCTCTATGTTAAATGCACCACAAAAGCTTCCTCTTGCCCTATCAGAAATGAAAATTCATAAAAACGAAGCCTAAATGCAATAAGAGTAACCAAAATCTGTGTTGCCTTAATTAGTCACCAGCCCCCATTTTGATTATTGTGAGATATTATAAATAGGAGACAAGGCATTAGGAACCATTCAATTTTACAAATAATCCTTTGCCTGCTTCGAGGCGAGATCACCTGGTTAGAAACATACCAATTTCAGTAACTTTTATATCCAACTGTATAGACAACATTCTATTAAGCAAAACTTTTACCTAACATGTAGGCAAATTGATTGATGTTGTCAATAACAAAATTACGACTTAACTGTTAAGAGAAGTTACCTATTCAGGGCTGGAGCTTCAGAGGGGAGGCTCACCAGTAAAAATTTTAACTTTTGTGAAGGGATAACCCTTTTCTTGGATGAAAGCTGTTTCCTTGTTTACTTAATAGGAGGGTCACAAATTTCATTCTGAGTGAAAGGGGGAGAGCTACAACAGTTTGAAAAAAGGTTTACTGCATATCCCTGCCCTCCCCCCTTCAATAGCAAACATACCTAAATTCAAGAGGTTGTATCAATAAAATGGTCAGATTTTTTTATTATCAGCATGCACTGGAAGAGATATGATAAATTTCTTACAGTTTCTTATGCATGGTTTTAAATTTTAGTTTCAAGAGCTAAGCTTAAAGAGCAAAATGGTTGGTTCTCAAAGGGTGATCCTTATGCAAAGCTCATTGTTGACTCTAAAGCCCCACCCAAGAAAACAGAAGCAGTCAGGAAAACATGGGAGCCTGTATGGAATGAATCCTTTACCATGTAAGTTTAGATTGAACTATCGTTATGATTATAATAATATGACCAGACAATGTCCTACCAGAACTGGGACTTTTTTGCCTTGCTGGTCATTTTGACCAGTAAGATTTAGGCAGAAATAAGTATGACTGAACCACATATTGCTTTTGTGTTTGTAGACTGGTAATGCCATACAGTACCCTAGAATTTGAAATCAACAATAGATTTGCCCTCAAAAGTGATGTCCCACTTGGAAGCGCAAGGATTGACCTGAATGACACTTTACACAAGAACAATGGAATATGTACGTACATTATATAGAACATGTACAAATACAATATACTTCATGTTCTCCAAATTCCTACATGCTTTTATAACTGCAAACAACAAGTAGGTAGGGTTCCTAGGTAGAAATTTTCTAAGGTGAAGCATAATGTGTAGCAGAATACCTCTCAACACTTTATTAGTGTCTACCAATCCCCATGACCTCATGCTTAATGCTTCACTTTACTATGTGTGATGCTTCACATTAGACCTGCCATGTTTTGTCACTCATGTTCTGTCATATTGGGTTATCAGGGGTTTCATCAAGTATTGAAATGATATGAGAAGGTCATGAACTAACCACAGAGTCTAGCGAACATTATACAAATTACTAAGCTATTGCTGGTTTTCACATGACGTCATCAAAACATCAAAACATCAAAACCTAAACTATAGATTGTATAGGTATTTCTCAAGTATGTTTTAGAAGTCAGTGATATAAGCCACAAGAAAAAATTTCGAGTCATTTACGATGTTTGTTTCCGGAGTTATGAAGGTTGAGTTTGTGTCAAGCAATACCGTCACGTCTATCTAAATAGTGATCAAAATAGTAAAATAATTTACTTTAAATGAAATATTTTCCCTTAGACACATTAAAAATATCTATTAAAAGTATATTTAAGTGAAAAATAGTCAAACATATTAAATTTTCCATCATTTTAAGCCTTTGGAATTATGTCCGCCATGATGGTGTACCAACTTGGAACACCAAGATGGCCGCTCCATACATTTTAACCAACAATTGCGTCATGTTTACTCGCCTATAGTTCCGCAACTAAATGCTTTTCAGCCTCGAAATGTGGCAAGAATATGTAGTTTGGACCACTTTACAAGATTATAAAAATTTTATTTCATTATAATGCGGATTTACGCTTTTGAAATTCATGATAACGTAGGTGAAAACCAAGAATAGAGGTTTTGCACCATCACGTGCCGGCAGCAAGCAGACACACATAATATAGCTTTGACCTCCCTGTGGTTGGATTGCAGAACAATAGAATATCTTTGCCATTATTAGAAATTGAATCCTTTCTTATGTAAAACGATTGTAGTGTTCTTGCCATCTAACGTGACTGCTATCACATGATGGTGCAAAACCTTTATTAATGATAGTTTCAGCTGGAGAACTGTGTTCATCAATTTTATTGCAGCACTTTAACATTAGTTTCTCATATTTCATTTATTTTTCTATTCAACAGTAAATGCATGTAGCATAAAACTACCTATAATGTTAAACAAGAATGGCATAAAAGTACAAACAGGAGACCTGGATGTCATCCTCGATGGATTAACCATAAATATTCGCCAATTTCCGAGGCGGCGAGGGAAGACATCTTCAAATGGATCAGCTGTTGATGGTGCTGGGTCTTCAAGAGCAGTGTAAGTGTTCTACAACACTATGATAATTCTTTATGCAACGTGCTTTTTACACATTTTCTGAAAATTCATGAATATTATTTTTTGAGAAGAACTTATTTGGCATTATACTTTTGGTGGTACCAAGATGCTGTAATAATATCATTACGATAATTTGTTAAAATATTTTGCTAGTTTCAACAACTGACCTAAATCTTTGTCATTGTTTGCTTTTTTAAAAATTAAAGAGTTGAATCTCAATTGCCAAAATCTTGATTTTAAATTAGCTTTCTTTGTCAGTGGGATATTCATCTGAAATACCTTAAAGTACACCACATTTAACTAATTAAGTAGATTAATTTTCTGAATATGATTTTGTTACAGTGTTAATAATGGTGATGTTTGTCGGAGAGACAATCGATCTAGCCATGACCAAAGACAACGACCAGTTAGTACCAGTGCACTTTCTGGACCATCTTCTGTTGGCCAACCCTCATCGGGAAGTAATGCAAGAAGTAGTCTTTCTCTGGCAACTACTGCTGGTGCTGCAGGCACTACAACAACACCATGTAAGTTTAAGCATTTACAGTAGTTACAGTAAAGGCCAGTTTTCAAAAGATTTCATTACCCTCTGGGATTTTATCAGCTCTTTTTTATCCCATTTTCATAATTAAATGACCCAGACATTGAACTATAGCTTGAGAAGCTGGGTTTTGGCTTCCCTGAATGAAAATTTCCAATTTCCTGAGCAAGTATTGTTTGATTGATGGAAATTAAATGCTCAGACAATAAGATGTGTTGGTCACATAATTGTGAAAATAATTGCCTGTGCATCTCCTAAGATAACTATAAACATGTTTCTTCATTTTACTGATTTTCAGTATTCTGCAAACTCAAAGTCTTGTTGTGTATTTGGTTTTTCACTGCTGCCAGTTGAAATAAATATTGTACTGACTGATTATTTGTGATGGATGGCAGAGAAAAATCAAATTTCACTGAGTTTGCAGAAAACCACAGTGACTTATCAATTCTTACCTTTGATGCTTACCTTTGATTGATAGACTTTGTTTACTTCAGTCATTATACTATACTAGGAATTTCTCTAGGTTCTTAACTGGGGATGAACTGGTGAGGTGAACGGGTTTTTCAAAATCATAAGGGCTGCCGGCAGGCCTTCCCTCTGTCCTCTTCTCTCCTTCCCAAGCCTTCCCAAAACTCACGAAGAACACCTGGCTATGCAGGCTAATTCTGTTAGCAAGTAGGTTACCTTGGTTGGGATTGTTTTTGATTGATATGTTTCTTTGGTTTACAGCCAACAGTAATATGACACTTCCACCACCCAGCCGACCCCCTCCAGCTCAAAGAGCACCCACAGGTCCAGAGGAGCCACTACCAGCCGGGTAAGAACACCATAATCAAAGTATATGAAAACAAATTTATTGAAAAGGTTTACACAACTACTGTAAATAAATAAACTTAAAGTGCCTATGACACCTAATTCAAAATCTTCAGCAGGGACCCTAAATGAAGTGAAAAGTTGAATAGTAAATTATTACTCGGGCTACCTGTTGTAGGCCAAGTCTAGGATTCGGATTTGTATCAGTCTATCTATTGACGCTGTCGAAAGTGTGTAAGCCTGTACTGTTTGGGGTCTGTGGTCTGCTCAGCGGTCTGATGAGAGAAAATGACATGGACCCCATATTGGAATCTCTCTAGATAACAAATATTAAAAATATGAAGTTTATGCCATGAAGGGAGTCTAGTTTTTATATGGTTTGAGTGATGCATCTTGTGGATATCGAGGTTTTTACTCCCAATATGTTAATGACGTTTATCTGTAATCACATGGAAATCAAAAAAATATTTTACTATTCAACTTTTTACTTTATGTAGAATCAATGCTGCAAATTTTTACTTAGGTTTCATAGGCACTTTAACCCTTTAACCAGTAAATTCCCTTGGGTGACCCCCTGGAAACGTGGGAAAGCCAACAAATTCCAAAGAAAATAAGGTGCTTTAGAGTGAGTCAAATTTTGATTATCAATGAGAATCTTTCTTGTTAGACGACCCCTATCATATGAAAAGAGTAATGAATGTTCTTTCAAAATCTGTTTCAAGACGTGTCCAAAGAACGAAAAAAAAATGCTTGTTTTCATTTAAAGTTAAACATAATAAATGCTATTACTACACAAAAAAGATTATTATATTTACGTGAATGTGAAATAATGGTTCCAGGTTCGGGTTTGGACTTGAGGTGTTCATACATATTTTTGAGCTTTTACTGTATTTTATAAAATCAAAGTAACTTTGTCATTTTTTTTGTGGTCACTAAAGTGACTATAGGAATAGTCTGTTAGATATCTATTTTCATGGGCAATAGCATTTTTTACAGTTATTCATTAGATCTAGCAAAGCCTTGTGGGATTGAAATGCAGACAAAAATTGCAAATAAAGGCTTCAATTACATTGAAAAAAAGAAGAATATTAGTTGAAAAGACGTAGTTCTGCCAAGAATTGGAAATAACGAGCTTCTATAGCTTGGTTTGTTTGTATTTGAATCCCATGATGCACAATTGTGACATCATCCATGGAAAACTCTATTTGAAAAGCCCTTCCTTTGATGTTAGAACCCTGTGATTTTTACTATTATGGGATATTTTTTTGAATACATTTTTTTCTTGTTGCAGATGGGAGCAAAGAGTTGATCCTCATGGTAGAATTTACTATGTTGATCATAATACAAGAACGACTGCATGGGAACGACCTCAGCCACTTCCACATGGGTTAGTATTATTGTGTTTGTTATTGTTTTTTTTGGGGGGGAGGGGGGCTGGGGGAGAGAAGGCTTTACTGCAAACTACCTCTTTATCAAATCAAATTTATCCCCCTTTCTGTCAAAGACACCATTGGAAATTAAAACTAAATTAAATGAACAGAAAAAAAATATGCAAGGGATTTTGTGACACGAAAATACAAGTCTTGTTTTTTTTTTCTAGTAGGATGTAATTAAAATGTCATTCTTTGATTTCTCATGTCAATTCACTTTTTCGCCGCTAGCCATCACAGGGTATTAATTTTTTTTACATTGTGTTAAAGTCACCAAAAAGTTTGGACATTGTTCTTGAATTTTTATACAAATGTACTGACTCTAAATAAACTATTTACTTGATTCTCTAAATACAAGTAAATAAAAAAATTTTTTTTACTAGCTTGATTGAAGCTTTTCTTACTGCTGTTAAGATAGCTAGCTAAAGAAATCTTTCTAAATGTTCTCTTTAAAGTCAGTGAATTTGTATGGATATCCAAAAACGATGTCTGAACTTTTTGGTGACCGTAACCCAATCCAAGCTATCGCCAAAAAGGTGAATTGACATGGTCATTCAATCTCTTGGGGATGATAACGAAAACCAGATAGATTTAGAATCAATACATTATTTTATGAATCTTACATCAGGTGGGAGAGAAGAACAGATTCGAGAGGAAGAACATACTATGTTGATCATAATACACGTACCACTACATGGCAACGCCCTACAGTAGAGTCCATCAGAAACTATGAGCATTGGCAGACACAAAATAGAGCTATGTTGAACACTGAGAGACAACACTTCCAACAGAGGTTTCTTCTTCCTGTAAGTTATTAATATCTATTGACATTATTGCCCAATTTGTTGTTGATATTTTGTCTGTTTGTCTGTTGTTCGTTTTTGAAAATTAATATCATTCACATAAATGAATACAGTAGAACCTGTATTAACTTGCCACCTATTTAGTAATAACCAACCCCTATCTAGCTGCCAGTTGTCCCAAAAAGGGTTTTTTTGCACTATTATTGAGTTCAGCCAACCTGTATTTAGTGGCTGCTGGAGTATTCCTGAGTTTATGCCTGGGAGAGCCTACGTAACAAGCAGTTGATGTACTGTATTCATACACATACAATAAATCACACCTAATACAATGGATAGAATGATGATAACATAAAATAGATTTTATGAATGTATTACATCAACTGAGTGCTATGTAGGTTTTCCTGTTTATGCCCCTGAAAACAGATTTTACTGTATACAATAATATTGGTAACTTGAACATCTTTCAGACTGGTCCTACTGCTGCACCTCAAGAAACAGATCAACTTGGACCACTTCCACCTGGATGGGGTAGGAAGAAATCTATTGCATTTTAATGATATTGAATGTACTTAAGAAATTGTCTACATTTGGTAAAACAGAGCAGCATTACTATAATCAAGAAGCACTGTGTTGGAGTTTGAACATCTCAACAAGGTCTAACATTACCTCTGTTTTCATTGCTACTGTACTTACTGATGACGACAAAAGTTGTGTTAATTGCCATTAGACTACTGTCAATCAAGCAGATGCAACTTCATGTTTTCACTATGAAGATTTAGTTTTTCTTGCATTGGCTTGTGCTCGTGCTTATGCTTGCATTGGCTAGCGTCACCACGCTTAATAAAGGTGTCTCAAACACTATCATACCTGGATATTTTACTTAAAAGCTGTTTAAATTTCTTGTTTTTGATAGAAAAAAGAGTGGAGTCTAATGGTAGAGTCTACTTCGTAAATCACAGTACCCGTACAACCCACTGGGAAGATCCAAGAACTCAAGTGTAAGTACTGATTCATTCTTTGACCATTTGTCACAAGTTCTTTGACCATTTGTCACAAGACTGATATGATGCTAGAAGCTTCAGAAAACACCCGTGATTGGAGAAAAGAGCCTTCCTTCGTGAAAAGCATGTTACTACAAGAGCTTGTCATTCAAACATTTTATTATACGAATCCTTGTAAAATATTTGATTTGATTTCAAATCAGTGAAAATAGGCATCACCAGGTGCATCCAAGAACCAGTATTTGTAATTCACTTATCAGTCATTAAACCCAGTATTTTGAACATGTGTTTGTAGTTTAATTGACAATTGACCTGGTTTGACACAAAATTACACAGTTTGAAAACTACAAAACAAAGAAAGGTAAATAAAGGTTACGAAACTAAGACGGAGAAATTACAACCAAATATCCAGAGAAAATCTTTACTTACATTACTGGGCCTTTTGGTAATGAATAGAAGTCAGGAAGTAGAAATAAACCGTAGAAAATATAACAACAAATTATATTATTCGCACATGGTTTCTTCTGCCTTACGTCTCCCCAAAACGTTTTTTATACATCTTATTCTTCCACGCGGCTCCGCTGACTGGAAGTGCCAAAAGAGAAAATCCGAATAAATTATAACAATATTAACGTCAAAACTGTTCTGTTTCAACAAATGCTCAGCCATTACAGTATTATTAACAAAGTATATAAGTGGTGATTATGATTTTGATTTCAGACCTGTCAATGATAAACCTCTACCTGAAGGATGGGAGATGAGGTACACCAATGAAGGAATTCCATACTTTGTAGACCACACCACAAGGACCACATCATTCACGGATCCCAGGATATCACCGCTTGCTATTGTAGGAGGACCTACATATGAACGGAGCTTTAGATGGAAGGTTGGCCAGTTCAGACATCTGTGCCAGGTAATGCAATCCACAACACTACAATTGTTCATTTGACATCTTTGTTGTCTTCAATATGCATACCACTGTTTTTGAAGACCAGAGACATTCACAGAGGTTTGGCCTCAATATTCCATTTTACAGTTCCATTCAGTGACTATGAATAATAGTTCCTAGCCGAGGCTGGAGTTATTGAGCATGATAAACTGTAGTTTTGCTGTGCGCAGGAACTCCTGCCTTGGCTTGGAACTATTATTTGTGGTCACTGCACAGAACTGTAAAATTAAGTATTATTTTAAAAATACCATCACAGTGCAACTACTATAACAAGAGAGAGCCACTCGAATTGTAGAATAAAAACAGGGAGTACATTCCAACTTTGGGTAGTAGAGCCAATCAGAAAGCAGCAGAAAACAATAGCCTTTCAACATACCTATTTATTCCCACAAAACAATGTTGATGGCTATCAAGTTGCTAATGCATAACACCAGGGTCAAATTACAATTCATGTACAGTCTAGGTTTCTGATTGGCTCCACTACCCAAAGTTGGAATGCATTGTTTTCATTCTACATTTTAATAGACCCGTTTTGAATTCCAAATTACTGCTGTGTTTCTCGATTACAGACTCATTTGCACAGGGTTAGCCTCGAGTTTGTGCAAAATATTCACGTGTTCGAGTTTCAATGTGTTCGTATTGTTGAAGTTGTGCATTCTTTACTTTATTGTTGGTATTTGTGAACATTTAAACACTGATACGAGGCTAAATTTTGTCTTAAGCAACCTGTACAATTGAGTCTGTAGCTATAGAACACAGCTGTATTTACTGAATCAGAAAAAAGACTACAGACCATTTTTTCATTTTTTGTACTTTGTTCATTGATCAAAGATTTGTTTACTCCCGTTTATTATATCAATATTCATTGATTAGTATTAAGTGACTATTATTTTACATTTTACCTCACCTTTAATTGGCTAAGAATGTAAAGGCTATGGCTTCAGCAGACAACTCAGTCTTGATAATTTACAATATATAGAATATTTACAACTTCATCCAATAATTATTGTTTATTCATTGTTTTTTTTAATCCAAGGCCAATGCCCTTCCAAGTCATGTCAAGATCACTGTTAACAGAAACAACTTGTTTGAAGATTCCTTCAGCCAAGTTATGCGCTATCAACCACATGATCTCAGGCGGCGACTATACATTATATTCAAAGGGGAAGAGGGACTGGATTATGGTGGTGTTGCTAGGTAAGTGATGCACTATCAATCACATGATCTCAGGCGGCAACTGTACATTATATTTAAAGAAGAAGAGGGGCTGGATTATGGTGATTATGGTTGCTAGGTATGTGATGCGCTATCAACCTTTCTCAAGTTCGAATGAAAGATATAACTCTTTCCGTTTGTTGTTTTGATCACTGTCTATTTGTTACATTGGTGACTGGAGTCATTTTGACTAATCTTTGCATCTTTTGTGAAGTTTGAAAGATGTTTACAGCACAAAAGAAGTCTTTGCTCAGATTCTTGGAATCAAGTCAAGGGACCTTTTTTTCACATGGGTGGAGTCAATAATTTTGTTGCGTCAAAAAATATGCAAACGACAGTTTTCTCAAGGCCACAATACCAGACCATGAGCATTTTCATGCATTGCTATGTCATTTTTTAAATAAGAATTCATAAAATTGATTATTCTCCTCTCAGACTTTAGATATAAAACTGACTTCTCAATTTGACTGAATTTGCATTTTTTAGTTTTGTGGCTCGTCAAGTTGGATGCACATGCAACCTTGAGAAAACGGTCTATTCTTATTATCAGTAGTTGCAAGCTCTGACTTTTTTTTTCTTATTTTTGGTTCCCAGGGAGTGGTTCTTTTTGCTTTCTCATGAAGTACTTAACCCAATGTACTGCTTGTTTGAGTATGCCAACAAAAACAACTACAGTTTACAAATAAATGCAGGTAAGATCCTACAACAAACTCTTAACTTCATTAGAAACCTCTCAAACAATTTGTAGTACATTTTCTTTAGATTAGTTAGCTCTACTAACTGCACAGACACATGGGGGGGGGGGTACTCCCATATAGTACATATATGGGAGTACCCCCCCCCCCCCGATGTGTCTGTGGATGATCCGCTGAACAGGGTATGGTTTTTCGAGCTTCTTGTCATAAACAGGGTATGAAATTTCACTCAAGTTCCAAGTTCTTCCTGAGTTTCCTGTCATATTCAGGGTTTCTACTTTCATATTGACTGAAACTGGTTATTATGGTCATAAAAGAAAAAAGATATGCGAGATGACATGATAATTGAAACGGGAACTCAGTGAAATTAATTATATTATTTGTCATGAACAGGGTCTACAAATTTTTTTTTTTTTTTGTCATAAACAGTGTACACCTTTCAGAATCCCAGCCGAACACCCCTACCCAAATTCTGGCGGAGTACCCCCCGGGCACAGACAGTTCAGTCCTATTTCAGAACTTCTTAAGTGCGAAGATGTTAGAGTTGCATGTGTATTTTGAATATGGTTTTTAGCATGCACAATAGGAAAGTATTATCTAATCTGAAAACCTGTAACAAAATTTTTTTTCAGCTTCTTCAGTAAACCCTGACCATCTCATGTACTTTCGCTTTATTGGTCGTTTGATTGCTATGGTGAGTTTTATTATATTTCATATCTTACATGATTATTTGAACGGCTTGAACAGTAGTTCAATCAAAACATGCTCATTTGTACTTCTATATTTGAATTACCTATGCCTTGATTCAGGAGTCAATGACCTTACGGTACAACACATGCCTTTTACCACCCTATGTGGGCTGTCAGGTGTCTCTGGTCAAATCAACCCTAAATATTTCAAACTGGTTAGATATATGTTTTAGGGTCACATTCATATGCTTTCAGTTTGATCCTGTTGAGCTGTGCGCCATTGCTGTACTTTGTGGTGGCGATTAGTGATTAGAAGTATTTTTGACTTAGATCAGCCCGGTATTTTTTAATAAAGTGGATTTATGATATTTGGTATTTGTCTCAACTTAGTGAGATAGATCTAAGATAACTCATCAAACATACTTTTCTATAGGCTCTTTATCATGGCAAGTTCATTGATAGAGGCTTCACTCTGCCATTCTACAAGAGAATGCTAAATAAGAAGCTTAGTATGAAAGACTTGGAATCTATTGACCCAGAATTCTACAACTCACTTGTATGGATCAAGTAAGTACACCTTAACCAACTTAATGTACAGTAGTCCGTAAACCATAGTACTGATAGGAGGGGAAGATCTAATTTTGATCTAATCCAGGCACACTGTAAAACTTGTTATTTGCTACAATTTAAATGTGTAGTTCCTAAGAATATCCATACCCCACCCACAGAGAAAATTGGAAATTCTGGATGGGAGTGGGGGTCAGAGAAAGGACAAAATTACAGAGATTTTATGGAAGAAAATTGGAAGTTCCTGGGGGTAGGGGGGTCCTTTTTCCTTAATGGAGAGGGGGGGGGGGGATTATGGATATTTTCTGGAACAACACAATAGTTTTATATTAATAAGATTTATGAACTTCCATGCCCAGTGGTTCGACTGACTCTTGTGATCAGTAGATTCAAGTCGTTGATAGAGGGCAAACAAAAAGCTTTGGATTTCTGCGGTAAACATACTGCTAGCTACGTCTGTCCTGTGTGTGTTTGCCAGCGATTGTCCAAGTACTATCTATGAAATGTTCATCCTTTCATAACATACTACTAGTAGTGCAATTTACATTGACTCTTAATGGCAAAATAAATATATTATAACACCCATAGTAAACTTCAGCTACAATTCTGACATCCCAGGAAACCATAAGTGCTATGTTTTGATTATTGAATTTTAAATACAACAAAGGGAAATTACATGGGATAGATCTTTACCTTGGACATAATTTTTACCCATTTCAGACTATGTGTCATTGAATATCTTTTTTTTTTAATGTTAGCACATGAGAAGACATGAATATGGATGCAATTCAAACAAAGAAATCTTAAACTAAAGAGAATAACTAGTGGTCTGAAACGGGAAAACGTCAGTAGTAGTAATAAGATGTAAAAAGGTGAATGGAGTTTTTTCAATGCACTAATAAAATAAGCTTTCTTGTGTCTTTCAGAGAGAATAATATAGAAGAGTGTGGTTTAGAAATGTTCTTTGCTGTTGACATGGAGATGTTAGGCAAAGTCACTTCACATGATCTGAAACCTGGAGGCTCTGAAATAGAAGTAACAGAAGAAAACAAGGAAGAATATATATTGTAAGTGAATTAGAGCATGGACAGATACATACTAGTTATACAATTATTTTGATTGACATACCATGGAATATCTCGTGAGAACAGAAGAAAACGAGGAGGAATATATATTGTAAGTGCATTAGAGCATGGAGAGATATATACTAGTTATACAATAATTTTGATTGGCATACCATGGAATATCTCGTGAGAACAGAAGAAAACAAGGAGGAATATATATTGTAAGTGCATTAGAGCATGGAGAGAGATATACTAGTTATACAATAATTTTGATTGGCATACCATGGAATATCTCGTGAGGATATCGACCTTTTTTTCCTTGAAATATCTGTACACAAAGCAGCCTTCAAGGAATTTTGAAGAAGAAGAAGAAGAAAAATTCTTTCTGCCACGAGAAAGCATTGTTTAACTTTTTTATTAAATACTATTGAAAATACCCCTAGGCTGCAATGACTAGTGGGATGGAACAGTTGTTATACGACTGAATATACACCAGCTTTCCTGCATTTTGATTGAATGGTGTGAAATAAGACTGTTGGGGGAAAACGGTCCTCATATCATGTTGTTCCTTCCTGGACCTTTTCTGGGTTCAATCAACAGGATGCATTCTGGCATAGCTTGGGTATAGATAACGGCATATCAGGCTATGATGAACAAAATATATTTATACTCAAGCTAAACCATGCATGTTGTTCCTTCCTAGACCTTTTCTGGGTTCAATGAACAGGATGCATTCTGGTATAGCTTGGGTATAGATAACGGCATATCAGGCTATGATGAACAAAATATATTTATACTCAAGCTAAACCATGCATGCTGTTCCTTTCTTGACATTTTCTGGGTTCAATGAACAGGATGCATTCTGGTATAGCTTGGGTATAAATAACGGTACTTCATGCTATGATGAACAAAATATATTTGTAGCCAAGCTAAACCATGCCATACCTTTTTTGTTATCTCAGAAAAGGTTTGTATGTAAAAGGTTTGTTTGTGTTGTCATGCTTTGTATATTTCCTTCACATTTTAACTCATAAATATAGTAAAGTTGCAAGAAAGATGATATTGCATTCATTGTGTTATGTTGATTCATTTCCCTGCCCAGTGGTTCGACTGATTCTTGTGATCAGTAGATTCAAGTCGTTGATAGAGGGCAAACAAAAAGCTTTGGATTTCTGCGGTAAACATGTCTGTCTTGTGTGTGTTTGCCAGCGATTGTCCAAGTACATATGATGTTGCAATATTAGTGTTCCCAGTAGGAAAAAGGTTAATGGTTGGTTGGTTTATTGACTGATTGACTTACCCATTATGCATTGAGTGCCGCATAATATATCGATAATGTAACTGCAAAATGATGGGAGCAGTAACAGCAATAAAAACAATAGTAGAATCAACTGCAACAAAAACAACAACAGCAACGAGAATCTTTAAGCTAAAACACAAATGTTCTCTAATGTTACCTTGATTTGACTTCCCAGGCTAATGACAGAATGGCGGCTCAATCGTGGTATTGAGGAACAAACCAAGGCGTTCTTGGAAGGTCTGAATGAAGTGGTACCTTTGTACTGGATTCAATACTTTGATGAAAAAGAAATGGAGGTAAGAAACATTGTCAGGGTTATTACAGGAAAGTTTGTGTAATATTGCTGGGTCTTTTACAGGCCTTATTTTGGCACACATGTATCGTTAGTCAACTAATAGCAGTTTTGCACCATCATGTGACAGTATCCATATTAGATGGCAGGAACTGAGTTCCCATGAGCAAAGGGATTTTATTGTTTTGCCATCTAACCACAGGCAGCCCATTAAAATAGCTTGCCATTGTCTTTTGGTAATTCATCCAAACACAACGAGTGGTTACAGTTACGTTAAGATACGGTACGGCTGCAGCATAGCTATGATATTGACGTATATTAACTCACTCGTGAAAACCCTATATCTAGAAACGTTATTCCATCCTTGTTTTAGCTGATGTTATGTGGTATGCAAGAGATCGATATTGAAGACTGGCAACAGAACACCGTGTACCGACACTACACCAGGAACAGTAAACAAATCATGTGGTTTTGGCAGGTCAGTTGACACTTTTTATGACACCCACCTCATATATTAAACCTTATACAATATTTTACAATAATGTTTGGGGTACAACGTTTGACATGTCTCCAAGGCAGATATTCTTGGGGTTGTTACGTCATCACGCAATGTTACTCTCCCCACCAACGTCGCGTGATGACAACGTTTTGAACTAAGCCGAAAATATATTGATGTATTTTATTATATATTCAATTGACCATATCTCAGATGATATTTGGTGTGTAAACGCCTTTTTTGATTGTCTATCGAAATTGTTAACCAAAAATATGATCCTGCGAAAATTGATTTTGTGACGTCATCACTTGAGTACTCTATTGATGACATCTCTATTGCAGGCTGTAAAGGCTTTTGATAACGAGAAGAGAACCAGGTTATTACAGTTTGTCACTGGTACATGTCGACTGCCTGTTGGTGGCTTTGCCGAACTCATGGGTAAGTGAATGTAATTCCTTTATTGATGGTTGTGCAAGACTTTAGTTTGATGTTATGTTCGATGTTTAGTTTCATGCAGTGTATTCTTTAGTTTGTCGCATGAACATAAGCTCATCAAGAAGGCTCACTATAACGATTTAGTTTCCTGTGCACCTGTTGAAAAAGGATATAGATAATGCTGACGAAAGCTGTTTGACTTTTTGTTTACAGGAAGTAATGGGCCGCAGAAGTTTTGCATAGAAAAGGTTGGCAAAGAGACATGGCTGCCTAGAAGTCACACGTGGTAAGTATTACTTCGCCAGGCAGATCTAGACTTTTCAAACATGGTCTAGGTTGGGTACAAATAGCTGTTGTTTATCGTGCCATTGCCTTTTATGATGTCGTTTATACCCAAGTTAGATGACAATGCATCCTGTTTCGATATCGAACTTACATATGGTATAGATGGATGGGAGAGTTGGGAGGGGGTTACACCCTTTCCAATAGGAATGGCACAAAATTTTAACCTTAAAAAAATCTCGCGTTTTTCTTCACGTTTCTCAGGTTATAATCTTGTAAAATGTCTTAGATCGTCTTCCTTTACTTACGTTTTTATTTTATTTTGATGATTTTGATGTTCCCCGTCTAATAATGGGTCGTAAATTTTATTTCTTAGTTTTAACCGTTTGGATCTACCACCCTACAAGAGTTACGAACAGCTGGTGGAAAAATTAACATTTGCCGTCGAGGAAACAGAAGGATTTGCACAGGAGTAATGACAGGGTACTTTGATAAAAGACTTGATAAAAAATACTAAATAGAAAACTAGGAATTGAACTTGTAAAATAACACGACTACAGTGCTTAGCTATCACTGATGGATCCGAGGATCTCTAGACCTAGAACTACCTTACTCTTTGACGTTCAGGACCGGCTCTATTCAATCCTATTCTCCCTCATCACCCAGAAGCAGGAACTTTGTGGAACTTGACTTGAGGCTCTTCTGGAAAGACCCAAGATGTACTCTTAATGTTTACTAGACTGGATCAAGATATCTGGAATTCATCGTAATGGAACTTAATGTACTCTTATGACATTAAATGTTGACTGGAACTTTTGATGGTAGAACAAACAACATGAACCCGTGTTATCCGACCACCCGCTGCTTGTGAGCAGAGTTGATGGTAGAACAAACAACATGAATCCGTGTTATCCGACCACCCGCTGTTTGGGAGCAGAGTTGATGGTACGACCAACAACCAGTTGTTTGGGAGCGGATGGCGATGGGAACCTGTATTATCCTCACCCTCATAGTAGTCAAAGCTGTGAAGCTTTATGAGGATCACTTGTTTTTGCACTATGATGAAAGAAGATAAGCAAAAGACTTGGACAACCCTGCACTGTAAGTTAGTACCAGTGGAATAATTGCCACGAATCAGGTTGCAGAAACCGACGCAGAGCGAGTAACACCTGACACGTTATATCATGTGACATTGGGCGATATCACGTGACATTGGTTTATGTCACTTGAGCAATTGCATCACGTGAATCTCTTGCCTTGTAACCACACCCAGTGGCTTAAGTAAAATTGCAGCGGGAATTGAGGCATCCTTGTATGAATGACCAAAGACAATAACGTTTCTTCGGTTGAAAATCATTTTTGAAAGGTACCATTTGTGGTTTTCGTTGTTGTTCCTGCCTTTGTACAAAGCCGTCAGAATAATCATCACCAAACACATAATTTATGTACAATACACCATATATTAAACACCACTTTAATGACATACCTGACAGATCTAATTGAACTAATTAACTAATTTACGTATGTCAGTCTTTAAAACAATTCTCAAGATAATCACAAAAATAGAGCAAGCATGTCCCTCTATTTTTAATACAGAAATGGTCAGCATAATTGCTATTTACTATACTAATTTTATTGATAATTTCTAATCTTTCGACATTCTGATCAAAAAACAAATTCGTCTATTAAGCGGGAAGCCTTTGATAAAGACTTTCAAATGGCTTCCGTATTGCTGATTGGCTGGGATTCTGAATTGTGCTTTGTGATTGGATTAGCGAAAAAGCCCTTTGATACTCCATGTATTACAGTTTTCTTATAAGAAATCTGCAAGACTGGGTTGTGGAAAGTTTTTATTCGTAAATACTCTCTGCCAAGTATGAAAGCAATAGACAAAGAGTGTTAAAGCCTGAATGGTATGGTGGTTTACAGCAATGCCATTGAAGATGTTTTTGGGTGGCAAGGTTTTACCATGGCGAAGAAATTTGCGAAAAGAAACTGTCCCGTGCGGATGGCACAAGTCAGACAACTCCTAACGTATTGGTGGAAAAGACGAGACACGTTTACACCTAAAGACAACTCCTAACGTATTGGTGGAAAAGACGAGACACGTTTACACCTAATCACCAATCTATTATAAGGGGCTTTCATTTATTAGCGCATGGGGGACGGAGGGGGTGGGGTATCACATATTGGGGGTTGAGAACTGTTTCAGGGTGAGCAATTGTTGCCTCTACAATTGAGGTTGGGTTGGGTTATGTTTTTAAAGCTTTCCATGTGATATTGTCAACCCCCTCCCCCATGTGCTAATAAAGGAAAAAACCCCTACGAGGTCCGACATGAAGTAATAACGTGCCGTATAGACGTTGTTTAGGTTGGTCTATTTTTAGTATATAAGGGTTCTAAGATTCCAGTCCGAAGGCATTTATAATTTAGCTAGCTTTGATAGGTTTTATTGAACAAAAATATCCGTCCATTTCTCGTTTTTGCGCTTCACGCGAGTGCGCGTAATCCGCCATCGAATGTTGGCATTTTAACTGTGTGATCATTCCAGGTAACCTAGTAACGTTTTCTTATTCAGCAATAGACGCTAACAAAGTAGTATCTCCCCAATCTTTTTCACTTTTTCTCGATACTGGTGATAATTAGGATGATTAGCCTGCTCAGCGACGCATTTCGCATTGGGGACTGGGTTCACAGGCCCCTTTCTCTTCTCCCCCCCTTCCCCCTCCCTCCCTTCCCTCTAAAATTGGTGTCGCTAAGTATGCTAGAGAGCTGATGTAGTTAGGAACAGACCTAGGCGCAAATCATTAAGATTAATATACAAATCGCCTTTATGTAAATGTGAAAAAGAATCAATAAAGCAATAGGTTTTAATTTAATTGAATCTTCTAATTTCCTTGATTATTATTACCTTTTTAATAGCATCTTTTGCCAAGATGCATGAACTTGAATGCCACGTAGTAAAGCCTGATGCACAAGGAATGACGCATAGGCTGAAATGTGAAAATGTGCGTCCAGATAGCTTCAGCATCTTTTTTTCGTTTTGTTGATTTGGAATAAAAGAGTAGAGCAGCAACCATTTTTATAACTTTCAAAAGTTAAATGCGAACTTGCAAACTCAATAAGCGGCTTGTTTTCCGGTATCTCCACAGAAGAATTTGCTGCACCGGTTTGGTAACTCCCAACATCTTCACTAGCTTGTTCAAAACCGATTTGGCCGGTCGAGTCATCAGGCTTAAAGAAAACAGTTTTACTCAACACATACTCCTGTGGACTTGTTTCATGGTCGATATACAACCTGTAGACCCAAGACAACTGACACAGCGTCGCTATCCAGAAGTATTTCTCATCCATCCACCAGGGAACTGACCTGACATCAGACTGACAGAGTAGCACATAGGGCGTGAACTTTGGGATATGATCTTCGCGAGATGTTTCATAATCAGGATTCAAATGCCTGCTTTTGTCAACCAGGTTTTCTTTCTGGGCTTTAAAGGCGTTTTCAGTCACTTCATCAGCTAGTTTGATATCCATTAGAAGGTCGAGTCTTGTCCATTGCCGTGCTAACGAGATTTCTTTCCTTGACTCATCTTTCCAAGTTGTGTAGACAAATGCTTCCCGCATTTTCTTCAGGTTCGACTTTCTAGTTCTTCTCCTAACGTATTGACGATAGCCATAGCTATCGACATTGTAGTCATCAAATATTTTCAACTTATATCTTTTGATTATGATTTCGATAACCGGAGCAGCAGTATGCAGACTGAGGATGTAGTCCCAAGTAACAATATTCCGTAGAGCAGACCTATGGGGACAGAGGTACCCTTCAACGGCCACGAAAAGAGCACAGAATCCACACATTCCCATAGCGCAGTACATAAGGTTACTGTGATTATTCTTGAAGTCACTAAAGGCGCAGACAAAAACAAACACAAACCAAGGCCAAAACATAAAGTTCAAGAAAGCGGAGTAAATGCGCAAAAGGATCCAATATCTCTGCCCAGATATCTTCGCTATAGCCTGGATACGTTCCCTTGATCCTGCTGGAGTATTCCTCGTACTCTTGATAATCCGACTGAGGGAAATACAAAGCCAAATAAATGCAGGTACGATCAAATGAAACGCCAAACAGGGACCAAAGAAAATCAAGAAATCTAGAGATGGATCCCAAGGTTTGGCAGCAGTCGGGGTGCGTCGGGGTAGGTAGGTCAAAGGTTGTTGTGTTGGTGGTCGTGAAGGAGGTTGTGCTTGGCAGCTTGCTTTTGATTCAAGTATCCAGCCTTTGCCCGCCTCGCAGACATAAAATTCCATTGGCTGATATAGATAATTTATCTTACAAAAGGATGTAGTGATTTCTCCTGGGCGTTGACCTGCCCAGACCACGCTAACAGACGTTGAAGGCGCCTTAGGGATGGCACAAATGGTAGTCTCCTCACAGTGCACACCATAACTTCCCTTTTTGCAAACGCAGACTGTTTCGTTGCCTTTCGTATAAACACAAGTTCCCGAATTTTTACACGGCAAAGAAATCGATGGACAGTAGTTTTTGCCATTCACAATACCTCGACATAAGATATTTAGTCCATCAGCCACAATCCAACTCTTTCCAGTCCAGACTTCCCACTTCTCTGTCACGTATTCCGGTTTCAAAGCATCATCCATCACGCGAATTACTTCGGTCGATCCACTAGTATAACTGGTTCCAATTCTCCAATAGTAGTCTTTAAAATACAGATACCAATTTTGTCGACTATGTTTATAAACAGGTCTTAATGATGTATAGATTTCAGGTAGTTTGTTAAAATAATCTATTTTTGGATCATTTAGGAGGACGTTACCGGAAGTAATAGTGTCGTTTAGGTAAAGCTTCCCAGAGTCACACTGGATTGACTCATCTTCCACGCAAACTGCCTTGATTTTCTTCGCACTGTATACCTTTTTGAAAGTATTCTCCAGTGGAAAATAGTAGAACCAGTCTTTAGTTATATCACCAAAGACATCATCTTGGTTAACATTCCCAGAGGAAAGCCAAAACTCGGGTTCAAAGTTTGTCGAGACTGAAGCAACGAGTCCAAAAACTGTTCCACTAACTTCTTGACCAAACGCAAGCATCTTGATTCTTTTAACTGGATCGTAGCTGTAATAAAAGTAAAGGCCAGATTTTTCGCTTTTGTAGACAGGAAAATTATCGTGAGTGGTAGAAATCTTTATGTATACTCCTTCGATCTGTAGCAATGGCATGTCGTAAACTCCTACATTCTTGAATAATATCGTAGAACATAACTGTTTCTTAGCCGAGGAGAATAAACAGATTACTCCAAAAATTAGAAGAAACAAGTAATACTGAGTGTCCATTTTGATTGCTAGTAGAAGAGAAAGCATCGATGTAAACTCTTAAATAACCATCGTGTTACGTAAGTGCTCAATTGTGTTACAAAAACCGGAAGTTCTTGTTGCTCAATCAATCGGGAAATACTCACGTTTAGCACCGAAATGAGTCGTTTCAGCACGCGTTTGAATCACAAGAAAAGTGATGAGGGGAGGAAGAGGAGGACCATGTAACAAAAAAGGGCTGGAAATATCGTGTTTAAAAAGCATTGAGAAATCCTTGCATAGCTTACCATCATATCCACCCCCCTCTTCTTTTGTAAACTGAAAGCTGCAACAAACTAGGTCATCGTTCTCCCTTGAAAAAAGAAACGTATATTGTAGTGGACTTTGGCCGATCGCGCATCGTTTCATCACGCCATTTGAACTTTATAAAACATTAAGTCATTATTATTATCATAAAAAGATTTGCGCCGGAATTAATGAAATAACTGGCTGTTTGACAGCCTCGAAGACTTAGCTTTATGGGTGTTTGAAAGAGGGACTGAAGAAGTTTCTGACCCTTTTTATCCAAACCAATCTGTCAAATATTAATCATCACTATGAAAGTAAGATTGATGCAAAGCTTATTGAAATGGAAAATTTATTACCAAGAATAAGATATTTATCGTATATTTGAAGAAAACCATCCTAAATACATCCCTACCCTCTCGTCCCATAGAGGTAATAATGGACAATTTATCCCAGCCCCCTCCCCGTGCTTTTTCATAAATTTCGTTGTATGACGCGCGAAAGCGAAAAACAAGATGGCGGACAGTGGAGCAAATGAGGTTATAATTTCCTCTTCGTTTAGCGTAAAACTGACAAATTGGCGAGTCGGCGAGGGACAGATAGTAAAAGAAAGAACTGTTCTTGCGTTATATGAAAAATTAGGTCAATCTGAAGAGCAGAAGGGGTTCATAACTCAACCAAAGTTGAAGAGTACTGTCAACGGCCGTGTAGGAAAGCTGCTCGTTGCTGAGGGCGATGTGGTTCTACCAGGGTAAGTAAAACCTTTTTCGAGGCAGAAACATTCAAAACTAAGAAGTAAGAAACTTGCCCAACTTATAAATGATAACATTTTAGGGTATACATTTAGTGATCGCCAATTTTGAAGTGCGTGGAGTTCGTATTTGGCGCCAAAGTCATGGCCGTTGTTTTGATGAGGTTGTTTTAATCAATCGTCCTGCTAAAAACAACACTGTTTTGGAGGTTAAACTTTCTTTTTTTAATTCCAAACCCTATCATAAAGTCCTCTTATATGTTCTTTTGCCCTTACAATCGCAATCGTTTTATTAAAAACTTGTTATTTCAATCGTTTTTCCCATGAACTAAAAATCAAACGTTTTGGGTTCGTAGTTTTTTCATTTTAGTGACCAAGGATTCGCAAATTTTCTAATTACTTATTAATTTATTTGCAATAAAATGTGGAGCAAACATTAAACCCTTTTATTCCTAAACCGCTGAGATAGATTTTTTAACGATCTTTATCTATCGGGACAAACTGTCAGGAATATTTTCTTCTGCTTATTACTTCCTTTCGATTCTGCAGTCGACTGAGTGAACTGATCGTCTGCGTTGTAGTTTGATCCAAGGAATTCCTAACGGAGGACCTGTAGGGTCAATAGCATCATCCCACTTGCTACTAGGGAGGAGAGGGATTGTAGTTTTGTCATGTAAAAAAATCACTAGAAATTAATAAATATTTTTCTCTATATTTTTTGTACTTCCTTTCAGTAATTTTCAGCTGATCGGAGAAAAAATCGAGAAAATTTGCAAAACTGAGGTGTCACTCTTCCTCATGCAGTCACAGATTTCGTGGCTGCCAAATGAAAAACATTACATTGCTAATATGAGCTTGATAACAGTGACACAATAATTTATGAGTTTCATATTTTGATTGTAATGTTTATATTTTTCGCTGGTCAACTTTTGCAGGCTTCATGAAACCTCAGTTTTGCTAGCCTCCTTCGCAGCCGTTCTTAGTGTTGTTACGCAACGTTTCGAGAAGGAGGCTACAGTTTTGCAGACTTAACTTCATTTCTACATCACTATTTTAGATCAGCTGGTTGATCCAAAAATAATTAATTTCTCAAGCTGACTAATGTTTTTCTATTTTTATTATATGTTTAATAATTCATTTTAATATCCTGAAGAAAGACTACCCCGCATAGGACTGATATCTCAAATTGAGCTGATCCTCACAGTATATTACAGAGCGTTTTCACATCAGTCAAAGCGGCCATTATTGAGTACCAAAATAGTATATTTTCTATCCTCTGGGATTGATTTCTATTTTTATGCAAATACTGTGCAGAAAGTTTCTATTGTTAATGGCTGCCTTCTCAAGTGATTGAAAACACTCTATATGAAGCAACTTATGCAGCTGCAAATTGAGAGATTCAGAAAAAATTCTGAGTCTTGAATGGGATTTGAACCTGTGCCTTTGGCGATTCCAGTGCCATGCTCTAACCACTGAGCTAACAAGTCTCATATGAGACTTTAAGAACACATTAGGTGGGACTAATAGTTTCATTTGCACTTTCCTCATTTAGCAGACATCTTCTATTGTTCCCCAACAAAGCTGTTAAAAAATTAATTGTTTTTGAAGCATCAACATTAAGAGGATTTGTCTGAGACAAAAGTTTGAATCTTATATGTTTTTAATTTTTGCTTTGAACAAAATGAAATAAAACGAAATAGAATTAAGATGATTTTAAAAAAATGAAATAAAAATGTTGAACAACATTATGCTTCCTATAGATTCTTTCCGAATTGCTCTCTATTATTTTACAATGAGACTAAAATGTGTAAGCTGTAAAAAATTCCAAAGTATTTTCAAATTTCACAGGAGCAAAGTTCTATATCTCCTGAGATTTTAAGGGCAAATATTGGAACTTCCTAATGAAGATTGAAACCCATCTAATAAGATTAATAGGAACACACTGTAAACATCATTCTTACTTTTCTCCTTAATAGGAAACCTGTTATAAAGATAGAGGAAACAGTTGCTTGCGAACACCAAACTGTTATGAAGGATTTGTGCTGTGATTGTGGCATGGATCTCAGGAAGTAAGTAACCAATCATTTTATAAAGTTCATGCAGTCAAGTCCTGATATCTTTAACCCCCTGAAGACCAGGGAAAGGGTTGAAATAACTAAGGGGAAGGGGGGCTCAAGATATACAAGGGTAGAATAATCCTCTTTGGCTTGGAGTAATGTTTTCTCATTTCATACCATGTGTCATTCCCTTGAGAATAAGATTCTTTGTTTGAGCTGTATCCATATTCATGTGTCTTCTCATGTGCAACTGAGCACAAACCTTAAACAAAGAAATGATACTCTAGGGAATGACATGTGGTCTGAAATGGGAAAACATTACATCAGAGCTGAAAAGGTCTGTTGTATAGTGATGCAAGTTAGGGCTTTCATTAATTTTTGAAATAATAGAAGAAGATCGTGAACTAGCTGGAAAATCCTTGCATGGTTTTCATTAAGTTAGAAATAATGGTAGATTATGAAGGAGCTAGAGGGTACCCCTAGCAGGGTTTTCATTACATTTTGAAACATTAGAAGTAGATTATGAACTTTGTAGCTGGAGAGTCCTGGCATGGTTTTTATTAAGTTTTGAAATAATAGAAGAGGATCTTGTTAGTTTAAGCCAGATAATTTTGCTAAACTTACTGGAGAATTCTCCAATCCCAGACCCTTAATAAAAACCCAGCAAGTCCATGGGAAACTACCTCAAATTCATGATTATGAGAAGTTCAATACATCTGGGGTTTTAGAAAATGGAATATTTCACTGTATTTAGAGACTGGATGTTCAAGTACTGCAGAGGCATGACATTAGAAGAATGTGTGCATAGGTCACTATCTTGTGGAAGGGAGATGCATAGTTTATGATGAGCTAGGAGATGAAAAACCTCATTGAAAAATTATTATATATAATAGTTAATAGTTTATTTTTGGTTGTGTGGAGTCAGCGGGCTTAATCCCCCTCCCCATATTTTAGTATTGCTTGATAAAATCTTGGTGAGAAAAATAGGAAGTCTACCCATGATGACAGTCTAATAGTGCTCTATATGTACATTGCTCTTCCAGCATTTTACTGAAATTAGTGTTGGATTCTTCATTCTTTACAGGCTGCAGACTGACCCAGATGAGCCATCATCACCAACATCAGCTACAGTGGCTATGATTCACAACATACCTGAGTTAAAAGTTTCCCAAAATGTTAGTAATATCTGCTGACTGTTGTTATAGTGTGTGAGTGTGTGAATGAGTGTATTTAGATGAAAACTAAGATTATTATTATTGGAAGTCATGCATGCAATAGCAGCCATGTTGGTGTATAATAAGCTGCTATTGTTGTGTACCAACATTGCAGAATGAATGAAAACCTAGAATTATTTTCATTGCTAATATGCTTAAATTCTTTTCCTTTCTGTAGTGTTTTCTTTTTCAGCAAAGAGTTGATCAAAAGTTAAATTTTTCACCTTCTTTTGAATATTTGAATAGGAAGCTGAGGCCCTAGGCAAAAAGGATGAAGAAAGGCTTCTCAGCTCACACAAGCTTGCTCTGGTTGTGGACTTGGATCAGACTATGATTCACACTACCATTGAGTTAGTGCCTGCTGACATGAAGGTAAGCCTGGGAACTGGAGGCTTTACCAAAAAAAAAAAATTTGCTAGGACAAGAGGCCAAGGAGAAGTACTCTACAGCTTCTCACTATAACCATGGATGACCCAAAGCAAATTTGAACACCATTTTTATCTGCTGAAAAGGAGTTTCATCAAGTTTTAAAATGATAGGAGGTCATGTATTATCCAGATATAGTCTATATTCTATTGAATGTTCTAGTGAATGTTCTACAATTACTAAGCTTTACATGGTAGTTTAAGCCACAGAACTTTGGTTATTAAGTGTTATGGTATAGAATATTCAAATGTAGTAAAGAGTGTGTATGGATAATGCAAGACCCCAGAAGCTTCTAGCTTTAAAGGCTACTATCTATAAATAAAAAGATTTATTCTTTATCAATGATCAATTATTATCTTATTTTCTTGTAGGATGTGTACCATTTCAACCTTGCAGGATACCCTCTGTGGTACCACACAAAGTTCCGTCCCTTCTCTCATGACTTTCTTGTTAATATATCCAAGCTGTACGAGCTGCATATTTTCACAATGGGCTCACGTCTGTATGCCCATACAATTGCACGTATGCTTGACCCTGATGAATCCCTCTTCGCACATCGTATCAGATCAAGAGATGATTGCTTCAATGGATTTTCAAAGTCCAATGATCTTAGGTAAGGAAACTGATAATCAGGGCTTGCAGGTTGCTGATGGCCAAAATGCAGCCAAAATATTACCAATGGCAGACAAAAACAATTGCCAAAAAGAGATAAAATGGCAAGCAAAATTTTACAAAGTTGCTGCTTACAGATTTCCTTTTAGTCCTCCCTTCTTATAAATTGTCTGCCAATAGTTTTTTCTATTTTGTTCCCAAAAAATTTGACTGAGATTTTTTTTGTCAGAAGCCAAAAGTTCAGAAGTCATGATACCAGCTAGATCAAAGGCACTAGGATACCGAATGTGGTTGGATTTCCATAGGGTTTTTTCCCCTTTCGATTATTTGAATTAAATTAACGTTATACTTGTTTACTTATCTTGTGTCCGTGTTCCTTCATTCGCTGTTGTAATGCAGACGTTTTCATTCCAAAAGTCAAACGGTTTGAATAGCCTATGAGCGTTACTTCTTTAACGGCCGTTCCGTACTTGACTCTGTTTGTACTATACTAACAACGACGCGACCGCGTTAACTCTGGACGGTTGAATATTACTGACGTAAGGAGCATCGCGCGGTCACGTTGTTGTTGGTATCATAGTAAAATAAAACCTATAGAAATCAAACCACATTCGGTGTCCTTGTGCCCTTGGCTAGATGTATGGGTTTCATGACTGCCATGGACCTTTTCTGAGATAGCAAACTTAATGCATTGTGGTCTAGCTTTGGTACAAATATATTTTTCCTTCATGGCTTATGGCGTTGTGTGTACCCAGACTAGACCACAATGCATTCTGTTAATCAAACTCACGTGATGAATCCTACTATTTTTGGTTCAATACCAACATAGCACTATAGCAACAACCTATTTTCTCAAATCTTGCCAAAAAGTGTTCACAATTTGCTTTATTTTTTCCACAAGGTCTTTATTCCCACGAGGAGATTCCATGGTTTGTATCATTGATGACAGAACAGACGTATGGAATAACGCGCCTAACCTCATCAAAGTCAAACCTTACCAGTTCTTTAAGGGAGTGGGTGACATCAATGCTCCAGCAGACAAGCAGAACGAGACAGCATCGTCTCCTGAAAATAATGATGTTGGATATGAAAATGAAAAAAAAGATGACAATGACGAAGTCAAGGACGACGGTGACGAGGCTGAGTCTGACAGTAAGGATAACGAAACAAAGATGGAACTGGAGAAGGATGAGGATGATCCTTTGAAAGATGGAGGTACAGAAGTAGAGAGGGGTTCAAAAGAAACTTGTGTGGTCAAGGAAGACGAGAATAAAAACTGCAGCAGTGGAAGCATGAAAGTTGACTGTTCTGGTGATTTTGAAGTTAGTCCTATTGCTTTAAAAGATGCGAAAGATGGCGTTGATATTGCAAAAGAAAACGAAGGTGGTTTGAAAAAGGGCGCAAAAAATGAAGTTGAGGGAATGAAAACAGATGAAGATGCCTTGCAGGATTGCACAAGTAGTTCCTGCATTCCAGAGAAGCAAAATGGCGAAGAGCTTAGCTGTATAAGTGAAAAGAACCCACAAGAAAATGAAACAAAAGTTCATGAAGAAGAGAAATGCCAAATCAAAGAGGAAATATCTCAAGAAAAGAAAGACAAAAACAGTAATAAAGATGAAGGTGTTGAGGAAAAGAAATCTGGACAAGAGAATTCTAAAGAGATAGAAATGGAAGAAACAGTCAAAAACAGTTATGCAGATGAAACTGTCAACGAGAAGACTTCTGAACAAGAGATTTCTAAAGAGAATAAAATGACAGAAAGCAACGACGAAAACAGTAATGAAGATGAAGCTGTTGAAGAAAAGAAATCGGACCACATTACTTTTAAGGAAAACGAAGCTGTTGAAAAAAAGAGATCTGACCAAGATATTTCTAAACTAAATGAAATGACAGAAAAAGACGGGAAAGAGAAGGAAGATAACGATACTCAAAGTGCCAAAAATGGAGCCCAAGGAAAAGAAAAATCGATTACCGAGAAGAAAGGTAACTCACTTTACACTCTAAACAGTTTTTGTGTGACTTTGAAAAGCTCGCGGTACGAATACGGTGGTGACATGGTAAACCAGAATTTACTCTCCTCCCCACCAAATGCCCGAAACACGGCATGAATACGGCGCGGTCGCGGTCACGGCAATTAGCAGCGACTCTTTCACAGTCATACGAAAACTGCTCTGCATTTTTAAATACTTAACTTAAATTTGGTAGCACACACGTTGATTCTTGCGAGGCTGGGGAATGTAACTGAGAGAAAAGCTCTCTTGACAAGGCGGGAAAACCTCTCTTCTAACAAACTTGTCTCAACTAACATGGATGAGGTTTGAACCCAAAAACACTGAGAACCATAGTGACAAGACTAAGTAAAGTTTTGACTGCTATTTTACTCATAGCATGGATTCTTATCTTGTATGTAGTAAGTCAGTGTCTTTTATATTGTTATTATTAACGTTTGATATTTTTCTCTTAAGACGCGGCGACTGCGGACGAGACTGAGAAGTTTGTTCAAAACGATGATGACGACTACCTTGTTCATCTCGAGGACATCTTGCGACGAATCCACCAGAAATTCTACGATGTTGTTGATCAAATCAAGGAGTTAAAAACCAAAAACCTCAAAGTAGATTCCAGTATAACTCGATTTTGCAATCCAGACACCCTGACACCGTGCACAAAACAGATAATAAGAGAACTACGTTCAGAAGTATTAAAAGGAGTCAATATTGCATTCACTGGAGTGATACCAACCAACATTCAGCCCGAGAAAAGCGAGATTTGGAAACGTGCTGAAGAACTTGGCGCCAAACCACAGCGTCACGTGGTGTGCCCTAAAGACACAACCGACCTAGCTGACGTCACAACACACGTGATTGCTGCGCGTCTTGGTACAGAAAAGACATATCGCGCCATTAAGACACCCGGTATTAAACTGGTTAAACTGGATTGGCTTTGGAGCTGCTCGGAGAGATGGGAATGGGTCGATGAAAGGTTATTTCCCGTTGATGGGGTAGAGAAGTATAAGAAAGATGTTCGGAATCAACGCACGCCCCAAGGAACGCCGCAAAGCTGGAAGAGACCCGCGAAAGACGATAATAAAAACGATAACAAACAAACTCCTTCACTTGAAGTCGAAGTTGGAGTAAACTCTAACGAAGGCGCGCGCGAGAGAACTACTTCGTCAAGCAGCGCGGATCTTTTAATGGCTTCCATACATCCTTTACTCTCTTTCTCCTCGACTGAAATGGAAGCCATGGACAAGGAGGTCGAGGACTTGATGAATTCAAGCGAAGAAGAGAGTGATGTAATCGGTAGTATTTCTGGATCAAGTAGTTCGTCGAGCAGCTCGTCCAGTTCGAGTTCAAGTAGCTCGAGCTCATCTTCTGAGGAATCTGACGATAATGACGAAAAGGATAACGTAGATGAACCCTTAAAGAAACGAAAATTAACTGACAGTGAGAGTGATGATATTCTAACAAAGAAGCGTAAAAAAGACATTGATTTAGGATCAGAAGAACTACAGGATCGGTTAACTCCAAGTGATGGAGATGGCGATGATGATGATGACGATGACGACGATGATGATACCAATAATGATATGGCAGCTTTACTAGAGGCAGAACTATCGCACTACTAATTTTAATCGACTTTTCCGTACATTTTTAGCATGTCAAATCCCTTTAGTAACTTGATTTACGTTTATGGTTTTTCATAGAGTTTGCGCAAGTGAACTGGAGGACTTGTGCGGAGAAGGAAACAAAAAATTAGCCGTATCATCCTGAATCTTTTTACCACTTTTTCCCATTTCTTCCTGTATGTATCATGTTCACACTTGTTGACCAGAATGTTAATTCATTCGAAAAAGAACACTCTTTCAGCTTCCAACAACAGTCTTCACTCTAAAACAACGAATGCTGTTGTGAGCCGTTTGAAATCAGGGGTTGTTACTTCTGGTATTTTACGGTTTCGTAATTCGTGTTCAGTTTTTTCGACTTTCATGTGAGATAGTCGTCATTTCAACGAAATTGCCTCGCCATTGGCTACTTTTGCTTTATCCACCAACATGCATGGCGTCTATGTATTTTTGTTTTTTTCCATTCTCTTGGAAATAATTACGACCCAGTAATTATTATCAATTCATGAACAACATCTAGCTCTTGCGAGAGACGTAATAGGCTGAAGATTTAACGTACTCATGTCATCGACTCCCCGTTAGCAAATAACAAAGAACTAAGTAACACTTACGTGGACTAAGTGTTCACTCGACTGAACTAAGGATATTGTAAATAGAGATTATATATTGATCCCTGCGTTCTTTTTTTACTTAAGCCTAGAGGAATGTATGACAAAACGCGTACTTAGTACCAAGTCAGTAACGAAAAATATTTGTTATAAAATCACAAATAAATTCGTATATTAAAATGAGTTTTCGAAAATATGTTTTGAAGAAAGAGTTGAATATACCAAGTCTCTTGCAGGGGCAACCAAAATGCGCTACTACCAAATCCATCTTCCTTAGAAACAGGCGTGGCTCAGTGGGTTAGTAGGCGGCCTTCAGAGCTTAGAGCTCCAAGGTTCGATCCTCAGGATCTTTCTAATCCGTTTAGCTTTGAATGTTCTTAAAACAGAGCACTGATGAAGAGAGGGGTTAAAGTGCGCACCGTGAGCTTCCTTGGGTACTTGCTTCGTACTCGTAGCTGAAAAAACTACCGACTTATAGTTATTTTTTTCCTTTTTAATTACTTTCAGTCTCGCTCTCTTTGCGCGCGCCTCATGGTGCTCGCATCGTTCTGAATTAGTTGACAAACCACGTGACAAGTGGTACGTCAGAGGCAAATCCAAGGTCGACCAGAAAAGGGGGCTGTGACGATCCTATACATCCTATCAAAATCAGTCTACCATATAGGTGGGCGTACTGTTTGCATTTCCAAAAATCAACTTTTGAGCCATAAATGATTGAACTTAAGAAATATAAAGAAGTCATAACTGTTGATAATATTTGATACTGTTGATACAATTTGAGAGAAGTTGCTTCATTAGTTCAGGAGATATAATCAATAAAATTTGCTAAATTTTGCAGTAAATGTAGGTTGGTTGCCAAAATCTTGCCAACCAACACACATTTACTGTCAAATTTCACAACGTTTACTAGAAAACCATCAAGAGATTTGTCCTCAGATTCTCAGATGTCTTCCAAAGCTATAGGTCTTGCTACTTTTGAAGTTTGTTTGTTTATTGCCTGAATTTCAAGAATTCAAGAATTTTCAAGAATTTCATGTTCTAGATCAAAACAAATGACGTCATCGTATTTTGTATTCGTGTCTGTTGCCTGCCGCAAGAATAAGCCGGCAGCTTCGAATGTAGATGGATGATATATAGAAGACGATTCTTGCTGTCTTAATATTGCCAATGTGCGTCAGTCATTTAGGCAAACCATGAAGCACCCCAGGGAACTGTTCTTGTCCCTAACAAGCGAAATTTTTTTTGCCACTGACACACAATGGTATTGCATGATATTGTGAGACTTGCGTTACTAGGAATGGGGATTTAAAATTCATTTACCTATAAATGGGTTATTGGAAGCCATTTAACTTTCCTTTGTGCGGCAAAAGAATATATATATATATAATCTTAACGGAGATGCGATCACTTAATTGTTTTAATTGGGATCCACCCACCATTTAGAACCCATCTTATTATTTTGGCCTAATTCGCTTTCTACTGAAGAACTAATTATGAATCTCATCAAGTAGTCTATCATTAATTAGATTATTAGATGTGACCAGCTGAGTAAAATTGGCACTCTTTTTGCAGTCAAATGCTTTGTGATCTGGAGCAAAATAAGACTGTTTAAAAAGGTCGAAGCCAGATAGTCTATAAAATGCATGAATACGGATATTGGTAAAAATAGCGCTGTATCTACAATCACTATCGAAACCAATACGACTAATCCATGACGACTTGTATCACTGAGCCTTACCACGCACTCTTGAAATCAAAGATACATGAATAGAGATATATGCAAAGTATTTTTTTGTGATGACATGACGGGGTGGGGATATTCATTGTTTTATGCCTTAGTATTAATGTCAATAAGGCTCAAAATAACTTGAAAGAGCTTTCTCTTGGTTTTCAACTGCGGAAAATCAAAATCTTAAATTGAATCGGTCCCTCAGTCCAAGTAAACTTGTGATTGAATTGCATATCGACGATCACTCTTCCCCTAACTTAAGGCTATTTCCCATATTAGGCCTTGACTTTTCCAAGAAATGCCCCAAGCAATCTGGCGGTTTCATTGAGTTTTCCTCGGCAAATTTGTGAATTGGCTGACAGAAAACAAATAAATATATTAAAGAAAGCGTGAGAAAATAAACATGGACAAGACCTTAAAAGATAAACAACTCTCCCTTTCTTGAAAACAGAAAAAAAGGAAGATATAGCGACCCTCCCAATCGTTCTATCAATTCTTTATAGTCTTGACAACTTCAACTTCAATTATTGGAAATAACGGTGAGCCCCTTCTGGTTGCGCTTTGGCTGCGATTTCTCCGACCCTTTCCTCTCCTCGTTTTAAAATGAATGTGTTGTTATAGAAAAATGATAACATGTCTGAATATTTTGACGTTCATTTTAACGAAGTAACTTTAGAAGGAAGTTTTGTTTTAGTTCCAGCCTACTTTTCCGAGCCGAGAATCAGAAGTGGGGAAAGCGAGTGAACGTAAATTATGAACCTTATCCCCTTGCTTGGTCAATAAGTTATTCTTAGTCTAGTGCTTTGATTTAAAACAATAATCAGAAGCGAAAAAAATGTACTGGGAGAACTTATTTTTTTGATATATATATTGGCAAGATTTCAGTCCTTCATCCGGTTGCCATTTCATGTCTTTTTGTCTCAAACTTAGTTCAAAAGTGAAAAAAAAAAACAGCTAGAGAAATATTGGAGGCAAATAGAAGAAAACGAGATACTTTGGGTCATTTTTCCTTATAAATTCCAAAGAGATCAAAGGGTTGGCGTGGAAACAAAACAATTAAACCGTTCGAAAAATTCTGGGAAAAAGTCGCGCATACTTAAAGTTCGAAAAACATTCAATCCAAAATAAATGAAACGAAACCTTTCAGGCTTATTTAATGACAGTATAGCTAGATTATTTATTGGTTGAGGTTAGTTATCTTGACACATGTATTAAGGAGTTTTTAAGTAGACAATACCGGAAATGAAAGTCTGAAATAAAAGGAAGTGGGAATGCAGTGGAAGTGAAATCGTTGAGTTTTAGTATTGAGAGTTACACCGCTGATAGATCGCGGGCGTAATGTGTTGATAATCGCTTGTGATTGGTTAATTGAGTTTGACGCATGCGTAGATTAAACAATCAAATTGGTTTCCGAAGAACGAGCAAACTGAACAAGTACTGAACATTCACTAGTCGTTTATTTTCTCTTTTCTTTACACGAACTACGCTTTTCTGGAAGGATTTAAACTAGTACATGCTTTGTTCAATGACCATGGACCCCAAAACTGGTTGGTCACAGCCTGAACAGCATGGTCCGGCACACACAGTTTGGGGGAAAATAATGGAGACGACTAATAAGAGTATAGGTTCACCAACCTTGGGCAGTAGTAATACCGAACTTAGGACTTCTGACTTTCTTCCTTTGAATGTGAGGAATGGGATGGATAGCACATTTGTAAAGAATATCATAAACAATGATAAGACTTATGGTGGCAAAAGGAAAAGATCGGAGAATATCGCTAGTACTAGTAACATGGATGTTTCTACTTTGGTATCGGAGGAGACTGTTCCATGGAAGCCCAAGGGTCAAAACTATGCTAATGGAGCTGTTGGGTAGGTTAAAAACACGAAATTCTCGTCTTCTTCAAAATGACAACTCCTGGCTAGATAACTTATGTATTTATATGTTCTAATTTGAAGCCTTCATCAAGAGATTTTGGACTTTTACGAGTTCATGAAGCCAAGAAAAGCCGAGCAAAACATGCGAAAAGACGTCGCTCGTCGAGTAAAAGAAGTTATTATAAGATTATGGCCAACAGCTGAGGTAACGTAGAAATTGTTTTACTAATTCTGTTATTCTGTCTTCATTCTCTTTACAAAAAACTTTAACGTTTTATTGTGATTTTTTAGGTTGAAGTGTACGGGAGCTTCAAAAC
This sequence comes from Actinia equina, assembly GCA_011057435.1. NCBI lineage: Eukaryota > Metazoa > Cnidaria > Anthozoa > Actiniaria > Actiniidae > Actinia > Actinia equina. The sequence continues at coordinate 199,819 of WHPX01001246.1, read as the reverse complement.
TAACCTGTATTTACCAACGAGGTAAGACTTCATCCCATTCACATTTCTGTTACTTGTTGCTTCCTTTGTGTGGAGCACTAATTCAAAGTTAATAAATTATTTCCTTGGGAGTTTTTTTATTTCCAAAACACGTGTATGATTTTTAGCCATTCCTTAGGGAACTCTTCTTATGATTATAAGTGGAGGGATCGGAAAATCCCTTGCTAAGAAACAGGTTGACGGAAAAAAAGAGTACATTGTTTGAACAGTTTTCATATATTTGTATGTTCAATCGAAACTGCAATATATTTTTAACTGAAAAAGGGGGAATCTTACTAAGAGGAAGAACTATGGATAATACTGCCTTTTTTAATTCAGTGACATAGATCTGGTAGTGTTCGGCAAGTGGGAACGACTGCCATTGTGGACGTTAGAACAAGCTCTTCAAGCCAACAACATCGCTGAACCATCTTCCATCAAGGTTCTAGACAAAGCATCGGTAAGGGGTTTAAACTGTTCAGTCTGCTTCCTATCCTCTCCATAAATATGGCTCCCATTACTAATTATTGTTCGTTGAGTAGTCATCGAGTTTACATAAAATATTTTTAATGATCTCTGGTGTTTATTCCCTCGAGGGATTGAGAATAAAATTGGATCATCTTATAGAATCTGTGAACCCCTCGTATCTCAAGATATCTATTACCCACAGCCTAATCTCAATTACCAAGCAGCTACAACGTTCGTTGTTATAATGTACATAAATAACTTACCTATATATTGTGATGTGATACTGTCAACAATAGTAGATTGTCTGTCAGGCTATATCCAGAACCACCTTCATTGGTATCTTATTCGATATCTAGAAAAATTATGTTGATGTTGAAGTCTATATATAATACGACAAGATCGAGCTTTAAATGGATTTTTAACAATTTTGTTATCAAAGCCCGAGTGCTCAGACTATGTATTATTACTTTCTTTTTTTTTAATCTTGTTTCAAATCTTTTTTTTTTTTACATTAATTTTTATCTGCAAAAGGTTTTCAGAATTGGTTTTTAAAATACCTTTTGCAATCATTAGTATTTTGTGGTCTACAGAATACAATAGCCTTTCTAAATTTTTCAGACGCAATATGCTAAGTAGGAAGGTTGACCTTTAATCTTCTTAATATTTTGTTGTATACTAAGACGTTGTTTTATTTTTGTTTTGTTTTATTTTTTATCTGGCATGTTTCAATATACAGCTCATAAAGATAATATTTTATCATTGGGGAGAATGCGCCACTGTGTGCACCAGACATTATCGTGATTGACATTTATTTAGCTTTTCAAGAAAAATGCCTAGTTTTGTCGACAACCAGTCTATATCAACTTACTATGGAAGTACAACTTACCTTCTTTAACTTACCGCAAGTAAACAAGAAGGCAACTTAAGTTTTTGCACCATGAAAAATAGTTATAACTACAATGTCTGACCTTTCAGACATAACTCCTTTGTCAAAGTTTTTTTTCTTCTAGCAAGTCTTTACTAGTTTATGTCTTTTCAAAGTAGTAACTGCTATTCATTATCTTCTTTAATCAAGGTAATTACCTGTAACTAGGGAAGTCAAGGCCTGTAATGTTTAAAACGCATAAAGCACTAAACAACGTTTTAAGTTCATTGAATTTTAGTAAAGGCAATGGATAATGTATTTCAATATACCACAATGTAGTATTCTAAACTTATGGATATCATTTTCAACAACCCACGCCTCAGGGCTGAGGATATTGGTTTGCCAAGCTATTAGATAGAGGTTTTAAACTGGTCAGAAAAACCTGTGACTGCAGGGTCTTGAAGAGACATTTTTCAAGACCAAGGGAACATTTTTTCACTATTACGATTGTTTTTAGTATGGTGGCCTAGGATGGTAAATAAGTTATTAATTTTTTTCCCTTTTACTTTTCCACTCATTTTTCGATTCATTTAGTTATTTAGGAAGCTGTTATCCTGTGCATGCATAATGGGATGGCATAAACAGCCTGTATACAAGATTATGATCAGAAATAAAAAATACTGCCCAATCCAACAGCAAATCAGAATTTTTAGGATACTGGACCAAACAAATTGTTTGATTTCTAGTATAGCAGTTTTTGTATTACTGTCAAAAAGTTGGTGCCATATGCATGCCTTGCTGTGACCTTGATATTTTCTAAAGATAAATATTGATTGGGGAGTTTATTTAAAAACAATGTGGTTAACACTTTCGACGTAGTCTACTGGCTTATATTACGAACCTGTGTCTTTAATGCTCCTCATGTAAGTGCTCAAATGAAAAATTTTTTCCTCAGCTTTTCCTGCTTGGATATGAGTTGAAATTGAAACTTATCAAAGGTAGACTCCATACAGCTGGTATCAGAAGAAGGCAGATGTCTAAAATGTATTCTTATTTATTTTTAGGTTCCTATTATCAAGTTAACAGACAAAAAGACTGAAGTTAAAGTTGACATTAGCTTCAATGTCTATGCTGGAGTCCAAGCAGCTGATTTTGTGAAGGTACATGTTTTTTGTCAGATGCTACATACATTTAACTTTCTAACTTAAGCAAAATACAGTCGCATCCTATTACTATCAAATCCTGGATATCTCAAGCTTCCCAAACCATGAACTTGAGGCCGAAAGTTTGTTACTAATCTCTACCATTCTGCCTATTCTGGATATCTTGAAACCCTAGCTTTTATCATTTTTCATGGTCCCTAGAAGTTTCATGATAGCAGGAATCCACTGTATTGTCAGATATATTCAACAGGTAGTATGCAAATTAACTGGTCATGTTGCTATGGCAACCCTCTCTTCTTGTCTTAGAAGGGATAGTGATATTTTATTTTATATTAATTTTGTCATAATAAAATTAAGCATGTATCTCTATCAACGTAATGGGACCAATTTTTTTTTGATATTTTATTCTCTTAGGAATGATAGTTATTTACATTATTTATTTTTGATTCATCAGGAAAACCTAAAAATCTACCCTTGCATACCTCCACTTGTTCTTGTATTGAAGCATTTTTTACTCCAGCGTGACTTGAATGAAGTTTTTACTGGTGGTATAAGCTCATACAGTCTCATCTTAATGGTTATAAGTTTCCTGCAGGTATGTTGGGTATGATTCAGAATGTTATCAAATGAGATAAAAATTTATATTATTTAGGTTAAAATATGCATAGTAAGGCATAATAGACGACTTGCACTAAGAGGTCACGTGATCAAATCGGTAACCAGTCATTTCGCCCACGGACCATCTCGACAAGTATAAAATCATTGATCATGCATTTGCCAATTCGCCCACGTGTAGAATCACTTTAAGAAATATGTTATCATGACTAAAAAAAAAGTAGTTCGTGATTTACCAACCTTACTTGACACTTAAGCTCAAAAACTTCGCTTCAAAACGCGAACTTTTTATAGGCTATAATTAACGAAACAACTTATAAACCGGAAACCATGGTAAATGTTAGAGAACTAACCAATACAGTTCCCGAGTTTTATCTTCCATGAAAAGTTGTTGTTAGCTTAGATTTGGGTTAGAGTTATTAAAATGACAAAGAGTTATGAAGATGATGAGCAACAAAGGTGAAGTGTAAACAAAACCTAAACTGATGAAGTGAAGAAGGAGTGAAATCTATATTATTTACGTGGGTGCTTCTTAACAACACGTTCTGACTTCTTAACAACACGTTCAAGTGTATTGACTGATTAACTTATTGAACATAAAGACTAGTAAATTGTAAATAAATGAAACAACCTAATTTAAGTCTGTCAAGCAGGATCTGATTAACCAGTCTTTCTTTTTTATCGAAATCTCCCACAGTTGTTTTTACGGCGTCCTCTGTTACGACTCAGTGAATTCGAGACGCTGAAATAAATTGCCCGAGAAGCGAAGGCTAAATTTCCTGCTTTTTGTGCTTTTATTTTGGGAAAAAAGTCTAATATAGAGTTTATCTTTGTATTCATTTATATGAAAACCGATTCAAGATGCTGTAAAATTTAAGAAACCGACTAGGTGGTTATTATGGCGTCAGGCGTCCTTCGATGTATAATAAGGATATATAAAACTTTGTATTCTAAGAAGTATTTATATGTCAAGTAAGCTAAATAACGATAAAAAAGTCTAGAAGTAATTCATCTAAGGTTTAATAAGGCTAAAGTTACATTTACATTGGTTTATAAGTTGTTTCGTTCATTAGCGTAGGCGAGTCCGTTATGGCGTATAAAAAGTTTGCGTTTTGAAGTCTTGAGCTAAAGCGTCAAGTAAGGTTGGTAAATCATGAACTGCTTTTTAGTCACATGTAACATATTTCTTAAAGTGATTCTACGCGTGGGCGAATTGACGTGGGCGAATTGGCAAATGCATGATCGATGATTTTATGAGTGGGCGAGATGGTCCGTGGGCGAAATGACTGTAAACCATCAAATCGGCCATTGTGGCTGGCATTTTACAGGATTTTAGCTACATGTATGCAAGAATGTAAAAAAAAGATGGCGGGTTTGGATAGTTTTTCTGTGATAAAAGGTAAGTAAGCGAACTAAAGAACAATAAAAATCCCCTTTTATTGCAAGAAATATATTCTTAGTAGATATTTAAAGTAGATTTTTGCTATTAATTCGCCAAAAAGAGAAATAATATGGTATTTTTTGCGCTACAATGTGAAGACCTACGAAGTGTTTAGTCTTGTTTTGCCGGCTTCATGCCCTCAAAACAACGACTTCTTGTTGAAACTTTTCAAGTATATTTCAACTTCATTCTTGAAAACTGCATTTTTCTTGCAAGAAATATACTTTTGATAGATATTTTAAGTAGAATTTTGCCATTCATTTGCAAGGAAGAGGGAAAATATTGTATGTTTTGAGGTCATGAAGCCAGCAAAACGATAATAAACACTTCGTAGGTCTTTACATTGTAGCACAAAAAATACCATATTTTTTTCTCTTTTTGGCGAGTTGATAGCAAAAATCTACTCTAGATATCTACTAAGAATATATTTCTTGCAAGAAAAGGGGATTTTATAGTTATTTAGTGCGCTTACTTACCTTTTGTCACCCAAACAACTACCTGAATCTGCCATTTTCTTTTTTACATTCTCGCATAGCTAAAATCCTGTAAAATGCCAGCCACAATGGCGGATTTGATCATGTGACCTCTTAGTGCAAGTCATCTATTATAAACCTTTCCTAAATTTCCTTGAGTGACAACAAAACAATGACTCCAAAGCCAAGGCTGGACTTTATGTGTTCTTACATTTATTGTAATTTATTAATTCCAACCTCAACTTGGAGGCATTATTTTGTGTTCACTCAAGCCAAATCAGAAACAATCTGTTCATTTGGTGCTAATTAATTTTAAAAAACATGCAATCGATGGCCCATTTCCTAGCAACACCTCATTTGAGGTCTATTAAACTCAAAGTTTATTTTGACTTGGTTTCAGCATCACGTGAGAAGTGACGGCAAGAGCTTAGATGATAATCTTGGTGTACTCCTGATTGAGTTCTTTGAATTGTATGGTAATAATTTCAACTACTTCAACACAGGCATATGTGTCAGAGCTAATGGTTCTTATTTCAGCAAACAAGAGGTACTGTAACAAAAAAATACTATAAACTAATTACAATTGAGACAACAGTACCATGAAATATTGACAGCAAGTTGGGAGAAAATATATGTGGTATTGGGCGGAGTCACAATTCTAAAGAATTTAACACACTAAAAAGGAAAAAAAACTGACTGATTTTGTTGATTAAGCGATTCTCCTTACAAGCAACAAGCATAAATATTTTACACCTGCGTAATAAAGTTTTCCTCTTAGTGGCTTGTTAGGCAATCAGAAACTTTAATTTTGAAATGTCAATACCATGAAATATTGTCCTCTCAAAAATATAAAAAACTATTTAGTGAATCGCGATACTTAACCTATATTCATGTTCCTGCAATTTAAATAGAATAGTTTAACAAGGGCTCTAAGCTTTACTTCAAGTGCAGCACAACAGTTATAATAAGGGAAACATGGTAGGGAAATGGGGTTGGGTGTGGTGGGGGTCAAATGTCCCCTTTTAAAATTCAGACTCAATATTTATTTTTAAATACAAATTTTTTGAAAAGTTAAAATGGTTAAGAAGTTCTTTTTTTTTCATACTGGGTAACGGGAAAGCTCATTGTGACTTAACGGTTTTCTTAATTTCCTCATCAATGAAGTTCTCAGGAATTATCAGGAAATGTTGTGTCATAATACATGTACTAGGTGCTTGGCCCATTCTAACTCTAGGATATTACTGATCAAGAAAGGGCCATATACCATATACTTTCATTATACATTGTTGTATGTGTGTGTGTGTGTGTGTGTGTTACCCCCATACAACCTTGCTTGACTCTTTGATTGACCTTTATACTACTTATTAATACATGTAAAGGGACCTTGAAGGTTCCTATACCCAATTTATTTTCCACTTCGTTGTTACACAACATTAAAAACACTCACAAAACACTCTATTTAAATTTATGCCTGCATGAAAAAAAGTCTTTTACTTTTAAACAGTTGATCGGCTATCATCAAATTGAGGCTGGGTATATTTAGGAACTTGCATCCATTCAATATTTTGGATTTCAGTTTTATACTAAATGAAAAGTCTGTAATCTCCTCTGTCAGTAAAAAGCAAAATTTACTTCTTACAAAAATGACCACAGAATTCCTTTCTTGTGCCAAGAAATTTTTAAACTCTCACTCCTTACTTTCCTTATGGTAACAGTATTTAGCCATAATTAAGAACACAACAGAAATGTGAGAACTTTTAAAAAGTCCATTTATGTCCTGGTGCAATCAAAATACAGATATTTAAGGAAGTTAATTATACTGTTAAAGTCTCTTAAAAAAGTGAATGTTTATTTTTCATTCTATCGACTATAATTATGTTTGGCTTCTTTAATTTCATTTTTATTCATATTTCATTTACCACAAGACCTTAGAATCATCTTTCAAAATATTTTTAAAGTAAGGCAATCTTGTACCCATCTCTTGGCATAAATTATCATGCAATATTCATTGTTTCATCCATCACTCCTTTGTCAATTTACTTTGCAATTCCATAAAATAATGAAACTTTTTCTCTAAAATCAAGACAAAAGCAAATAAAATAAAATTTTCTTGGTGTGGTCTAGTTAAATTAGTACAATAGAACCTTAGAAGTATGACAACAGTTCAAGCACTTGTAAGTTCATTCAAAACCTTATTTGAAAGTTGAATTCTTGATACACTCAATGAAATAATGTATACCACTGTATTGAGTTTTAACACTACTCAACTCAGGTGATGTGGCAGAGATGAGAAGAAGGGAGTGCTTTACCTCTATGTCACCCTTGATTGCTCATAATCTGTGCAATCTCTTCATTGTGAATAAACTCTTTTCATAATTTTTGGTTTGTGTAACAGTGTAACATTTACAAAATATGTGGAGGCCTTGATAAAATGTATCTTTTGTAGGTATTGAATAACATGGATGAAGGATTTAACCCTTCTTTACTCTGCATTGAGGACCCATTCACTCCAGGTATTACCATCGATAACAACTAATAATAACTAATAAACACTAGTTATCAAAAGATTTTGAAATGACTATAGTGGGAGGAGAAGGTACTCTCTTATAGGCCAAATGATAAGCCGAAATAACATTCCTACAAATTTTGTATTAAAAATATGATTGTGCTGTTCACACATTTAAATTGTAAAGACCAAGAGTTTCTTATAGCCACAATGAACTTCAACACTTCTTAATTCTACTGTTCTACTCTACTTCACTCCATTTTACTCCATTCAACTGCACATCACTCCACTCCACTCTACAGTTCTTCATTTTACTTCACTCTGCCACTTCTCTGCACTTCACTCTCCTCCTCTCCACGCCACTCCACCTCACTCCACATTACTCCACTCCACTCCACTCCACTCCACTCCACTCCACTCCACTCCACTCCACTCCACTCCACTCCACTCCACTCCACTCCACTCCACTCCACTCCACTCCACTCCACTCCACTCCACTCCACTCCACTCCACTCCACTCCACTCCACTCCACTCCACTCCACTCCACTCCACTCCACTCCACTCCACTCCACTCCACTCCACTCCACTCCACTCCACTCCACTCCACTCCACTCCACTCCACTCCACTCCACTCCACTTTTTTCCAACCCATTCTATTCCATTACGTTCCACTCCACCTCAATAACCTATAAGACTCATATCTTGTTTACATCTGCAGGCAATTACATTGGAAATAGTTCATACAATTTCATGCGAGTCCAACAAGCTTTTATATACGCATACAATATTCTCAGTAAAGCTGAACGCTATTCCAACCCTATCAGTGAAGGGAATAGGACTCACAGGTTAGTATATTATATAATCTTTGCATGGATATTTTTGACACTATTAATAATAATATTAAAGTTGTAGAGCTCTGTTTAACACACGCTTTCTAATACACTCACCCAGCTGTGACAGATCCTTTTTTTTATTGGGGATATTTGTCATGAACAAAAATCTAGATACTTCAATAGGCTTTCTCACAAAAAAAACGAGGGGGTTAGGGATAGGGGCTTATTTTTTGCACCAATAAAGTGGAAATAGGCCATTTCACGGATCCCTTTACTGAACCTCAGCCTTTTATTATTAATTAACTTGATGCTGCCTAACCTTATACCTAGCCAACCCTCACCCCTCCCCACCAACACATAAAAATATTCATTGTTATTTAAGAAATTAGTAAAATAACTATACCTTATGTATTTGATACAATTGGGAAAATAATGTTTTCAGAAAAAGAGAGCATGAGCAATATAGGAATGATTTTCCAATATTCTACTTATGGTTTCCCAATTTTATCCCATTTGGGAAAATCACAAAAATTTCCTAACTTGTCTAAATTGAAATTCAAAAATATTTTCATGTGACATAGATTGTGATAAGGCACATTGTCCTGACGTCTGTTCATTTTCCATTCTTTAACAGTCTTTTAAGTCGAATAGTTCGGGTAACAAAAGAGGTAGTGGAATACAGAGAATGGGTGGAAGATAACTGGGGGGAGCCAGCTGTGGTTTCTTTTATACCACAAACTCTCCCTAAAGCACCACCAACCTATGCAAGTATTACCAATAGATTCACTCCAAACCAAACCATGGACAAATCTGCTCGAATGCACCCACTTTCGAGATCTCAGTCCAATGTGGAATCGTTAGTCACTCGATATTCTGAAATGGATAATGGTACTGATCCATTTACACCAAGACCAAGTAGTTCAGACTCGCTTGTTGCTCTCAGCAGTGGTCTCACTTTGGACTTGAATTCCGAGTTCAGGCTTTCAAATTACAGAGGATCTGTGTCTTTGAACAGTCCTACTGCAGCACCACCAAAGAAAAGCAAAGAAAGTCCTACTGTGTTAGACGTATCACATAAAGGGGACTCATACTCAGGAGTTCCAAAATCAACTCCTTCAGCAAGCATAAACTCATCTCTCCAAAAATCATTATCTAAGAATACAAATGCAGAAAAAAATGTGGATCACAAAGGACACTTTCTTAATTCTACTAACAGCAATCCACAAGAAAAAAACAAGAATGTTGCAATGGTGAGTGTACTTTTGTGATTAAAGGAGAGTGCTTTTGTGTATGGAGGGTTATTTGTTTTATCTGTGGTTGGCGCTGTGTTAAATAGGTGAGTGATTTTATGTATATAGGTTATCAGTGGGATTGTTGCCAAGGTGTTGGTAGGGTGTCAATAGATTGTTGCTAAGGTGTTAGGTTGTCAGTGGATTGTTGCCAAGGTGTTGGTAGGGTGTCAATAGATTGTTGCTAAGGTGTTAGGTTGTCAGTGGATTGTTGCCAAGGTGCTGGTTATCAGTGGGTTGTTGCTAAGGTGTTGGTAGGGTGTCAGTGGATTGTTGCTAAGGTGTTGGTAGGTTGTCAGTGGATTGCTGCTAAGGTGTTCTATCTAAATCTAAATCTATAAAGCTTTTTGCTATCGTATCACAGCGTGGGACTATCACAACAGAGCTAAGCTCCAAACTAAGTGAAAGCCCAAAGATTGAATTAGAATTTAGAAGTTGATTTTTGCAAAGGGAGGAAAACCGGAGAACCGGAAAACCCTCAAAGCACAGGAGAGAACCAACAAACAACTCTACTCACATACCACATTGAGATGGACAGGGCACAAACTTGGGCCGCATTGGTGTGAGGCAGCGCATCAACAGCACAAGCCACCCATGTTAGTAGGGTGTCAGTGGATTTTTGCTAAGGTGTTGGTAAGGTGTCACATGATTGTTGTTCTATTTATTGAATACCTTTGTACTTTATTCCAGGAAACAGACAACCAAAAAGGAAAGAGACAGTCAAATAATAATGATGTTAAGCTAAAACCTGACAAACAAAAGACCTCCTCCATTACTATAGCACAAACTATCATCAACAAACCATCTCCTAGCAACAACATTGGTCACCATAACAACAACAATAACAATAATGCTACAATAGAAAACACAAACTCAGTCAAATTGCCTGGAAGCACAACAAAATCCAAAAAGGGCAAGAAGAGGAAGTCTACAAAGAAGGTTCCCTGAAGGTGATATCTCTAGATATGTTATCCAATTTTTATCCATTCCATATTAGAATGTTTGCCTGCAGTATCCTTGGTCACTGTGGTCGTGGTTGAAGAATCAGTTTCCATCACTTGTCACTATAATATCTGTGTAACTTCCAATCACTCTGATCATGTTATTGAGCATTGCTGATATGAAAGATTCAGTAATGAAGATAACGCAGTGCCATCACAGTAACATCATTACATATCTTTATATGATGTGCAACTAGCTGTTTTGCTTAACATCCTTAAACTACTGTATGTCATACTTTGGTGAAGATATTGCATCTATATAGCCCATCCATAAGAGCATCATAGTCTGCACAGAGGTGCACAACTTGTCACTAGAATTCACATGCCATTCAAAATTGCCATTCTCTCATAAATCAAGAGACTTTATTGTCTTCACCATAACAGCATCCCAAGCATCTTTGACTCCAGTGGTACTGGACTATGCATGTCAAAACCTTCATGTAATGGTCTGGTGGGATCTGAAGTATCATCATGGTGTGATGGGAGCGGAAAGAAGGTGTTCTATAGTATATCAACATCACAAACCATCATTCTGCAGTAAGAAGTGAATATGTTCCATTGTCATCACCATAACAGCATCCCACACTGTGTCACTGGCTATTACAATACACACGTCCATATTACCATCATGTGATGGAGGAAAGAAGGTGTTCTATAAGCATACAAGCAACTAACTCTCATGCAATAGTAAGAAATGAATATGTTCCATTGTCATCACCATAACAGCATCCTACACTGTGTCACTGGCAATTACGCTACACATGTCAATCATATCACCATCATGTGATGGAGGAAAGAAGGTGTTCTATAAGCATACAAACAACAAGCTATCATGCAATAGTAAGAAGTGAATATGTTCCATTGTCATCACCACAACGGCATCCCACACTGTGTCACTGGCAATTACGCTACACATGTCAACCATATCACCATCACATGATGGAGGAAAGAAGGTGCTCTATAAGCATACAAACAACAAGCTATCATGCAATAGTAAGAAGTGAAAATGTTCCATGGTCATCACCATAACAGCATCCCACACTGTGTCACTGGCTATTACAATACACACGTCCATATTACCATCATGTGATGGAGGAAAGAAGGTGTTCTATAAGCATACAAGCAACAAACTATCATGCAATAGTAAGAAGTGAATATGTTCCATCGTCATCACCATAACAGCATCCCACACTGTGTCACTGGCAATTACACTCCACATGTCAACCATATCCCCATCACTACATATTCAATACCGTGTTAGTGAGAATGTTGTACATTGTTTCATTAATAAAGAAACTAGAAATAAGCTTTTAATGTACTTTCATAGGAAATACAAAACTATTGTTGAAAAATTTAAAAAAGAAAATCCTATTTTAAGACTGATTCCTTTCATGATTCCTTACAAATTCAAAGGGCTATGGCAACCAAAGCTGTAGTTAAGTTCTAGTAGAGAATGAAATAAAGTAGAATAAAATCTAAAATAGCAGAAGGAAGTTTTTCCAATTCCAAAAACCTATTTTCTTATAAGAGAAATAAATAGATCAATAAATCGTAACTTGAAGATTCTGAAATGTTGATAATATAGAATTGACTTCAATGTGTCATGACTAGAATTGACTATTGAAAATTTAAAAACATTTTTAATATAAACTTTTAAGGCAAGTCCTTGTAGTAATGAGTATTTATAATAATATTATTATGGTGCTTGAATTACTCGTCATTATCTGCATACCGTCTTAGGAAGCAGATTTTGTATGACTTTTGGAAGTTCAAGATACATGCATGTCATGCCTTGCCATAACTATGAGAGTGTCATTTTCAAGCATTCTGTTGGATAAACATTAACTTTGTGCAATGTGATTGGTCTGTTGGATGTCCTATGTTCTGTGCCATAACATCAATTGTACAATAATGCTGAAACTTAATAACTTGCAATGAATCCCAAGATATAACCTCACCCAAGATAATCAAATTGTTGAATTGATATTAAAAAAAGGACATTTGAAACTTCTCATTGAGATGTTTATGTCGATGGTACATGCAAGTTAACATGATCTTGCTTAAATTGCTTACAGGCATCAAAATTTTTGATCTCCTACTGACAAATATTTATTTCAAAAACAAAAAGAATCCGGCAAAATAATATAAATTATCACAAGAGTTGTAATTGTTGATTGAAATTAAGTTATTGTTATTCAATCTGTTCTTTTGATTTAGATTAGCAGAAAATCATGAAACTGTTGATAGTATTAAATTATAATTGAAAGAACTATATGACCCAAAAGTTACAAATTCCATAATATATCATTGTTATTATGAAAAGGGAGTCTGAAATTTCAGTCAAACAATAATTATTGTGATTTAACTCTAATTTTTAAGATTTTTCTGTGTTTAGTGATGTTCACTGGGACCAGTCTCTTCTTTTTTCTTTTACTGGAATTTTTTTACATGCCAAACCGGTTTCTGGCTTTTGAACTCTACATTATAAATTATTTTCCAAAATATTTATGAATTAAATATATTGTCCTAGTTTGATTGATTTTCTTTCTTTCCTCAAAGTCGACTCCATCATTTTTCTGAGTTCTTGTGACTTTGACATTTGATAAAAACCAAAAATCACCTATTCAAGGGACAATAATTTATTAAAATACTTATTTTGTGCCAAAGAAAATACTTTAGATTATTTTCCAAATTAAAAATCAGAAATGAAATATTCTAGTAATATTGAAATTATTCCAAATAATTATATAATTATTTTTTAAGAATAAATATACAAGAATGTCTTCACCTAAAATTAGCATAAATATATATTGTCTATAATTACTCATATCAAGATAATTATTACCTCCTGAATATTTTCTTAGTTCGTGTTTCCGATTTTCAATTTATGTTACTCACAAGTATATATTATCTAGTATAGCCTTCCTCAAATGTTGAAGAATTAATTCTTTTCAGTGAGTGACGGTACTTATTAACCTGCAAACTAGATATTATTTGTCTTTACTAAATAATATACACCTTAGTATCCGCTGTTTCTATTGTGTTTTTTGTTTTGTATTGACTATTGGTCATGGAGTATTTATAGTTCCATCTCTGACAACAGCCGATTCAACTTTAAAATACCTGGCCAAATTATACGCACACATCAAGCTCCTACTGTTTTTCTATTGTTATTGCATCATTTTAAAAAATAATACTCCATTTAATTATACTATACAAAGTGCTTGGCTGGGTATTCTGAAGTTGCTCTCAGTGGCAAACCAATCACTGTAGCAGCAATTTTCCCTATGGAATTAAAAACTTGTCCCTCAAAGCAACTGTTTTAAAGAGTAGTACAAGTAGGATTCTTTAGGCAATTTTCAATTGTTTTCACAGTAAACTATTGAAACAATTTATCAATTTTCAGCTATCAGTTTTAAATTCTGAGATATTCTAGATAATTTGTTAAGGTTGTGGGACATAGCAACAGTAACTCAGGGGAGATGAAACCATGAATAAGATTTTGTTTCATAGGTTCATTAGTGCCATGACATTCTGATAAATTTAATTACTTAATTCAAGACTAAAAATTACTTCCAAAAGCTATTTCTATCCTATCTCGTTCTATTCCTCTGCATGATGCATGGGAACTTGACATTTGTGTTATTATGGAACATTTAAAGAACATATTATATTTCAAAGATATTAAATTATATTTACCATGTGCTGGAAACTAAAAAATATTAGTATTATTATAAATATTATCCAATATTATTATTACTGTTATCTTTACAATATTATTGGGGTGCAACCGATTATGACTTTAAAATATATTGACATATAATAATAACAATGAATTAGCTGTCATGTTGGTTGATCTAACAAGAGAAGCTAATGAGGAATGCTTTGTAATTATCAATCAACATGGTGGTTATGACCTAACATACACCCTAAAACTACAGCTTACACTACATAGAAAACTTGGTTTATTTTTACGTTATCTTATCTTAATCATAATTACAGTCTCATAAACCTACATGCAAGTGTTTGTTCAGTTTTATTACTTTATTCTTTGTAAAGTTCTTAGTAACCTAAGAGCAGATTTCTTTGAGACTGAAAAGATCTTAGCTAAAAATCCTGCTTTTATTCTGCCAGTTGTATCCTCTTTGGAATAACTAATGAAATATCATGTCTAACTTGGTGGATTCGATCTTCATTACTGAACTAATTGCTGTGGGTTTTTTTCACAATCACAATGGAATCTGTTTTGCAGGAAAGTGCATCAAAGCTGGAAACCAGATTTTTTTCCACTCAATCTAAACAATACAAATTTTGATAATCTCATTTCCATTTCACTGACAATGATTTTCACCTACATGAACCATTTGCTTGTTATGTTATATCATGCCATTCTCTTCAAAACAGGCTTGACTACATATTTTACTTGAACATAACTTTTTCTGAGGATTGCAGACCCATCCAAATCTAAGTAAGACTGTTTGGGTACAATATGCTGGTCAAACAAGCTTTGGAAATTTCTGATGTGCAAAATCTCAAAATCGTGTTACTTGATATGACCAGGAAATTTTGGATGGGTACACAATCTTGAGGAAATGTACTGTTTTTGTTATGTTAGGATTGTGGTAACAAAATATCTTGGACATTGCCAACTTTGATAGCTGTCAATCAAACTTGCAACAGTCAAGCTAATTGGCTCATTGATACAAGGTGCCAAACTTATCTTTGTCCCATAATCATGAAATAGTTTACATAATGGTTTCATCATACTACAACTACCAGAATACTCAGCAAACTTTGTTTCATTTCAAGGTTTTATTGCAAGACAATTTGTGCAAACAAACCAACAGTCGTTGCCAACTGAGAAAACATAGTTTGCAAGGGATTCTGGTAGTTGAAGTAAATGATACTGTGATGCAAATGGCCTATTCAAAGTTGTTTATATAGTTCTTATTGTCTTGCAAATGCATAAATTATCTACTGAGATAGGTGTAAATTTTGTAAATTGCAGTACAGTTTTTATAATAAAACGTTTGCTTCACAATTGGTGTAAAGAAAACAAAAAAAGGAAAAAATAAAATGGCAGAAACCATCAGAGATTCTTTTTGTTATATCTTTAATGTCACAGGCAACCCAAGCCTTGAATTTAAGAAGAAACAAAGAACATTTTAAATTATTTTAAGAAAAATTATAATTCTTTTTACTCTGTAATGTTTTCCATTTCAGACCACTTATTATTCAATCTCTTGTTTGAGTCTAATCCATATAGACCCCAGGCAGGTGACGTCAAAGCAGCTCAATTTGGAGGACAAAACAATTGTATTCTCCTGAGAATTGAAAACCTATTGTAATGTTCTCCAAATTGAGCTGCATTCCAATGTGCTGCAAAAGTTCTTTATTAAGTGTCTTTCCATGTGCAAATGTTAACAAAGTAATGACAGAAATAACACATTGTCTAAAAATATTACACCCAAGCTAAAATAAGGTTTATTATAGTAAATGTATCTATTTAATGCAAACATTCATGCATGCAAAGACACACAATTCCTTCTCTACAGTTGTGATCATTGGTACTTGCCAACCTACCCCTCCCTCCATTGCAATTCTTTTGGCCATTCAAGTTTAAACTAGCTAAAGATGCTACAATGGCAAAAGCCTGCTTTGGCCTTCTGGAATGGACAATAAAAGTAATACTATACACCGAATCGAAACTAGCAACCATTTTGAATGACGTTATTCAAATTTGTTGACATATTTCGATTAACAGAGGACGTAATGCTTTCCCATTTCAGACCTGTCATTTCATTCTCTTGGGAATAAGATTCTTTGTTTAAGTTGTATCAAGAGAAAATGCTCATTTTCATTTTCCCTTGGTTGTATCAATATTCAGGTGTCTTCTCATGCACAACTAGCCTGTAAACAAAGAAATAAACAGGAATGACGCGTGGTCTGAAATGAAACCAAAGTTGGGTTTCCTGTGGTTGACATAAGATACCACAGACATCCCAACACTTGTAAATTATGAGGTTTCTTATTTTATCTTATCTGATTGTGACTTGAACGAAAAAATTAGCGCTCCCGGACAAGATGTCTCGTATATTAGAGCTAAAAAGAGAGATAACCGATTTATTAACGAAGGAAATCGATCTAGCTTGTTCTTTCCTTTTCACATAGTATTAATAACACGATGGTGTTGATAATGGTGGGTGGTGGTTGTGATGTAGATCATTTACTTTAAGTTAACAATAGACTTTAAGTTAAATTAAATGCTGTATATCGTTACTGCATTACATACACCTTGTTGATTAATTATTTTATTTAAATCAACAACAACAACAAAAAAATGGACGGATTTTAAATGAAATATGCTTTGCTCATCGAATTCGTTATTGATAATACCCTCCCCCCCCCCCCCCCCCCCACCCACCACCTGCAAATAAATATGCTTTGCTCATCGAATACGTTATTAATAATACCCTCCCCCCACCCACCCCCACCACCTGCAAATAAATATGCTTGGCGATTCATTAATGAAAGAGAAAAATACAATACATAGTGACACAATACCACGTTACAATAACTTTTTTTTTTAATTCGTCCATAATTATCAGATGGGTTTTACTGAAAAGCTTTACTCTGAATGCGAGAATTTTAGAAAAGACTCGTTAAGAATAGGCACAGCCGTTTTCGTGTTTGATTAAGAAATTCAATTTTGAAATGAACTTTTCCGGAGGATATATGTATTTTGATAATCATTCATTCAAAAATCATTTGGCCTTCTAGCTGCATTTGTTTTTCAAAAGGCGTTTAGGCGATTTTTGGATTAATACGGAGGAAATGTTTTGAAGTTGAATGAATAAGAAAAAATGATTGTTTTATTCATAGTTATGATAATAACAAAGCCTTGACACAAGTTTTAACAGCAATTAATTATGACAAGATCAATATTCAAGTGCTTACAGGAAATAGCTGAAAAAGTATGACAGCTTTTTGCACGAACCGAATCAACTTGCTGAGGCCTGCTGACTGTGAGAACGCAGGGCCGGATACAGGAATCTGAGAAAAGTAAGGCGGGGGTATCAAAAGACGAATCTCATATCACCACTGACTATGCAAAACAAAACCAGAGGAGGTAAAGAGCATGTTTTCGATGAAATTCTTTTTTTCTTAGAAGTGCTCCTGGTTTTTGTGATATTTTGGACACATACAAAAATACTCCCCAAACTAAAATGGGGATGGGGGACGGGCCATCGCCCATCGCCCATCGCCCATCCCCTAAATGCGCCCCTCGAACGGACAAAAGGGGCTCTCAGGTGCTTTCAGGTTTACTGAGGTCCGAAGATCCGGATTGAATTATTGTTGACATTTCTTACTCTAATAGATCGAACTTTAATTATAGGTGTAACAATGTTTCAATTTTTATCACGTACTTTTATCGTCGGGAACCTAGGGGTTAAATTCTAGATGCATACGTGCCATTCGTTTGAATCTTTTTTTTTCTTTTCTTTCCTTTTTTTTCTTTTTTCTTTTCTTTCCTTTTTTGTCAACTGGTAACGCTTTAAACAGCTCTTGCATTAATTTTGATGAATTTAAAACTTATTGTCAAGAAGTCTGTCTTAATGCTAGGACATACTGGCTGCACTGAACGGCTGCACGCAGGCCATTTTGAAATGAATTTTCAGCGTCTTGTAGTAATAACTGATGTGTGTGTTCAAGTGGCACTACTCTTGTACAAATTCTTATGACGATAAGCAGTTTTAAGATTCGTGAATATTACAAATAACGAACGGAAACTGAACGACAAACAAAATATCAAAAGCGGATTCGATCAATTTGTTGTATAAAATTAATTTTTCTCTTAGAAAAAGCATTTTTGAAAAGTTTTCTTCTGTTTCAATGGGAACAATTTGTCACTTGTTGCTTTTTCGGCTTAGATTCAAGGAATATTATTTTAAACCAACAAAATAAGAAAGATTAATTATTCATATGATAAACTGGTCGTTATTTTATATTTAAAAGGAGCAGCAAGGGAACAGGTTATTCATACTTCCATTTAATGTTTCCTGTAGTAATATTTGTGACAAAAGGTGGAATATGTCCCCAAAACAATGAAGAGTGATCTAGATAAAATAATGTTTAAATTTTGTTAAATCTTGATGTTGTTTAAAAAATAAGTGGGATTGCTTCTACAACTGTGATTCAACTTTCTATTTTCATTTTTCCCTTCAAATCAGTAACGACTTGATTGATATAAGGATGCTACAGTTTGTTTGCTACAGCTACGTCAGTCGCCTCAAAAGAAGCCAAGCTGTCGGTCAAATCTCTGTTTATTCATCTGTCCACACTACGTCATTAATCTCAATAGCATGCAAAACACAAATGTAAATGGATGGATAGCTTAGATAACCATGGAAACCATCAAACATGCTTTCTTTTCGTCAACCAGGAAAACTGAAATGAGAATCAACATTATCAACTAGTAACCATAACAACGGCATCTCCAGCGAACTGGCTTTTAGTAGTGTTAATCAGTTCAGAGGATTTTTAACGTTGCAACAAGTTCCTTTTTTAACCTGTTCATCTACCCAGTACGCTTTCACATTTTTATTCCAAACATTTTGATATCATGTTATTTACATTGCATGTTTTTTCGTGCAAAGAAATCCTCTTCAAAGAAATTTAACGCATTTTTTTCTGTGAGCGTGTGTAGTTTATTTTCCCATTATTTTAAACCCGCGTTCTCATACTGTGCTACAACGCTTTTCGTGGACTGAATAACTTAGTGCTAAAGAAAATGCTGAAAATAATCAAAAAACCGTCAACAGAATATCAATATAAACATATATGAACTGTTTCCTGCTAAAAGGATAAAAGCATACGCTCAGGATCTAGGTCAAAGGCCGAAAATATTGTCACCGAAATGTTCCCTCAAATTTTAATTTATTTTCCCACCAAGCTCTCTGATTACAAAAAAAAATATATTGTAAAAGATCTCCCATAGACACTGAAGCTCTCCAGCGATCGGCGTTCCCATGAGAATATCATCTAACGCATAGTTGAAATACTGAGCTCAGGATTAGTATTGGATGGATTTTCCCATTCTTAAAGAAAGTTGAATCACGGATTAAAACATATCAGTGACAAAGACTGTTCTTATCGACTAGATATGCAGATCCTGAGCACAAGACTGAAAATTAAATCGTATAATTTGTTTACTGTACGATGTAATTTTCAACACATTCTTAAAAAAGGAAATTTCTTTTTTATCTCATTAACTTTGTTGACGGATTTCATCCAATGAAACTTCGTTAAAACATTTGACATGCTTCGTCTATTGTTTTGAAAACAGTATCCTAAAATTAAGATATAAAAGAATTGTACAAATCTAGAACACACAACGTAACTTCAGGACGCATCAGGTGGGAGAAACGTGCATCTCTACTTTATTAGGGCCAGTGTAAATATCAAGAGGATTCCTTGCCTTTTACGATGTTTAGAAAGACTGAAATACAATTACTCTGTGAATTGTTTTCCGCTAATTCACACGAAAATGACTCTTTTCCACCAATCAAAAGTCAGCGATTTACATCCTCGTAATTAAGGAATCACTCAAAAAATATCTTCGTATAATTATTGCCGATTTCCTCCATTATTCATTTATCTACGTTTGTGTCAAAGATTTACGTGATGTTTTCAAAATCAAGTCACAAAAAACTCCTTCAATCGAGAAAAAAGACTGATTTTTTAATATTGCGTAAACATAATAATATGAAACCAGAGGGGATTATTGGCGCTTCCGTTGCTAGCCTTAGTTTTATCTGGAAACTAAAGAGAATCCATTCATATTGAAAACGGTAAACAGTATATTTTACACTCTAATTGACCTAGAAAAAAATAATAATCCTCTTTGCATTTTGATGCTTATTTTCGAAGACAAATTAAGATTTGCAACTAGGGTATTTTTTACGATACCGTTTTACGTTTTAGTCAAGGTTTTTGCATATTGAAATTCAGTTTCATTTGTGTTGGCTTTCTAGATCTAACCAAAGCTATTTATCCACTGGATTCATTTGGGAATTCCTCTTCAATTTTCATTCAAATAAAAATAAAAATAAGCACTGGTTATTTGAGATCGATTCAAATCGTCTTATTAGAACTGTATTGAATCTGCCACATTTGAAAAACTGTTTGTTCAGTCCTGACCATTTACATGCGAGATCCTTTCCAATTCTAAATTCTCTAGCCAATGAGATTTAGGTTCAATTGAATCCTATTCAAGCGAACGTAAATAAGGCTTTTGGTGTCAGAAGCAGGGTCGTCTCGTCCAATTGCGTTTGTAGTTATTTTGGCGCCTTTTCTCCCGCGGCCGATCTCAATATGAGAAACCAATGAATATTTATCAGGTATTGAAGAATATGCATTTTAATGCGCTTGCTAGCAAAACTCTGTAATTAATTATTAGTGATTTCGTGTGTGAAGATAAGTGTCTTGGCAACAGGTGGACATGAGCTCTCGGCAACCACTGACTCGCTAAGGTTTATATTTTTACTTTTCCCAAACAAACTCCGCCTTCGAGAACACCCCGCAAAACAAGCAAGCCCCCGGTAGACTCGTATCGCAGGCTCTAGAGTTTAGTGTTCGAGCCAGGCGAGTTCTTATCCCTCTTGCTTTCTTCGGTAATCGGAAATGACTGGGAGAATTGTTGTTCGTGCAAAATCCTAGCTTTAACCACTAAAAAATAAGCTAGCAGATACAAGCGACATTCGTGTGGGAGTAAATTTGCATGGAAATTTGAAATTCGTGGCTTAGTTTCCGGTGAATTTTTCGAAAAAAATCTTAAAGCGATGGGGGCTGTTTGACATTATTCTTATAAAGCTGTGTTGACGAAAGGAGAAGAGACGGGAATTACCTAGGCAGAAGATGGACCATCGTTGTCATCCTCGACTACAACACTCGCCGCTAAAAGCGAACTAGCTGTGAGATGTGTCGAAAAGAAAAACCGATATTATTGCCAAGAAATGCCGAAATCGTTCCTGATCAAAAAAAAGTCCAAGGAATATGCAAATTTTTCTCCGGTTGTCGCAACAGTTCATAACAAGGAGAAAACACGAAAGCATGGTAAGTCGAAGAGTTTTTTCATTTATTCCTATAGATAATTTTACTGGGGTTTTGTATTCTGGGAAAAGTTGTGGGATTTTTTTTTTCTGGCAAGCCGTTCGCCTCTAGAATTTGTTGATAGTATGTCGAAGCCAGAACACCTGTTGTACTTATTCTCTTTTATTTCTCCCGCTGTTCAGCCTCAAGGGAGGGGGACTCGTCTTCGACGCTAGAAGTCTCTCAGTCGAGCAACCAAGCTCAACCTAAAGTTCAACCTACAAACGAATACCAAGAAAATGATTGCGAAGAAATCAAAAGCGAGAGCAGCAGCAATGAAGAGTTGGATGAAAATGGGAACAAAGTTGACACTTTGAAACCGGTTTGTGTCGATGGTCGTACCAAGAGTAATGGATGCAACGAGAACAAGAGTAGATACGTTTGTGCCGAATGTGGAAAATCCTACGCTACATCTTCTAATCTTTCTCGTCATAAACAAACTCATCGGAGTTTGGATGGTAAGCTTGCTAGGAGATGTCACCATTGCGGGAAGGCTTACGTTTCTATGCCAGCTCTAGCGATGCATCTACTAACGCATAAACTGCTCCATAAGTGTGATGTGTGCGGAAAGTCATTTAGTAGACCATGGTTGCTTCAAGGGCATATGCGCTCCCATACCGGAGAAAGACCCTACGTTTGTCAAGAGTGCAACAAGGCCTTTGCCGATCGTTCGAACCTCAGGGCTCACCTTCAAACTCATTCTCCGCTCAAACAGTTCAAATGCAATCGATGCGACCGCACATTTGCGCTCAAGTCTTATTTAAACAAGCATATGGAATCAGCGTGTTCAAGAGAGGAAAAAAATGGAAGTGTACCCTGAATCAGGGGTAGATTGTATATAATGGAAACATTACTTCACTATGTGACAACCAGAAAAAAATATTCTCAACGAATCAAATGATAGACTAGAATACAAATAAACTGTATAATACGATGGTTGGTACAAACCAACATCTTCGAAGAATCAGAGGAATGAATGACTAGCATTCATAAGTTGTGCCAGTTATGCTGAAAAGATGGTAAAATCTCTAACTCGCTGAGCGAGCGAAAAGGAACTATATTCAGCTTTAAAACTTCAGTAGATTATGGTAAAATTTAGTATACCATGGTATTTCGTTACGCCTTAGTAACATATGATCGATCCTGGTAAATCTTTCTACGAAAGAATGGAATATTGAAGCTAAAGGATTAGAATTATTTATATGAGCTCAAGCAACAAGTTACAGCTTCTCAATGTATGTTGTTTATTTAAGGGTAAAAAAAATAAGCGCGGTTAGTTTTTCATTAGGGACTGAAAATACTTGGGTTTTTAGGGTATAAAATTTTCAATTTGAATCTGCTGGTCGGTTTGCTGTTCGCACGATTTTAAATCATCATTTCTAGATTTATTCTGTACAAGAATAATTTCTTGTTTTTGGTAAAATTTCCAAACGCCAGATAATGTTTATTTGCGGTCATTATACATCTTCACTCGCTTTCTCAACACTAACATCTAAAAACAGAATCTGTTTTTATTTCAGTTTATCTAGAACTACTTTTTCAAGTTTTTTATAATATATATAATACTATTATATATTCTGAGCAGAGCTCGTTCTTGTATGTATATTTTTATGTCATTGATTATAAACGCACAGGGATATACCTATAGTATATGTATCTATGCTTGTCATGCAGCTATCTCTAGCATCTGGAGGCACGTTTTAATTTCTAACGAATTTTATTCACTCATAATGCAGATATTTTGGCTGCAATTTCCTGCTTTTAATATTTTTTCAAAATCTGTAAAGAGGTTTTTAGTTTATACCCTGACCGTCGGAACAGTGTATACCTAATAGGTCGCCTAGTTACGTGTAGAATTTAGTGTACAGAATCCTAGCTATCCAGTAATATTGTTTCAAAAATAAATTAGATGACCTCGGTAGATGTTAGACACTCCTTAATAGAAAGATAGGTAAACATTTTTTATGGAATGTGGTTATAGCTTTTCAGTGATGCTGTCGTAAGATTACAATGCTCGAATCTCATAAATATGGCGCATACTCTTACCAATCATGGGAACTATAGCGTATGTATTTTTTAATATCATTTAGCTTGAGTTCGGCTCAATAGTTGTCACTGCCAGTGTTATGCATTTGCATCGCCCGATGGTTTACCAGGGTCCTTTGCTTGGACTAAAGACTTTATCTGTGAACAACCCTGATGTTTTCAGGGTTAAATCTAATCAATTTAACCCAATGTAAAAAAAGAATCAATGAGGTTTGCTTTAAAACTATAGAATATTCTTTCCTTATCTCAAACTCCATTATTGCCCAAATATTTTTTACGAAATGACCTGTAATTTTAACAAATGTATAGGACCGAATATCACCGCAATCGTAATTTATTTTTCGCCATTGTATAGAGTGCAGCGTATGACCACTTGTAAAGAACGTAAAAATATATATGCATAAAAACATTTAGAAAACAGCTGGAAAATACAGTTGAAATACTAAGAGAATGGGATCACCACTGCATGAAATATTAGGCCATATAGAGGCTATAATCTTCTATGATTTAACCAAAAAATGCTTTCTATAAGCTCAATGAGACGCAATAAGAAGGCACTTCAAAATTCATCAAGGCTAGGGTCAAATAAAGATCAAATATGTAAACGAATGGTTTTTCTGGTTATTTTTTTCGCTTGGATTGTCAGAGAGTCTTCAATCTTATTCCGTTCATCTACTTTAGGGCTCTCCAATGGCAATATTGAATTTTTGTTAAGGAGACGATTGGACAAGCCCTTGAGTTATAAAACCATTCAAGTAACTGATCATTATGGGGCACTCTAAAACAACATTTGCAAACAACATTCGCTTAAACGGAATGAGTTTTTCTTATTAATGACCTTATTTACTCGTCCTCTTCTTTATTTTTCCTTTTGACAAGAAAATCGTTTGGAGAAATCGAAACCGAGAAACAATTTATCGAAAAAGACAGTTTGCATTATGTTTGAGTGAGTGTTGAGCAACGTTTTATCGGCGCTTTCGGCAGATTGTTTTCTTGTTCGTCCGTCTCCTAATGACGTCATCACTTCCTTATAAGGACGAGCCTTCGGACACCACTGAGCCTACCATAATATGGGCAATAAAACTACAAATTGGATCTATTTGACGAAAAAATAAATAGCTGATCATTAAGACTAAGTCCAAGGTCCTGGTATCGTAGATGTCTCGGTTTGACCGAGACATCTTAAAACGATTTTGTGAAGGTTGTGAAGTTTCTCCTTGCACATCGACTTGGGGTCGCTAAATCTTGTTTTTGATCGTACTGTCACTAAGGCGCACGGATATCCTCTCTACCCTACCGAGCATCACACATCCGCGGTAATTAAACACCACACGACTCTAGGTCTGTGGTATGGCTATACTTCCTTAGCTGTCATGTATGACCCGGAATCGTAAGACATTTGTCACGTGATCTTTATCTTTAGCTGTCCAAAATCTCAAGACAGCAAAGATTCAATATATCATGCATGATCGAAAGGTCAGCCGAAAAGAAGTCATTCAGTCTTTCCTTATTTTTTCTCTGATAACTTTGACGTTTTCATCTTGGTTAGTAGATGTTTCTATGTTTCTATGCATGTCAAGCTGGTCGATATAATTGGTGAAAAAAGATGTGACAATAATTCATTATCGGTTGGGAGCATTTAATCAAGTCGCATAATCTTCGAGACTCGTTAATTTTGGTGAGAATATTTCAAAGCTGATGCATTTGCTATGGCAGTTTTCGGTTATTCTTGACGTACAACTGACGTCACCGCCGCCATCTTGGATTTATTGAGAATACGATTTGACACTCATTTCCAGTATTTTATCCCAGTAAAGAAGGTGAGATCGACCAAACATCAATTTGATGTCAGACTTAATCCCTTGTTACTAACATCAACTTCAAATCAGCCCACTGAAATGTTTCCCTCAAAATATTGGTTTTTTTTAATTGCAGTTAGTCTTTGATTGACAAATTCGAGGGTTGCACTTCAACGATAATGGTAGTAAATACTATTCATGATCCTCAGCATGTGACTTCAATCTGGGGTGAAAACAATGGAAAATGAAAAAATTCACGCGGAAAGGTTTTCAAAGCTACAGGAAAATGAAACTCTTGTTTTTGACCCCCAGATGTTGGTTGATATATATAACAATAGCCAAGATGGTGGATGTAATAACCACTGACAAAGTTATAAACTGTACGAGATTAGTAAGCGCTGCTTTATAAGTTTGTCATTGACTCAAAAATAGCATGGATGAAAGCTGTCTATGTCACAAGAGTACAGCTGCACGAAGGGAAAAGACCCTTTTAGCTTGGAACAATGTTTTTCCATTTCAAGCCAAGTGTCATTCCCTATAGTGTCATTCCCATGAATAGCGCAGTTTTCGTACGACTGTGAAAAGCTTAACTTCCATCCAATCAAATGCCCGAAACACGGCATGAACACAGCACGGACACGTTAACCGCCAATGTTCGGGAACTGCCAGACCAATCACATTGCGAGGGAAAAAAAACCCCAATAATAATTCTAGAAAACATCACGGTAGTCGCAAGGCACGCATACGACACAGATTTTTTCACAGTCATATGAAAATTGCAACTTAAACAAAGAAGCTTAATAAAAATGATATTCTCAAGACAAGAAATGACACGTGGTTTGAAATGGGGAAACATTTCTCCCAAGTTAAAAAGGTCTTTTACACCTTTGTATTTAAGTTTTATACTGAAATGGCGTTATAAATTCACTGGCTACTAGTCTAGTAGACGACATCAAAAGAGGTCAGCTCTTTTAGATGATTGCCTAGTATAAGTTTATGTTGATGCTCATTTAAGTTACTTAAGAGTTTAAAACCTATCTACAAGAGAGAGTAGGCGTTTCTTTTCTATTTCCCGGCTTTCTTTGCTTCTGGCATCTCCCACACTTGCAGCATACTCTGTGGTGGGAAAAGGAAACGCACTTTTAATGACAGAATATTAGGTTTTTTAACCATTTGGGAAGATAATAAATAATCAAATTAGTATGTATATATATATATATATAATATACACTTGCAGCAAACTCTGCGGTGGGAAAAGAAACGCACTTTTAACGACAGAATATTAGACTTTCTAACCATTTGGAAAGATAATAAATAATCAAATTAATATATATACATATTAAACCAATCAGTGATAAGGGGGGGACCAATCAAACAGATAGAATCAAACGTGTTCTGTATACAGGTAGAGCATTTTTTTGGAGGGACTGTGGTCAGAGACGCAGACATGGATGGAAGGAAGGATGGAAGGAAGGAAGGAAGGAAGGAAGGAAGGAAGGAAGGAAGGAAGGAAGGAAGGAAGGAAGGAAGGACAGACTGACGGACGGATAAATGGATGGAAGGATGGAAGGAAGGAAGGACGGACTGACGGAGTGACGGACGGATAAATGGATGGAAGGATGGAAGGATGGAAGGATGGAAGGAAGGAAGGATTTTTCCAAAAATTGAGCACGCAAGATTTCTTAAAATGTGGTTGATCAAAAAGTAGGTGGGATTTGGGTTATATATCGTGTTTAACCGCATCACGCTACTGTGGCAGTAACCTAAAGGCCACATTAAACTTAATCACAAACATCTTGATCAAGCAACAAGATGGCCACCTCTAAAGCCTCAATTTATACGAGAAGCTGGGCTAAAATTTCACTGCTTCTTAGGAGAGCTCAACTCTCGCTAAAATGCAATTTTTAAGCTCATTTTAGTTTAATTTTTAGGGACAAAAAAGGAGCAATAAATCGGCTAATTTAATAGATAAGTTAATGGGAAGTGAGACTTGATTATCCTCTGTTTTGACTTGAAAATCAACCCGAAGTTACCCCTTGCAATGAGTCTTTTTACTGTGTGGGAGGGCACTCATTAAAAAGATATATTGCCAATTGTATTGCTCTTCAATAGACCCTTTAGTGCTTTTAATATAAGATCGAGGGGGAAAAACAGGATGTTTAGGGCATTGCACAAGATGGCGCATGCGTATTGCACTCAAATAGACGCGTTTGTTTCCCGCTTGAATGTCAGTCAAAACTTAGGAATTAAAATAGTAAAGATTGAATGCATTTTCTTCTTTTTATCAGCATTTTAATGTCTTTGTGTTAAAAGAGCTTTTTTGAAAAAGTAGGGCACATTTTGACAGCGGTTAGTGTTACCTCTCATGACAGCCTTGATATCTTTCATTGAACCTCCATGTTGGTTAAGTAGAGCAAGTACTCGTTGTTTTATCTGTGAAAAGTCAACGTCAAAATAAGAATCTGCTACAAAGCACAACACAACATTTCTGATCACTCTTTTTCCTCAAACGAATTATTGAAGAGTAAAATACAAAATACAAAGGTCCCTGTATTAAGCGGTCACCTTCCGGACTTTACCTGGTGCTGTTCCGCTTAATAGAGAGGTTCGGTTTACAGTAAATATGAGAAGAAGATTTCGGTTCAATAAAGGGTCTCCTCTCAATAAGGGATCAAATTAATATAGGTATCACTGTGCTTGGCTTCCATGTTGGATGTCATAAATCCAACATGGCGGCTATGACGTTTCATGGACACTAAGAATGAATGAAAATAGTGGAATAGACCTTATTTGTCGTGCCTTGCAATATTTTCCGATTACAGACCACGTGCTATTCTATTGTTATTCTTAATTATGGCGAACAATTTGAATATCTATTGTTCTGCACTGACTGAGACTGACTAGCCTCGTGTTTACATGGAAACATAAAAGCATTTTCAAATGTATGAGACGCTAGCCAGTCGCTGGTCAGTGTAGAACAATAAATATTCAAATTGGTCGCCATATTTCGAGTCCGTGCAAAAGAAGACACATCATTAATATGGATACAACTCAAACAAAGAATCTTATTCTTCATAAGGGAATGACGTATGGCCTGAAATGGAAATATAGCACCAATACAATATGAAAATGTCTATTGATGAAAAGTAGTACTAGTTTTTAGGGAGTTGTTTTTATTTACCGATGGTACACCCGAACAACAAGCTTCCAACATGACGCAGTCAATCAGCTGCAGTGTAAAGAGACCAGCATCCAGTCTCTTGAGGTAAAACATGTCTTCTGTTTCCTCATCTATTTCTTCGCCCTCCTCAACGAGTTTCTTCAACATAAGAAAGAAAAATCAATGTTCTACAGATTTCGTATAGGTGAGTTTTTAAAGTATTGCTGGTTTTCACAGTGACCATCTTATTTGCCCTTACTTGAACTGCACACAAGATTTATCATCAGCATCCACTTTTGCCATGTCAGCCAAGATGGCAGCCATGTCTTTTGTCATTTTATTGTCATGGGAATGAATGAAAACCAGTAACCCTCAAGTAAATGAGGTCACACAAAAAACTGGCTGAATTAACATACCAAAAAAGAACAAATTATTTTGTGAAATTCAGCCTATACATGGCGGCTATGAAAACCATGCAGCAACGCCTGTCAACAGTGCGAGCGGATTGAGCTGTTCCGTGCCGAGATAGGAGCAATTTGCATCTCATTGGTTGCGAACATAATGTTGTGCAGGTTGTGTTCAAATGATGAAACTTGTGCATAACGCTACAAAATTATCCAGTCTACTTCTGAAACGTTGCGCCCTACGGTCGAGAAGCTAGACACAAGAAACAATTCCATTGCGCGAAACAGTTTCGCAGTGTTTCCAGAGCCTTGAATGTCCCCGTGGAAAGACTTCATTATGAAAATATGATCTATTGTTACCTCTTTTTCTCTTTCTATCTTCTCATCACAGTCATGCACTTTTTTATGATATTTGAAATGAAGTTCCATCAGTCTGTCTATCTTGATGTGATCACCTTCTACAAACTTCTGCACCAAACGATTTCTTAAGTTCCCCGAAAGATTCCTGAATAAGGATGCTAGAATAGATAAAGTGTGCTCTGGAAAGAAAAAGAAAGATAATGATTCGTTACTTTTTCTCTGTTCTTCCTGGTTCTGCTATCTTTTTTATTCCTTCTTCGCTTCCCTCTGTCAATGCTTTTTTATCTGCCTGTTTCTCACTTTTCATTCCCATTTCCATCCTTTCTTCCTTCCTTCCTGACTTTAAGCACTGTTTTCCTTGCCTATCTAAAATGTTTCTTTCTTCAGATTAACTGTTAAAACATTTTCGCTTCAATGATACCCAGACCTGGACAGAAAGCGCCACAAACTCTTAATCCTCACCTTCAAACTGTTCTTCTGATACTCCTGTCTTTTTGTTGGATTTGGGAGGCTAAGAAAAAGACATACATTCGTTATTTACATGCAAATACTTTGGTCTTCTAACCCATCTATCTCAATCTCAAGGGTAACAAGGTACAAGACAATCACGAGAGCCATGCTATCTATGCCTTGAATTTAGGATTCATTTACCACTCTACGGACTGTAGTTACAAATGTTAGTTGGTTTTTGGTTACCAATCAAGTGTTTTTACCTTCATAAAGAGAGGAAACAGACATCTGAGTCCCAAGAACTCAATAAACTTCTGGCAGTTCTCTATTCCTTCCAGGCCCTGCATTGCATAATCCAGAACTTTCAATGCACTTTTTCTAGACATCTTCTTCTCTCTATTAATTCAAGCAACATGAATGGAGTAAATGATATTTTGGCTATAAGGACAGATGCTTTTGAAACTATTTAGCCTAAAGTTTCAAAGTTTCACACAATAAATGGCATTAAATATAAAATCGATAATTTCATAAGGATTTGATGGGAAAATGCCAGCCAGCATTCACATGTTCTCATACAAATCCTTATGAACGTTATCCCATTGATGACATCATTATTCACTGATGGAATATAGAACTTATTTGTGAGGTCAGACAGTCATGTAGTTTATCTTCTTACTTGTTCTGTATTTTGATATAAACTCTCTGGGAGCCGTAGAGCACTCGCAATTAAGCAAAAGAAACACTCAGCTATGCCTCGTGTTCCTAAGCTTGCTACTCTCATGTTCATGCTCTACAGCTCCCAGCATGATTACAGTATATCACACTCTACAGATATAAGCATACTTATTTTATATAAATCTAATCCAAAATAAAACACATTCAAATGGATGATCTGCAAAAGTTTGTATACATGTATATTGCTTATAACCGTACAGCTGTACCTTAGCATAAGTATCATCAACTGAAGTCCTTCTCCTTTCAAGAACAGGTCTTTATTTGGGTTGTACATTAATGCTGAACACAAGCAGTTAAAGAGGTTTTCCATATACTCTAGTTCATCAGAGGCAGTTGGATCATAACGCTTGTACAACTGAAACATAGAAAGAATATTATTGGTTTTTACCATTTTCACAATTTCCCCTCCCCCCCCCCCCCCCCCCCATATCATTTGCATAAGCTTTACAGTTTTTTTGACATCTTGTAGCTTTTTAAAATATCTTTGGGTTTTCCATCAATTAACAAATCACTTACTGTACTTAAACCTTTGTGAATTTAACTGATTGCAGCAGAATCAAAAGACAATAAAATATGTTTTTTTTCTAATGTGCAGAAACATAAGAGGTGCTGACATTTACATGTAATCCTGAAGAGAAAATCTTAAACATTAACTTACCGATAAACTCTGTAGCAAAGTATCAATTCCATTTGATTCTCCCAATAACTGTCTGTTCTCTGATAATAAGATAAAAGATAAGCAAATAAATGAGAGCAAGTGAGAGGGTTCATAAGAGAGATAGAAAGGTTGAAGTGTTGGGAAGGGCTGGGGCAGTATAATAATGAGAAATAAAGGTGCTTGCTTTTTCTATGCCCCATTCAGTAATAGACCCCTTGCACGTGACGTCAAAGCAACTCAATTTGGAGGACAAAACAAAAGTATTTCAATCACCTGGGAATTGGAAACATATTGTTATGTGCTCTTAATGGAGCTGCATACTGGCGTGCTGCAAGAGGTCTATGAATATAGCAAACAGGAAGTGATATACATGTAAGTAGTGCGAAGAGGAATAGGACCCATGGGCAAGTGCTTCTCATACATCTGCACAATGAGTAGTTTTGGAGCAAGGAAAAAGGTTTTTTAATTTTGCTTTATTTTTTACATATCTGAAAAAAAATTGTTGTGATTTTCAATGCTGTCTTTTTTCACATTCCTTTACACATAACACACATAGATGGCATCAGCTGCAGTGGTTTGTTAACCAATAAAGCACAGTTAATTGACAAATCAGAGTCCATCTACTATTTAAGTTTAACTGCAAACAACATGAAATGGTAATTTGTATCTTGCAAGGAAAGTCACCTTTTAATAATACTTCAAACCAGAGAAGGAAAGAGTTCTCAAATTGAAATCAGAAAAGACGGTACTTTTACATGACTCAGTTATTAGAGGAGTACAAAGTAGGAAGCTCTGCTAGGAGGAGAGTAAGATAGTAAAGATTGATCTACGAACCTTCTGTATTTTGTAATAATATAGATAATATTTCACTGCTGTACAACTTGTTTGCATTAAATGCAGGTTTTTGCTGTTGACAAGAAAATATATGATAAATAAAACTCTTTTTCGGATTGTTTGTAGTGAATGCTTTATACACATAGCATGTTCACACAATTTCAATTTCAATTCCCTCATGTTTTATCACACCAAGGTATTGCAGGATATCAAGATAATGGTGATTCATCTAGCCCTGTTTTCATACCACATGCATCACAACAAACTCCATGTGGTTAGTGGTGAGTATAATATTATTATTATATCATAAATAAGATAGAAAAATATGAGGGAAACGTACCTTGAGTCTTCTTATGATCCATCCTATCAGCCCTTGCTCACCAGCTATTTGACATATTGTATCTCGCAGCTCTGTCATATTTTCGATTATACCTATAAGGGGGCAAGTAATACACTAGTTTAAGTTAATAAAGGGTAAAGGATGTGTGCATGAGGGTCATAATTTTTGAGGGTCAAACTGTAAGATAACTTATGGCTAAATGTATTTACACTTGTTAATAAAATAAAGTTTGCTGTAGCATAATGTCTCTTGATAACAGTAATGTTGAAGAAATAAATAACTAAAAATATTTAGCAGTCACTACGCTAGCTATTATTCTAAACCACTGACTTTCAGAAGAATTCAGAATTCAGAAATTGATTTTTGCAGAGGAAGGAAAAACAGATCACCTGGAAAATCCCTTGATGGACAGGAGAGAATTGAGAAGCAGCTCTACTGACACACTCCTGGTTTGGGAATTGCTGTCGGGTTGCATTGCTGAGAGCTGAGCTCTCATTCCTATGTATGCCTACTGTGAGTGCTGATAAACATGGATAAAACACTTTGGTGAAGGGGTTTATAGAGAAAAGTAAGATATATTACAGCAACATACTTAATGAGTTGTATACTCCATCACTCTCTTCTTTGACTGTTTCTTCAAGTCTTTCTAGATTCTGAACCAACAAGGCTATCACTTGACCTTCAAGCTTTGAATGAGAGATTTAAGAAGCACTAAATTACTAAGAATGTTTCCTTATCCTAGCATAGACCCTTTCTGACATAGCAAAAAAAGGTTTATTCTGGTGTAGCTTGTATATCTTTTGTTAATCATACAGTACAATATGTACTTTACATGATGTTGTTTGTACCCAAGCTATAACCAAAATGAATCTTTAATTACTGAACTGAGCAAAGGTCTATTAGTTATAAGATTTCAACTAATATATCTGATGTAAAAAGTTTTACCAAGGCATCAATTAGTGCTGTTGCTCCTTCTTCGCTTTCATTTAATGTATCAACATCTGTCATTTCTTGTAGAAGATCGATAACATTAACTGCTATGTCTGAAGAAGTTAATAAATTTGGTGTAAAGGATAATAATAGGCAACAAAAAGGTAATGAAATGTGAAAAATGGTTATAGACATGCTATTTAGTTTTACTTTGATTCTCAGTCATGCAACCAACTAGACCATCATCACAAACAAAAAGTTGAGTTTGGGTGGACGTTAATCATTGGGTTTCTATTGTTTCTACACCAGGAGGCTGGCATGAATACTCATACATGAACATGTGCAAAAACTGTTGCCCTTATTGGATATATTTTCTCAAAAATGTCACAGGATTCCAGCTCCGAATCTGAAATGCTTGCCTACAAAGCTATTGCTATGACTATGATTTGAGTTTCTTCAAGATCATGTAAGCCAATACTGATAGCTTTGCAGTAAAGCATTTGATATTTGAAGTTAGAATCCTTAGACATGTTTAAGAAATTCTTTCGATTGACCTTCACCAAACTTTTTGGTTGTAATTTAGGTCTCAGTTGGTCAAGTGTGACTGGGAATCACCAGTAAACAGTGCTCTTACACCCTCTGCCCAATAGGCCTTTTGTAACAAACAGTCACATGCTGATATATGACTTTACTGAAGAATTGATTTAGCTCAAGTTCCTTTAGGGAAGGCTCTGCTAGATCTTGTATCTTGAAATTGAAAGTATCTTATGAGGGAAAAAAAGTATTTTTGAAAAGGTTTTGGATGCGACGTTAGTAATCCAGCCAAAAATCTTTCAATGAAGGAATTCCAAATGTTTTTGCCATCCAGTAAAAATGACTTTGACTTGTCAATCTATTGTAAAAGGCCTATTACAACCTACCACTGACATCTTTGACGACATCTAGTCAGTCAGACTTGTTTGAATTGTCTGAATGTACAATTATTTTTGTTGCTGATGCTTGGTTGAATCATTCAGTTTTCCTGGTACCCAATGAAGGGTCAATCCATTTTTAGATTACATCATTATACTGTCAGAGATTTTATACTGTTACACTAAACACATATTCTTTGTGATATGTTACAGCATTAAACACAAGACATACTGCAAGTGATCAAAGGATACCAGTATTTTCATGACTCAGTAGACCTAGCATAGTATTGACTGCATTCAATTCTAATATGTGGTGATATAATTCAGGTGCTGTTGCTATGATATGAAGCTTCTGAATCTCGTCATTTAAATCCAGCTCTGACTCCATGAATCTGTTAAGTCAAGAATTTAATACAATAAACAATTGAGTGCTTGAATGTGAAGCTGCGTGGGGGAAAATGTATTGTCCCAGACAACATGGCTGTTGCACGAGAAAGGGCCATTATTATAAACATTCATGTAAAGGAGATATTTTTAGTCCAACGAAGGGCTAGTGTCCAAAATGTCAGTTTTTTCATCTTTTCATGGTGTATGATTTACTGGTAACCTTTTATCATTACTGTTTCATTAGAAACACCAACGTAGCTCACACTAGTTTTTAGCTAATTATCTCTTCTAAAGGAGATATTGGTATTCTCAAGCACAATCATTGGTAAAGTTACATGATCTTACTTTTCAGGGAGGTCTGGGTATTTTACTCTCATTTCCTGGTTCTTGGTGACTCGCTTTTCAAATGACAACAACATTCTTTTTAATGTGCTTACATCTAAAGTTTCAACCTGGAAATAAAAACAACAAATTCCATCAAACTTCCATGTAAAACAATATGAGGTGTCAAATGTAATGTTTGGCTGGAACTTAGGCTTACGGCTTTTAATGTTCAAATCATTGTTACCATTGCAAATTACCCTTGACATTCAAAATATTGTACCATGCCTGTAGTTTACTGCATATGACAAAGTAATGTAATTTGTTGAGTATGTGCGTATGCATAAGATCCAGCTCTTGAATAAAGTGTTTGCCAGAAGCACAACATAAGTTGCCTTTTCCTCTAATTCCATTAAATAACACAATGCTAAATAAAAAGGATGTAGGGATAAAATCCAACCTGCCCCTCTCTCTCCATGGCCTGTACTTAGACTTGAGGCTTAAAGAGACTGTAAGCCAAGCTCTTAATCCATTTACATTGAGTTCTTAGCTGAAGAACACTTGCTTTGTGCTATAAATGTATACTCTGTTATAACAAGAGAATGGGAAATACATATAGAAACTACATTTCATTGAGAAATTATCAACCTCCGGTCATCCTTATCTCAGTCATAGATTTAGTTCGTTTTTGCTATTAACTGACTTCATACCTCAGGCTCATTATCGACCATTTCAAGTATCCTTTCTCTCTCCTCATCTGTCAATCCTGTACCCTTTGCCATAAACTGTGCTTCTACTTCAGACATCTTTTGTTTCCGAGAGATCCGTTCATCTTCTTCATCCTCTTTCTTTCTTTTTGTCCCTTTATCAGGCTGTAAATGAATGAGAATACAATAGAATTGTTTTATTTGAAAATCTTCCAGTTCTGTACTTTCTCGAAAACAGACAGACAGGCAGTCAGCAAGCATCACTTTAATGCTACAACGTATAAAACACAGTTGGTGTTTGAAATATCTCAGGAGTCAAGTTTAACGACTCTAGTAGTTAGTCGAATATTGCTTCAAGGAATTCACATCCTTAGAACTTCGTGGCTTCTTCCGTCTTAAAAATCAACCATCCATCTAACCTTAATTATTTGACTATGGGATGATATTAGTCCAAGGTTTATAATCTGCAATCTATTCAGTGTTTAATACCCTCCTAAAACGACAAATACAAACTAAATACATTGACACATTAATAAAAGTTGATTGATAGATTGGATTTCTTTTTATAAGAACTTTACTACAAGAACACGTGAACACTCTCCTGACAGGTGAACATTTACACGTCCATAAAATAAATCCCTTGATTCCGATCACTAAATGATTTGCACGTGCTACTTACCTGGAAAGATATTAACTCCCCTACATCCATTTTTCTTCTGTTACACCACCATAAGATGTAAATAAGACAAAAAATTCCAAACTTTTTTTTACAAACTTCAACTTTATTTTGCTTTACTAGGTACCAATCTACCTCGATCTATTGCGCAGATTAGATTCCGCGCGTATTTTATGGCGATTATCAGCTGACTGATACCCTGCGGACTCATCATGGGAAAAAAAGTGAAAGAAGTTGGAAAAGCGACGGAATTTTTACTAAAATGGCAGCTATTTCTAAGACACCCAAGCTTCACAGGCCTCATATTCCACATGGACACGTCCTTGTTAACGAAAAATGGCATGGAAGTGACATTGTTAGAGCGATTCAAGGTTTGTAACTCGAGTTGGATATTTTCGCGCCAAAATTTGAATGAAAGAAGGAGGGAACACTAGTTACAAGGTAGTGAAGTGGATAACTCGAATTTCTATGCTCAGTGTGGAATTAGCTCGTAAGGAAAATTGTTTTTAATGCTAAATTCGAAATTATATATTTTCCTTCAGGTAAGAATGTATTTTGATTCTTAAACGACCAAACACAGTACAGGATATCATTTAAGGTTTATGCCAAAGGATATTTGGGCATATATTTTCTTCTATAGAACGCATTATGATAACAGTATGGATATGGGTTATTTACATATACATGTAGTAAGATTATCTATCGGTTCAAGGTTAGTATGCACCTATCAATGTAAGTCCCATGGGGGTGGGGGATATTCGTGCAAGGGGTAGGGTATGACAAAACTGCCCCAAGTTGGGAAAAGAATTGTCAATCAAATGGCATAAAATTTTCCTATCCAGGGCAAGATTAAGCTTATATTTGATGAAAATACAAAGAGGTCAGTAACCTATGCAGAAAAATTCGTAATTATCATGACCACAAATACTTAAATAGCAAAGTTTTTCATATGATTGAAAAAAAACAAAATCATACTGTATGTTACATGTAAATAGCATTTATGGTTTTCATTTCTTCAGTTTCTGGTATATTCCATGGCTGACACAATTTTCCTGATAAATTGCCTTTACCTGCTTACCACAGGCCTCCCAAAACTCTCAGCCCACAGGACAGAGTCTCAAAGTCTGTTATCAAACTCCCAACCTATGGGCACATGTTTGCTATTAAATCCCCACCGCTTGTCCAAATACAGTATCGTCCCACCATGGGACTTACATTGATTGGTGCTTTTCTATTAGTTGAAGCTTTAAAAACAGTACCACAGGAAGCCCAATTTTTAATTATTTTGTGTTTCAGAACAACATGTCAAAGTGTTGTATGATGATAGTATGGGCATGGCAGACTTCTATGCATCTAATGATATAGCCATTGTATACCTGACTGAAGCTGATTTGATAGGTGGTCTAGATTATAAAGCAAAGATTCTCAAGATCTCTAAGGTATTTTTTTAATAAGTTAATGAAGGTCCTTAAAATATCCTTATGCTGCCTCTCTTGGGGTGACTATTATCAGGAGAATAAACCTAGTGGTTGGACAATATGTGCTGTGTCCAGAATCGTGGATTAGCAGAATGATTGATAAGTGTCGAAAAGCATTCAACATGTGTGATAAATGTTTTTCCACACATTGATGTTTTTCTTTTTGTAGAAAGCTACTCTCATGCCCTGCATTGCTGGTGTTACTGAGGAGGAATGTTTTTAAGACACCCCCCTACCCCCCAGAAATTCCAATTTTCTTCCATCCAAACTCTGTAATTTTGTTCTTTCCCCTACTCTTTGGAAATTCCAAATTCCTCTGTGGGGTGGATATGGATAATTTCTGAAACTACACATTTCTCATGGTCTTCTCTATCCATTACCACTGTCCCCATACTACTATAAACTCCTCTTGAATATAATGTTATTAACTGTTGTTAAATATTGATTATGTGTTCACAAATCATTATGTATTTAGACAGCACCTAAGGTACTTGTTATATCAGAGAGAACCCCTTTGAGTGAACAGTACTTTACTGGTCTTCAAAAATTTGTGGTAATTGAGAGATCTCTTGTTCTTCTTCCAATGACAAGTAACGTAGAAGCAGCAAAGATTATTGCACAAATGGTATGTGAGAAAAGCTTATAATAGCTGTTATAAATCTTGCATTCTCATATCTCACATTTGTCATCATTCCTATCCAAAATATTGACTATTCTAATGTATATTTTATGAAAATAAAATATATATTTGCAGTGTTGTGTGCAGATATAAAGCACGTGGAGGTGGGCAGAATTTGGAATAAGTTTTGAGCAGGACTCTGCTATAGCTCATGCTTCTCCTCACACTTTTCTTACCAATTCCTGCTTGCATTTTTTCTTATTTCTTCAGTATTTGAGTGGAATTTGTATGAGTGGGAAATGTGCAGCTGCTATATGACCTAGAGAAAAACAAATGTGTAAGGTTGTCACAGGTCATGAAGGTTCAAATTGCT
Source organism: Actinia equina (assembly GCA_011057435.1). NCBI lineage: Eukaryota > Metazoa > Cnidaria > Anthozoa > Actiniaria > Actiniidae > Actinia > Actinia equina. Next base: position 160,807 of record WHPX01001246.1, on the reverse strand, counting down.
ATGAAAGGTTGGGGTAAAGTACTTTATTCATGAGCCCCTTTCTCTGGAGAATTGGGCAAAAATTCCCTGCATTATTGAAGGAAAATAAATTACATTTACAGACTGTACCTGCATTTCTAGCCCCACACTTTCTGAAGAGAAGAGGTTCTGTTTCATTTTTTTAGACAAAGTCCTATTCCCATTCTGCTTTTGTGGAAAAATACTTCATTAATTTAATTTCCAATTTCCATGTCTGACCTCAGCATCAAAAACCAGTTATTTAATATTAAATACCAGTTATTTAACGACCCTTCAGGACTCACAGTAGTTTTTTTGTCACTTTTAACTTTTCCAGGTTAAACTTGAATACAAGCCTCAAGATAACCCATATCGTATCAAACTGAAACCACAGCCAGTAGACAAGGCATTATTAAACACAGTTCAAGCAATACCTGGAATTGGGGAAAAGAAAGCACTGGAGCTTCTCAAAAAATTCAAAAGTAAATGAGTGGCATGATAAACATGAGTGTGACTTTTCATATTTCTTATTCTTATTTAATTTTCTTATTAATAACATTTTTTTTGGATTTCTTAGGTATTGAGAATTTAAGTAAAGCAAAAATTGAGGTAAGTCCATTGTGTTGATCTTTCTTACAGCACGTTTCACGTATCTGCAACCTAATCAACTCCAGATGTCTGGCATTTTGGCTAATGGTATTTGGTATTTTGGTTTTTGGCATGATAAAAAAGGTAAATTATACACTGTGAAAAAGATGAAAAAACTTTCTGACACTTCGGACGCTAGTCCTTCATTAATTTACCTTTACATCAATACTGTTTCATTAGAGACACCAACGCAGCTCACACTAGTTTTTAGCTAGTTATGTCTTCTTATTACTAATACCCTACTGACAACCTACTGATACCCTACCAACAGCCTATTTATACTCTACTGAAAACCTACTGATACCCTACCAACACCCTACTGACAACCTACTGATGCCCTACTAACAACCTACTGTTACCCTACCAACAACCTACTGATACCCTACCAACAACCTACTGATGCCCTACTGATGCCCTACTGACAACCTACTGACAACCTACTGATACCCTACTAACAGCCTACTGACAACCTAATGATACCCTACCAACAACTTCCTTGTACCCTACCAACAACCTACTGATACCCTACCAACCTACTGACAACCAACTGACATCCTACTGATACCCTACCAATAACCTACTGACAACCTACTGATACCCTACTGACAGCCTACTCTTACCCTACCAACAACCTACTGATACCCTAGGGGTATGGGGAAAGCCTTGGCCTGTCTTTATGGCCTGATGTAGATCAGCCCAGAATGCTTCAGGGTATACTGCATGCCTTCAGTAGAGCAAAATCACTGTACTTGTATGTCAATAAATCTCTGAATTTTTTCTTTGCTCGTATTTATCTTAGGAAATGTCTCCTATTATTGGCAAATCAAGTGCTGTACATGTCAGGAAGTTTTTCCATCAGTCATTTCATAACAGTAAAAATGTGTCTTTAATTAAAAGGTAAAAATATTAAACAATAACTATGTTAATTATAAAGTATAATATTAAAATTCCTTTTAATTTGTAAATTCATAGGAATAAGTACAATCATGTAAATACAAAGACTGATTCCATATTAAAATATAATTTGTAAATAAATTGTTAAAGGTGTTACTGGAAATGCTTAATAATATTAGATCTTTAAAGTTTGAGCAAAGTGTTTTCCTATTTTAGACATCATCCCATTAGGAATAGGGCATTTTTTGTTTGAGTCACATTCATGGTGCATCTTAATGATGGAAAACAAAGAGTGTGACTCTTAAAAGATTGGCATAAAGTTTAAAATAGGAAATCATTACCAATGCATGCTTACACTGTAATAGGTCTATTGATAACCCTTGATATAACCTATTAGTAAGTAATTTCTCATAGGGGTGTGTCGACAGGTAGTTGAAGGTGAACAGGCTCCCCATATATTTATTCTCATCTTTTGTAATAGACTAATACTACAAAATAATAGTGAATGTATAGCTAGTAGATTGTAAGCTTTATTCTTATAAAGCTCTTGAACGATCACAACTGTTTGGGCAACAAGTGTTAGTCAAATATTATATTAAGTAACAGGTGGTTCGTACATGGAAGGGTGCTCCAGACGACAAAATACACAGAACTTATTGTTGTCTGCTTCTTCTAGCTGTGCAATAGAAAATGGTTTGCTGCAACTCTGGCACTGTAAAAAAGAGACATTCATAGACTTACTTTTGCTTTATGCTTTATCAATAGAGAATTAAAAAACCCAGGCTTACAGTCAGTATTTACTGCAGGTTAGTAAAATTTTAGCTAATATACTATAAGTTTAGTAAAATCATAGACTATAGGTTAGTAAAATTCTAGCTTAATAATATATACATTTTATAGTCTAATATAGTTAGAATACATCACCTCCCATGAAAATAACAGAGCGAAACAGGCATGGCTGCCATGTTGGATGACATAAGAGATTTAACCAAAAATACTGCTTAGGGTATCTCTTTATTAATAGTTAAACCTACACGGTGGCTATGAAGTCCCATGCAGCTCACGATATAGAAAAGGTTATATTGGGACTGTGTTATCGTAGAAATCATGCATTTTTGATTTATTCAACCTCTTAATGTGTCTCAAGGCTTGCTTTGATTTCCCTTCCACATTTTCCCCACTTCTATCTTTACATCTACTAGTTTGCATTTTCAAAGCAAAGTAAATAAAAAAGTACATCACTTCATAGGCAATCAAATGTAAATCTCCTTAGTTTATGTATAAGTGATAGTAACACCAGAATTTAATGCTAACATACTTGCACAATGCGCAGTCCAATATTTTTCCTGTGTTCAAGTACCACTGGTATATCATCACTTGATTCAATGTTCCACAGTCGGACTGTCTTATCCTAATGACAAATAAAATAAGATAACAATATTCTCACTGTCTTGCGAGGGTACCACATAACCTGTGGCTAAAAAAAACTGCTGTGGCCACTAATTACATGAACAAATTGGAATTTTCAAGTATTGACTAAAATTTGGGTGGAAAACCAGAGAACCTGGAGAAAAACTCTCAAAGCACAGGAGCTAATGGACTTGAACCAATGATTAAAACAATTCTTGGATTGGAACCAATACAGCAGTGATAGGCAGTGTATTAGCAGCACACCCTATTTTTGATTCTCAAGTAGCAATGTCAATATAACAAAGGTTCATACATCATATTCTGACATAGCTGCAGTAGACCAGTGGCCCAAATGGCCAGTACCCCATATTCATTTAACAAGTTAGCCAGAAAGCAACACCAGAATATACCTCCAACATCTAACAATTATCATTAACTTTTGGAACATTAGTGGCAAATGTCAAAAATTGTTTTTCTATTAATTTAGGTTGCCATTAAAAGGAAGTCATATATTCTATAGAAAGCCAATAAGAATGCAGGATTGATGAGTTATTTTGCCAGATCACTAACCTTTGAGCATGATAACACCCATTTCTGGTCTTGACTGATGCTGCAATCATTCACCCATCCTGAATGACCCTAAAAATACCACATTTCATTTAGAATTCTGTTACTAACAGAACATATCTGATGCTAAGATTACATTTTTCAGTAACTCTTACTTACTTTTAATGCAAACTTTTGACATAGGTTATCCACATCCCAAATGACAAGGGTCTCGTCATATGATGATGACACCAAAGTTTTTCCTAAAAAAAAATTGATCAATGTTTTCTTTTGAAGAGACATGTAAACATACATGTACACATACTATATGAACCACACCTTGGCCTTTTCTGAAAATTACTTAAAAGCAATGGATTCATGGATTCAACCCATCCATTCAGTTAGTCCTTTCTATTACTTTTTCCACCTGTCTGTCCTTATATCCATTAGCTTCATCCTGTAATGTCTAATCTAACTACACCTACCATCCTTGCTGAATTGACAAGCACTGATAGACCCCTCATGGCCCTTTGATAGGGTCATTGGACCCTGGGTCCTGTAGACCCCTGTGGCCACGTCCCAAAGCTGGATATTTTTGTCCCATGATGCTGTTGCCAGTAAGTGTTCGTCACTTGAAAAACAGCATGACGAAATCACATTTATGTGTCCCCTGTAAAAAATATCAAAAACTCATTATGTAAGACATTATCTTGTGCAAGGCTGCAGTTTGTAAACTTATTCATGCAAGTTTCAATGGCACATTTTGAATTATTGTTCATTACTTACCCAAGTTTTAAAGTGATGTTATTATTACTGGTCTTAAATGTGCGCATATCGGTAATTTTAGTTGTCTTGTCCATTGATGTGGAGCAAATACGGTTCTCAAAAGGTGAAAAGCGACAACATGTTACTGTACTCTTGTGATCTGTAAGCAAAGATGTATAAAAACGTTTTAAGATTTCCAGATTGGGATAAGATAAAATTTAGAGAGTTTCACATGATCATTCATATTACTGTAACAAGGGAGCTTCCATCCTTGTTTCTTCTTTCCTCTTGAGCAACAGATAATTTGAAACTTGATTATTTTATTTATCATCACTCAAAATTTTTACTTTACTTTGTTGGACTTACTTATGAGTTTTTTAATCAAAGTGCCTTCCCTTGCATCCCATATACAGATAGCAAAATCCAAGTCAGTTCCAGTTACTAGGTACTTTCCATCGCTGGAAAAATGACAACTAGTGATGATTCCTTCATGAACCGCTTTCCACTAAAATTAAAGCATTCTTTAGTTAAGTCATAATACTCCTTGACCCCCTCCCCCCAAAAAAGCATAGCATTTGCTTTCTGTTTAAGTTAAATCATTCTAATGTAGTAAATATGGCCACTATTTTGAAGAAAAAAAACATGTCACAAACTGCTTTGTGTCCTGTCTGATCAATCTCTGGTTGGCATATGAATAACAGGGGCTTATGACTAAAGTACATTGCTATTGGCTGTTAAGGGGTGTAATTTTTCACTCACTTGTAGTCAAAATGATAGTATTATATAAGTCTTTTAGTGGCAAGGTAAATATTCCCCATAATCACTGAGCCTGAGAGGAATAATTGTTTTAGCATGAATAATTTTAGACTTAAATATCAGAGAAAAGTTACTTCCAATCTGGCAAACTTTGGAAAACCTCAGAATCACCACTTGAACAGTGATTATTGTCTCAGAATCACTTTTCGCTCGACTAATCATAGCATAAGAAACTGTATTACAACCTAAAACTATACTAAATAATAAAGATATCTTTCCTGGTAAACCCAAGATTTCTTAAATGAGTTTTTTTGTCTTGAAGTAAGTTTTTAATGAACCATGACTAGATATCAGAAATATTAATATTAGCTTGGAGCAATATGGTACTGGGTACATGTAGCTTATGGCTATTCTTAGGGTTGAGAGAAATAGATTGCCTTACCAAAATCTGTCCTGTCTCTGCCTCCCATACAATCAGATTCTTGTCCCATCCTCCTGATGCCAGCCTGGCAAAAAAATTGAAATGGGATGCACCAATGATTTATAATAATAAATAGTGATTATTTATTAATGGCCTACTTATATGTTATACTAAAGGGATAACTCTCCTCCATTTTTCCATTATGTTGGGATTGCTTGACAGTACATGTACTTCACTTTATTAATGGTTATCATGATTTCCAATAGTGGGTCAGTCCACACTGCCCTAAACGAATCATCTCTTCCACCCTTTCCAAGCATTTTAAACCCTGATGATACATGGAATTTTGCAAGAATTTTTTTAATTGATATTGAGTCCAAGCTTAGTACTGTATACCAAAACCAGAATGCTTCATAAACTTTCCTTTCCGAAAATTTATATATTTTTTAGATCATGTTAGCTTGGTCATAATTTTCCACTTCTCAGACCATGTTCTACTTTCTTGAGAATAAGATTCATGTGTCTTCTCATGCAAAACTAAGGATAAACATAATTTATGTTCAAGCTAAAAAGGGTCTATTAATGGTTGACTGTTCAAAAGAAAGTGTGCAAGGATTCTGATAGTGGTAATATTTGATACTCCTGTAAACAGTCTACTGAATGCATGCAGCCTTATTCTTACTTTCTATTTTCTGAATCTGGGCAACAACCTGTTATGAAAGATGAATGGCCGTTATATGTTTTTAGCTGGTTTCCAGTCACTGTGTCCTATATAAAACAAGATGAGAAAAAAGTATTTTTATGTTACATCCAATGCAAAATAGATTTTCTGATCAACATTATCCTTTGTACCGCTTATACATGATTATACTGTTGAATCACAGCTATAGTGTACTACCAATCAAATACATTTTTTAAATGTAATTTACAAATATGTCTCAAAAATCTTGCTTTTTTAATTGTGTGACTCATGAGTCTTGTCCTATGGTTGGTAGCCAAGCAAGCTCACCTATAAGTCAATGGACATTTCATAAAAATACTAATACAGGCGTATCATTCAACAGGAAACCCAGGCAGTATCAACTTTATGACTATACTATGGGAAAGAGTTTATGCCTCTGGGAGTGGTGGTAAGTACTTCTTGAGTCTATAGTTAGGCTTGAGCCTGGATTACACTTGCAATACAAGCATTTATGCATAATGCCATATTCAAGCACAGATAGTACCAATACTACATACATGTACACATACAATCATAAAACTTTCAAATTCTATCGAACCCTGAAACAACTCAGGGCTGATAAAAGTCAGGGCGCAGATACTGTAACTCACAGATGGAATCGTAATTTAGCAAGCCAGGTGTTGCTGAGGGAGAAAAATTGGAGAAAAATGAGTAAGAGACCTAAAATATTCTACTCACATTGATGCCAGGCCTACAAATTGAACCTGAGCTGCCAGAGGTGAGAGAATATTTGAATGGGTCAAATAATGGTCGGTACTATTTGTGCACTAGCATATTATGTTATTATGCTTGTGGTGCTTGCAATTATTGTAAAGACAACATCTTACCCATAATTTGATTGTCATATCATTGGATGACGTTATGATCTTGGAGTCATCAAAACAGAATTCACAGGAATTGACATCATCAGCATGACCTTTCATCACCTTGATCTTGACCTAAATGGAAAAGTCAAGATTATTATTCTTCAAAACTAAAATATTTGAAATATTTGAAGGAGCAGATGACCTTGAAAAAGATTTTGAAACCCGACCCTTGCACCGTGACAAAAACAAAAAAGTTTTGATCATTTTGCTTCAATCTAAAAATTCGATAAAATGCTAAGTAATATTTCAAAGCTGATATTTCAACTTGGAGTAACTGGAACAAAATTAATTCAGTCGTAGGACTGGATTAGTTTTGTTCCAGTTACTACAGACTGAATTCAGTCTTTTGATATGAATTTACCAGGTTTCAAGCACAGTAACATCATGTGACCCAAAAATGGGGTTTCCTCATGAATTATTAATGAGTATGAGAAGGTTAAGGAAACACCTTCGGGACCTTACCTGGCAGTCCGTTTAATGAAAGCTGTCCACTGAATAGAGGTTTGTATCATAGTAAATAGATTCGTTTCACTAAACATTATCTTTACAATTTAAGTTTTCAGGACTAGCTGTCCATTTAACGGCTATTTGTTTGTATGAATAGGTGTTAGATTTGAATGTGCTTATCGAAAGAAAAAAAGAAAAAAAAACAGCAACAAAAATTTAATAGCATTACATGAACTTACCAAAGTATGTATTAATATAGATAAATTCTAAGGATTTATATCTATTAATTGTCGATTAAACCGCAAACATATCACTCGTGGAAAATAAAAGTATGACAGTTTTATTTTTGCTCACCTGTGCGAGGGACTGGTGGACCCAAGTCGCTCCGTTTGAATCGTTTTGATTGGCATTTTTAATCTTTTTATCTCTAAGGCCCATCGTCATATGTTCAAAATTTAAGCTTTTCCTATTTTCCCATTTTTCTTGTTCAAACTAGAAAGAAGAAACATTTGACAAAGTTTGTTTACAACCCATCGTCAAGTCAACCTCGTCCGCCATCTTGAAATACAGCACAAAAAGGACTATGGGTAAACACCGTAAAGGACTGGTACTCAAAGATGGAAAAATTGAATTGGAATTTTGGAAATTGGATTTACGAATGGATAAAAGGAAATCGGGATTATGATACGGAATAGATGTGCGTAGCAAGATTGAAGGTAAAATAAGTTGTACATATGTATTTTTAGAATCATTATCATTATATCCTTACTGAATCATATTGTATATCATGAAAAGAATATGTATTTGTGTATGCAATGTAGTTAATACTGGTTATTTTGGTCACCTTACATTGAGTAAGTCGTTGCCAGTCATTTTTTGCGTTTTCTCAAAATAATATGTAGTTAATATAAAATACTATAACAAAAAAGTAATAGTTAAAATTTTTAAATTACAAAAATAAATAAATAAAACAACAACTAATATTAAGTTAAAATTTTAAATTTGTGGTCCCAATGTTTCATCATTTTTTTTTACATTCACATTCGAAAAAATCGGGACTAATGTCTACTCTTTCGAATTCGATTCCTATTGAGTTTTAAAGCGAAAGCTTTGCAGTTTTGAGGGCTTTATCTGGACAGATGAGTGGGTTATCAATGCTATTCACACAAATAGTTGTTAAAGTTTGTAAAGACTTTTTTCAGAAGATATTTTTTAAGACGATTTGATGCGTAATATAATGAACCTGTAGTCACAGAATTTCTATATGGAAACTCTGAAGCGTCGGGTTCATTTGGTTTTTCAGTTTTGTTTCACCAACATTTATTAAGTGGCAAGAAACAGGTTTTCTAGATGATAAGTTACAAACCAGTTATATCAGTGAGAGAAGGTGATTCACATGTTTCTTATTTTGGTATGGAAACGATGAATTGCCTGGTTCATTTAGTCTTTCAGTTTTTTTTTTTTTTTTACGCCAACATTCAGTAAGTGTCAAGTGAAGGGTTGATGATACGTTATCAAGATAAAGTTTCAAACGAGGAGATTCTTTGGAGGCGAGCAGGAGAAGAACCAGTGGCTCTACAAATAAGAAGAAGGAAATGGGGTTGGATCGGTCACACGCCAGCTTTGCCTAGAAACAGCTGAAGGAGAGATGCGTAGATGGAGCTGAGAGAGAGTGGTCGTAGTTGCAAACATATTGGTCGCTTATTATAGTATCTCGCAAACGTTTGTTCATTTGATCATACACCCGCTTTGAGAATATCATTTTTAGGGTAATTCCCGAAGCGGCTTTCCCACTATTGTAAGAAAACGTTGAAATGTTAATTTCTGCCGCTCCCATGGCACTTTTGGTCTATTTTAGTAGCAATAGGTGAGTTACTTACTGGCTTGTGTGGTTTCACATTGCTTATCATTAACTTTGTGTCGTTTTACTTCGACGCTTTCGTCATGCTAATGTACCATTTGATATGCTCAACCACACGCAATCGTGCATTAAGCTCGATTGTTGTCAAATGTTTGCCTGGTGAGTGGGTCTCTTATGGTAAAGATGCATCGATCTTGGGTAACTTGCATAAATTGCATGTCCAGTTTCGTGATTGTCTGGCATCGTTGTCTCGTCGATAAGCACAGTGGCGTAGTTAAATTCATGGTCAGAGTCTTCGAACTTAATTATGTGATTTTAGGAAATGTTTTGAGATAGTTGAGGACAATGCTAACGTCCCACACGCAAGTATGACGTGGTAAGGAGGGTAGAAATTCGAACACTTCCGTAAAGTTTTATATAACAACGGAAAGCGCTGATATAGCGGTATTAATTTCCTTTTTTTCTTTTTCTCATTCTTTCCTATTTTCTTTCTCCCATTCTGTCTACTTCAGTCGCTCCTTAAGATTTTTCTCCTTTCTTCAGTTCTTACTTTCTTTTTTTCGTTCTTCCTTTCTTACCTTATTTGTCAGTTTAGTTATGTTAGACGGACATGTGCGATCTTAAAATCGTCACACTACTTGTCCGTTTTTTAGTTGAATTCGAACTCCGCATAATTCTTTAAATAATATCTTTTACTTTAAAATCTTTAAAAAATTGTATGTGATCTCTCTTGTTTGAAAACAAATCGTTGCTGCTTTTCCTCAGAGTTCTATGAAACTATGCACAAAATCCTGGGTGGTTTCTTCTTCTTCTTCTTTTTACAAAGGTTCAGTCGTCTATGCTCAAGATTTGGATCGTTTCTTTCCTATCTTTTTTTGCTCAAGATCTCGAGGTCAAATTCTGGAAATAGAAATCGTGCCTCAAACGTATCAAATCTACCTCTAACATGTGTTAGCACCTCCAAAACGTACACAGATACTAACAAATTATAGAATCTTCTTGTCTTCTTTAATCGTACTTTTCTTGGTTCTTTTTGAGTCTACACGTGTCTACATGTATATAATATCTCATTACCATTTACGTCATTTTCACCACGTGACACTCTCCCCTGCTTTGAAAGGTCACCATTTTTAAAGCTTAGTGAGTCCTAGCGATACCTCCTTGATAATTACCGGGGTGATCAGTCCCAGCGCCATATCACTCCTCGCTCTTTCCACTCACTTTCTTGCTCCTGTGTCTAATTATCATACATAATTAATTTTCTGGTGGTTACAACACCCTAACATTTGCTATCTTATGATGCGTTACAAGAGAATTCATGATTTTTTTTTTTTTTTTTGATACTAAGTGTTCATAAGTGTTCCTATGTTTTTGTATATGACATGAGTATGTGAATATCTCTGCCGGCTATCCATAAGCCAAAGGTACAGTGTTCAACAGGTGCCAAGGAGGATTCACTGGGTGCCAAGGTAATCCGCAGTACTGCATCTGGTAAATGCCGTGGTTATACTGGAGTGGCAGGCTTGGGGGATATACCATTTGTTGGTATGGTGGTATTTGCACACTGTGAACCTGGTTGAACCCATACCGTTCAGGTGGAGCACGTGCTCTTCGTGGGTACTGGTTACCTGTTCTTCCTATTCCATGCTCTGGTTCAGGTGGCGCCGTGGTCTCTACCTGATTTGCTGAGTTCTCTTGAACTGCATCGTGTTCCCCTGCAGGACGTTCCACTTCAGATCTCTCCCCCTCCAGTTGTAGAGAATCACCTTGTTCATCATGAATATCCTCAATGTCACTATCTGACATGTTAGAAGAGTCATCAGGTGATTCTGGTTCCTGTTGTATGGGGCTTTGTCGTGTTGGCTGTTGTTGGACGTGCTGTGCGGGTTCTAGGTAGTCGCAGGGAAAGAGCAGGTTTCGATGCAGGAGTCTCGAGTTACCCTCGCGGTCTTCTCGCTTCACTTCATACACCGGGCCCGTCCCCTTTCGGTTTACTACCACGTATACAGTATCTTCCCAGTACGAACGAAGCTTGGCTGGTCCCCCTCGAGGCGTGAGGTTTCGAACCAGTACACGGTCTCCTGCTTGAAGCTCCGTGTAGTTAAGTCGACGATCATAGTAATCTTTGCTCCTCTCGTTACACTTTGCTACATGCTTCCGGGCTATGTCGTATGCTGATTGCATCGTTGACTTCCATTGTTTAACGAATTCTCTTTGGTGGAGAGATGCACCTTCAACCTCTCTACCGATGATTAGGTCGATAGGTAATCTTGGCGTTCGGCCATAGAGCAAATAGAACGGCGAAAAACCTGTACTAGCATGTGGGGTACAATTATAGGCGTGGACAACTTTGTTAACGGAATCCTTCCACTTGCTTTTCTTGTCCTCTGGCAAGGTCCGCAGCATTCCCAGCAACGTTTGGTTGAAACGCTCTGTTTGTCCATTTCCTTGTGGATGGTATGGTGTAGTCCTGGCGTGTTTGATACCGCTTAACTTTTCCAGTTGCGAGAAGAGGTGGTTTTCGAATTCTTTCCCCTGGTCATGAAGAATTTTCGCTGGAAACCCAAAGCGTGGGATGAGATCGTTAAAGATTTTGTCAGCGACAGTCCTTGCAGACTTATTCTTTGTGGAGTACGCTTGAGCAAATCTTGTAAAGTGGTCAACGACGACTAATATGTACTCGAAGCCGCCGGCGCTCTTCTCCAGGTGAACAAAGTCAACAGAAATAAGTTCGAAGGGCGACGATGACGTCAGGTGTTGCATCGGGGCACGAGTCGGAAGTTGAGGACGACGCTGTTTGAGGCAGTGACATACCTTAGTGACGAAATGAGTTATGTCATCTTGCATCCCGGGCCAAAAGAACCGTTCCCTTGCCAGGCAAATCACTCGGTCTGCACCCAGATGACCCATTTCTTGGTGGAGTTCTTTGTAGACTAAAGAGCGCTTACAGTGAGGCAGGACCAGTTGATTATAATTTGTTGTTCGTCGACGTAACAGACCGTCGTCGCTCACCTCCAGCTTCGTCCATTCTCTCAGTAAAGCTCTTGTCGACCGCGATTCAGTCATTAACCTACGACGTGATGGGCGTCGTCCCACACGTTTCAGCTCCAAGACTCTGCTAATGGAGAGATCACTTTGTTGTGCCATCTTCAAGTCGCTAATTGTTATTCGGCTGCCATCAACATCTATCAATGATGGCTGATCCATGACATCAACCCGGTTTGTAACTGAAGCTATCCACGTGGTGTCTCCAGTTCCTAATGCTGTTACTCCAACAAGAGTTGCGTTGACTTCGTCACGTGATGTGGTGTTATTATAGCACGTGTCGAGTTGTCCCATGTCCATTGGCATTCGGCTTAAGGTATCAGCGACGGTGTTCGAACTTCCAGGGTGGTATTTTATGGTGAAATTAAAGTCCGTAAGCTCCCCGATCCAGCGGTGACCTGTAGCATTCAGTTTTGCAGTAGTCTGGACATAGGTCAGAGGGTTGTTATCTGTGTATACAGTAAACTTGGGTGCGTAATATAAGTAATCTCGAAAATGTTCACACACCGCCCACTTTAACGCCAAAAATTCGAGTTTTCCTGAGTGCATGTGATAGTTGGATTCCGCGGGTGTTAGAGTACGTGATGCGAAACCAATCGGTTTCAATTTACCGTCCTGCTCCTGGTATAATGCAGCTCCCAGACCATCTTTGGACGCATCTGTAAACAAGACGAAAGGGATGTTCCAGTCTGGGTAACTAAGGACCTGTGGTGACGTTAAAGAGTCAATAAGGCTGTTGAGAGCCTGTTGGTGTCGTTCTTCCCATTTAACCACAGTCGATGAGGCTGTACGGTCCTTTGTCTGTTTTGGCCCCTGCAAAAGCTCAAATAAACATTTCGCAGTTTGTGAGAAGTTAGGTACGTATTGCCGGTGATAACCTAACAGTCCTAACAGTTTTCTCACATCGGACACGGATGTTGGTTGACTCTTCTTTAGTGCGAGTACGGCTTTGATGTGAGTAGGATCAGGTCGATGCCCGTCCGCCGACACGATTCGACCGAGACACGTCACCTCTCTTTTGAACATTCTACACTTCCTAGGCTTCAGTTTCACGCCATGTTCGCGGAGACGGCGCAAAACGAGGCGAATATGCTCCACATGTTCCTCAAATGAGCTGCTAAAAACGATAACATCGTCAATATAGGGGATACAGATTTCATCCCTGAGTCCCGTTAAACAATGTTCCATAAATCTTTGATACTCGGCTGGGGCGTTTTTCAGGCCAAATGGGATTCGAACCCATTCGTACAAGCCCCAGGGGCTAACAAAAGCCGTAAGATGTCTTGACTCTTCTGAAATAAAGCCCTGGTGGTAAGCTTTTCCTTGGTCTAGCATGCTGAACCACTGGTTACCACCTAAGCTTTCCAGGATTTCTTGTACGCGTGGAAGTGGATGTCGATCTGAAAAAGTTTTCTTATTAAGCTCACGAAAGTCTACGCATAAGCGAAGATCACCGTCCTTCTTTCTGACGCAAACTACTGGCGAAGAAAATGATGACCTGGATTGGCGAATCCATCCCTTATTTAACAAATCCTCAATATAGTTTTTGACTTCTGCGTACAATGGTCTTGGGATCCTAGAATATCCTCGATTCACTGGGTCGTTAGCCGTCAGGTGAAGATTCATTTGCAACTCTGGTATGCAGCCGATGTCTGCATCTTCTTTGGAAAATGATTCCTCCTCTTCAATTAGCATTTTTGTAGCTAACGTTTTTTGTTCTTCCGTGAGATCTCCGAGATCAATCTCCGATAGTGGGCCAGTTAAGATAGCTTGCTCGTCACAATTTGATTTCAAGATGTCCGACACTGAACTAGATTTAGCTGAACTGTTGTCCGCTCTAATACCATTAACACCGGACCGACGTACATTTTTCTCTTCTGCGAGTTTAACTTCAACGGGCGTTACCGAGCGTACAAGGTGTAGTTTGCCTAGTACAGTTCTGCTTTTCAGGAAGATATCATGTTTAGAGTTATTCTTTACTTCAACTTCTACTCGACAAGACTTCCCGCGTTTTAAGTTCACGATAGTCTCATTAATTTCAAGACCGGAATGGATTGTCCCGTCCACTTCCGGTTCAAACAAAGCTGGTGCATTGACATCAAGACTTCCGGTATTTGCACGACAGGTTACAAGTACTGTTTGATTCATCGGAATAATAATATCTTGTTTAACAGTTTTCAGGTTACACAGTTCCGTTTGGCTAGTAGATTGTATAAAGTCAATAAGTCCCGCAACATTTTTACTTGCATTTCCAATGAATGAAGAAGATAACACAGAATTCAAGATATTTACATCAGTTCCATTTTGACTAACAAAGTTATTAACGACTTCTTCGATTATATTAAATCCAATGATAGGCAAATCAAGAGGTTTTTGTGATACCAGAAATGGTGTAGCTACATGGCAGGAATCGTTCGAATCATTCAGTTCAAAATCAATCTCTACCCATCCCACAAATGGAAATTGGGTTCCGTTAGCGGCTTTTAAGTCTAGTTTTGCATCACCAATAAGTTCTGACAATGGACGTATTTCTGCTGTCGGATAATTGGTTATCACAAAATCTTTTGACACTACAGACACTTGGGCACCAGTATCCCACAGTGCGTTACAAGGTACATTATTCAAAGAGCAAGAAATTGTGCACTTACTTCCAACCAGTTTAATCAGTGATGTCCGTTGCTTTGGTGTTAGATGACTGACGAATATTCCACTTTCCCACTCGGCGTCTTCTTCATTACTCGCTATCGTAGAATATTGGGACACGTCAATATCTGCTACTCCCTGTCCCTCGGTGGCAGCAGATGTCCGTTTCCCTGGTTACGCTGTTTACATCCACGAGCCAAATGGTCGCTCGAACCACATTTGAAGCAATGGTTACATTGGCTGATGTTTCTTTGTTCGCAATCCTTACATGTTTTTCTTCTTCTTTGATGTTCTTTCGCTGGCTTATCATTGTTAGGCGACGCACTAGATTTTGACTGTTCTTGGACCTTGGCATTTAACTCGGCTATTTGCGCCTGCAACGCTTCAAGAGTTGACATAACCTTTGACATTTCTCTGGCTGATTTTTGGCTGTTGTCATTTATTGAAGACACAGTTACTTTGTTTCCCGTGCGACTTGTGTTGAACTTTAGTTGCCTCTCTCCCTCCACGGAAACTATTTTATTGAGTGTCTCCATGAGTTCCTCGTCGCTGGATTCGCCAGTTTGAAGAACAAATCTGAATTTGTTGCGAACAGTCTCGTCACGCAAGCCAATTTCAAGTGCATGAGTAAACAGAGATTGTACCAAAGTTGCATCGTATTTCAGTGAGTCGTCAGCTTTAGATGCGAAGATTATTCTTTCCCTCAGTGAAAGCGCTCGTAGCAGAAAGTCTTGTGGGCTTTCTTTTGGGTCTTGTACTAGATTTGTTAACTCCTGGTATAGTTCCGTTGACGATTTCTCCCGGTAGTGTACCCTGATGATCTGACGAAGCTTTTGTAATGTGATCTCTGTCATCATTTCTAAATAGCCTTTCAGCTTCGAATTCGGGCTTATTGCTCGAATGACTGCATCGACTATCTCGTTCTCCTTATGTCCCCTCATTAAAGCATTGTCTATTTGTCGCATTAGTCCAACAAACGATACTCTGTCCTTACTGTCCCCTCCAATCGTTCCGGCTATTTTAAAATCTCTCCTCAGGTTTAAATTGAGTAATTCTCTCATGGCATTGTTTACACTATCCTGAGTCATTGGCGTTGACGCATTAGCAACGTTGGAATTGGTGATTTCCTTCGCGCTGTCTCCAGCTGCTAGTGGCGTTTCTTTAGATACAGAATTGGTGTTTTCCTTCACGATGTCTTCAGCTGCTAGTGGTGTTTCTTTAGATACAGACTGCTCATTTTGAATCTCAGCATGTGTATTTGATTCCTGAGTATTGCTCGCTGCAACATCCACGTTACTCACGTTTTCGGACACGATCCCCCACACATCGTTTAGGAATTTTTGCAGGTCGTCTCCTTCAAATTCCTCGGTGCCCAACTCGAATCGTTCCCTCAGCTTCTTAACTTTATATCGGCGACTCGGTTGGCCGCTGATATCCACTTTAAGAAACTCCCCAAGCGTTGCGAGTTGATCCGCGTTCAGTGTGTATAGCTTCTCCTCGATCTTAAGCTCTAATTCCTCCATAGTGAATGTGTCCGATGATCAATCCTTATATAAATGGTTTCCAATACGTCTGAGCCCCCAAAAATATGTTAGCACCTCCAAAACGTACACAGATACTAACAAATTATAGAATCTTCTTGTCTTCTTTAATCGTACTTTTCTTGGTTCTTTTTGAGTCTACACGTGTCTACATGTATATAATATCTCATTACCATTTACGTCATTTTCACCACGTGACACATGCAGTGTCCACCCTAGCCTGCGTGACGACCCTAGCCTGCGTGACGACCCTAGCCTGCGTGACGACCCTAAGAACGGCTGCAATGGAGGCTATGTCCACCCTGGAACTTCTCATCGATTTAAAATCAATTCCTTTTCTAATAATCGCGTTAACGTCTTGATTAAAACAGACCTCTCTTGACTTGCTAAACAAGAAAATAATCCACCCACATGAAAGCAAACAGTTGACAATAGTTTGAAATAAAAAAGGTCGGATAAATAAAATTTAATTTAAATTTTTTTGCAAGCACCAGGTGGGCAAATAAAGTTTTTGCGAAAATAAAGTGTGAAAGCTTCAAAGACAAACGTTCAAAATAAAATTGCTTTAAAACGCTTTCCAGTAGGGAATATGGGTATATGGTATATATATCAGAGAGATCGTGAGTTTGCTTCTTTAGATCATTAAAAAAAGAAGCTTAGGAAATACTTTGACATAACATTAGTGACATTCGTTGTTAACATCCCCAAACCTTGCCAATGGACTTAAGAAAACAAAAGGGCAAAATTATCTATTCCTTGACCTTAAAAGTGTGCTAGTGCAACAACAGAAACAGCTGGTGCTTAGCACAGAATTATCCAGACTAGTCCCACAAATATCGTCTTTATTATATCTAACAACATCCGAGTTAACCGGCAGCCAACGGTTTTGGTTGTTGTGCTTTAAAGTATTAGTTAGCATACAAAGAAAGGTTGCTATCCGAAAAATGCGACAACTTGTCCAGTTGAATAAAGATAAGGTGGGATTGTTTTGTCAGAAAGTTTGTGACATTCTCCTTGCTTTAATATTGACTTAAGAAAACAATTGAATTACAAAGACTTATTTCATTAATTAGACATCGATAATATAAGCATATCATATTTATATTTCGTTAACAAATATGATGGAAGGAACAAATAATCTTCGCTATTGATAATTCATGTCTACGCAGTCGGTGTTTTACTTATACATGACTATTAACCTTGGACACCTGTCTATACAAACTCATATATGTTCTTTTTCGAATAAAACACTTGGCTATTAAGACTGTGGTATACATCTAATATACATCTGCCTTGAGCAGGATACTTCATTAAGTTATGAAAATAAAAAAATAAAAATAAAGTAAATACAGGACATAACATTCCAATTATTAAACTCGCCGGCTTTATCTATACCGTACAAATCGATGTTTTGGACCCCATTTTTCAGTTTTCTCACCTGATTTTTTTGCACTACACAAGAGATACTCTCCGCATTTATCCCTACAGGTACAGCTTAACGCCTGTTAGAAGAAAAGGATTGGCAACTAACACAATCGAGCTGTCATAAAAACAGAACTTTATGAATGGCGATGTCTCAATGACTGTATGAAAATCCTCAACATTTCTTGACACGCGTTGCAAATATCTGCAAATCTTATCAAATAAATAACTGGGTTTATACTGGAATTAAGACACATCAGAGTAATCGCTGCAAAATATATATAAATAAATGAGTCTTTTTCAAAGAAGTTAATAACCGCAACTGTACAAGTCAATGGTACATAGCACAAAAGAAGACATCCTAGTACCACAAGCATCGTCTTCAAAGTTTTCTTGTATCTGACAACATCGAAGTTACCAGCTAACGGGTTTGGTTGTTGGATGTGAACTTGGACCGTGTAAAGATGAAGAGCTCTGAAAGATCTGATGTAGCAGTAACAGATGACTAACAAGAGGACTGAGGCTAACGTAACTCCCACTATTGTTAAAGATCCCCCATTATTTTCTTGCAATATTAAACATGCCGCTAAAACAGCAAAGATCCATAAGCCAACGATCGATGACTTGACTCTTTTCTTGGTGACAATAATGGTGTATCGATGTCTTAGAGTAAGCGCCAAGTATCTGTCTATACTGATACATGTGACCATCAGAAGAGAAACAAAACCAAAACAAGACGAAAGGAAAAAGTGCAGTTTAGCCAATCTACAGATTCCCTTGTAATTCTTCTGCAAGTAGTAGGTGCCCCAAATTATCTGGAATGGATGAAATACTAAACCAACCAGGAGATCTGTGAAGGCTAAACTTGTTATCAGTAAGTAGGATGGCGTTTGTAGGTTCTGCGATCTCAAGATGGCCACGATAATCATTGCATTTCCAACAGTTGCAGAAATAGTAAGAATGCCATTCAGGATAACGTCAAAAATTATGCTTTGAACAAAGTCTCTGCTGCTAAGACTGCGAGCAAATGCTCTTCCCATACCTGGGCAGTTTTGCAAATCCTGACTTATGTTCATATTGTTTTTACAGTCTTTCCTTTCTAAACTATCTTTTAGTTTTCTTGTCTTATTTTGTTGGGATCTCCACTGGACCAGTTTGTTGTGGTTCTCGATACTCGCAGCTCAATGCAGGCCCCTTTGGCCTTGGAAGAAGCTCAGGACTTTCCAGTTGTTCTCACATTCAAAAACTGTTGTTTCTACTATGCCCAAGTTTAAAACACGTAACAAATTTGAGGACAAATGAAATAAAAAACTCAAGGTTTGAGGAAACAACCTTCACAAAACCGCATGCCTTTTAATCTTTTGCTCTAACCAACTACTTTTTTATAGACCAGATGCCTGCATCACGATACGCTGTCAACTGATCACCAACCAATGTCAATTCAAAACGTATTGAGAACTCCTCAGTGATATTACTGGTTTAATTCTAATTTGTTTATAGAGTTGATCAAACACTTTAATAAACCTCTTGACAGGTTTCATAAATATATATATATATATATATATATAGCCAAATACGTTTTTAATAAGGATGATGCATGGTTCTTTAATTAAAACTCATATCAGAAGAGTCAGGCTTTGAGTAGAGTGAAACGAATTTTGACTCCAATATAAAATTATTGAGAGCATTACTAAATTTCTTTCGAACATTGTTTTTTTTCTTTGGACATGACTACGACTCCATAAAAATTGAAAAATATCAACTTCAATAAATTTTAATTGTATTCCATGGTTCCTTGCTAGCTGAGTCTTCCTCATTGGCGAGTTTCCCATTTTCTCTGAATCGCCAACGAGGGAGACTCTGCCAGCAGAGAAATGTCATGGAAGAATCACTCTATGAGACCATTGCTAAACTTTCATTGATGAGATCTGTTAAATATAATTTGTGAACTATTCTTAGTAGGAATATTATTGCGTGAATATGGATTCTCACAAAATTAATGTAGAAGATTCCTAAACGACTGATGACACGCGCTGCGAATATCTGCAAATCTTATCAAATAAATGATTGGGTTTATACTGGAATTAAGACATATCAGAGTAATGGAGGTAAAATAAACGACCAATTCTCCCTTTCGGTTATCTAACATTTTCCTCATTGAAAAAACACAAATTGAAGGTACATAGCAGAGTAGAAGACAGACTAGTACCACAAGCATCGTCTGCAAGGTTTTCTTGTATCTGACAACATCAAAATTAAAAACCAACGGGTTTGGTTGTTGGGCGTGAACTTGGACTTGGACTGTGTAAAGATGAAGAGCTCTGAAAGACTTGATGTAGAATACACAGGTTGTTAACAGGAGAGCCACGTAACAAGAGAACATTGCACGGGAAAAAATAACGAAGTATTTTTCAAAGATATTTGAAAATGCTCCCAGGAAAGCTAAAATCAAAACGAAAATGATCAAGAGGCGAACTCGCTTCTTGGTGACGATAATGGTGTATCGATGTCTTAGAGTAAGCGCCAAGTATCTGTCTATACTGATACATGTCACAATCATGACGGAAACAGATCCAAGGAACAATCCAAAGAATATGTATAAAGAAGCCATTGCGCACAGCCCTCGTAGATTGCCTTGCAAGAAGAAAGTACCACCTACGATGTGTAAAGGATGAATCATCAAACCAACCAGGAGATCTGCAAAAGCTAAAGTGGATATCAGTAAGTAGGATGGCGTTTGTAGGTTCTGCGATCTCAAGATGGCCACGATAATCATTCCATTCCCGAGTGTTGCAGTGACTGCTAAAATAGCATTCACAAAAATATTAATAATGTTACCAGCATCTACCCACTCGGGCCAATTTCTAATAACTTTTTCGATGAATATCTGGGCAATTCTTGGACAGTTTTCGAACGACCTATCCATGTTTGAGCTATAAAGGCAACAAGACTGAACGTGAAGATTTCCCCAGAATATAGTTACGATAAAACAGGTGTACAAAAAATCTTAATCTCTGCGTAGCTAATAAGTACGTGCTAGTAACGTTCTATCGAGGTTTGTTCCGAAATTGTTGTAAAAACGTGCATAAATTTCTACTAGTGTCAATATGCCATAGGATAACTTAGACATCTGTTTTTGCTTCTTCATAAATTGGTGCTAAGGAACATCTAGGAAGCATCTGTATTAATTTCAATAACCGAGAAAAACATTGCGGTAAAAAGTAGTGTTATACTTGAAAATTAAAATGTTGTCATGTTAATCAATTTATAAATTTTGTCAATAGATGGAGGATGTTCCAACGACAGCAATCAGCATATGTTGGCAACATCAAGAACATTAAAACTACTACTTCGTAACATGTCTTCCCTGACAAATGCATAGGCGGGATACGCCGTCAAACATCAATCAGTGTTGTAAATGAAAGCCCCCCGCGTAGTCTCGTAATGAAGCACTTCTAGATTACAATAAGGAAAACTAACTATTTTCTAAAACCTTGCCAGCACAGAGGGCAGAGGTGGGCCACTTATCTTTCATTGTTAACGAAATGGTCTTATCGCTTCGCCATCTTGTTTTGCATTATTAACCGCTGTACATGAAATGAATAAACCTGAACTTTTCGATTTTTCTCTGGCTTATTTGATTTTTCTCAAAATTCGATTTTTAACCTGAAGTATTTCTGACTATTCGATTTTTCTGATTATTGATTTTTTAACTTTATATATACTATAACAGAAAAAAAGGAAAACAGTAATTATTTTTGAATTTTTTAAAATTTGTTTTAGGAATTATTATATCTAAATGGAAAAAAAGTATTAAGTCAAATAGGGAAATTAGACAAAAATGACCAATAGGGAGAAACATGTGACTCAAAGAGACAGAAGGCAAAGAAACATTGTATATAAGGAGCTTTCAATAAGTGTACGTTTAGGAAGCTCATTCTCAATTTGTCAATTTTGTTTTTTTCTGGAGTGATCTTAACGCACTCTTAGAACCTATGCAAGTCTACCAACCTCTTGACAATCTTCTTCTTTTAAAGCTGAATCTCTAGCACCTGAACTTACTAAGGCTGAAGTCTGTTCGACCTTACTGAGTCTCAAGGAGTTTCCGGAAGTTCTGGTTCTACCTGTGTGTCCCATCATCAACACTGATTTCTTTTGCTCTATTATAATTATTATAATAATAATAATAATAATAATAATACTTTATTTCTTTATTTTCAACGTTTTGCGAGTTCTTTAGATCTTCTGTCAAACAGTTCCAAATTTTCGGAAACAGGAGTTTCCGCCTTCGTGGAAGCGTACTGACGTTTCCTATATCTAAATTTGAACCAGGGACTGACTTCAGTAAACACCTTAGACCAATCTCACTCACTTCTGTCATATCCATGTTTGCGGACGATTCAAATAAGAAAAATTAGATAGTTCAGGTTAAAAAATCGAATAATCAGAAATATCGAATAGTTCAGGTTCAAAATCGAATATTCAGAAAAATAGAATAATCAGAAAAATCGAATACTTCAGGTTCAAAATCGAATATTCGGAAAAATCGAATAATCAGAAAAATCGAAGAGTTCAGGTTCAAAATCGAAGAGTTCAGGTTCAAAATCGAAGAGTTCAGGTTCAAAATCAAAATCGAATAATCAGAAAAATCGAATAGTTAAGGTTAAAAATCAAATCAACCCAGATAAAACGAATGACTTTAATTTTAATATTCTTGGCAACGAAGGAAAGCCTATACCAAAGTATATTTAACGAGAGATTCTACATTTGCTCACTGCTCTCCTTTCAACAACCTGTGTTTTCTACATCAAGTCAGAGCCCTTATCTTTACACAGTCCAAGTTCGCTCCCAACAACCAAACCCGTTGGCCTGTAACAGATAACTTGACTGATCTGATATGGAGTCAGGTGGCTTGACTTTATATTAAAGTATGTTTGCTCATGTCTAATTAAAACTTTTTTTTAAACCTTTCATGGAAGATTTATTTATCTTTTAAATAAAGGGTTATTGAAGTCTTTGAACAACTCCGACTGGTCACTAAAAATTAAAATTTAATAACACCTTATAGAAGATTTCCTTTGGTTTTGAATTGACGATGATTAACTGCGACTATTCCATGAAAGGATGGTGGGTTAGAGATGAAGTTTAGGCATTTGTCAGCTGTTGTCTATTTTGTTTCGTGATTGAGACTTGAACTCAGAAGAAAGAGCAGATTGTAATTGTAATAGAGTCTTCCGAGGTTTCTTCCGAAGGCAATGGGGCCTGCATTGAGCTGCGAGTATCACGAACCACAACAAACCTGTGGAGATCCCGACAAAGTAAGACAAGAAAACTAAAAGATAGTTTAGAAAGGAAAGACTGTGAAAACAATATGAACATAAGTCAGGATTTGCAAAACTGCCCAGGTATGGGAAGAGCATTTGCTCGCAGTCTTAGCAGCAGAGACTTTGTTCAAAGCATAACTTTTGACATTATCCTGAATGGCATTCTTACTATTTCTGCAACTGTTGGAAATGCAATGATTATCGTTGCCATCTTAAGATCGCAGAACCTACAAACGCCATCCTACTTACTGATAATAAGCTTAGCCTTCACAGATCTTCTGGTTGGTTTAGTATTTCATCCATTCCAGATAATTTGGGGCACCTACTACTTGCAGAAGAATTACAAGGGAATCTGTAGATTGGCTAAACTGCACTTTTTCCTTTTGTTTTGTGTTGGTTTTGTTTCTCTGCTCATGATGACATGTATCAGTATAGACAGATACTTGGCGCTTACTCTAAGACATCGATACTCCATTATTGTCACCAAGAAACGAGTTCGCTCATCGATCGTTGGCCTATGGATCTTTGCTGTGTTGGTAGCATCTTTAACATTGGAAGAAAATATAAGGGGATCTTTAATGATGGTGGGAGACATTTTAGCCTCAGTCCTCTTGTTAGTCATCTGTTACTGCTACATCAGATCTTTCAGAGCTCTTCATCTTTACACAGTCCAAGTTAACGCCCAACAACCAAACCCCTTAGCTGGTAACTTTGATGTTGTCAGATACAAGAAAACTTTGAAGACGATGCTTGTGGTACTAGGATGTCTTCTTTTGTGCTATGTACCATTGATTTGTACAGTTGCGGCTATTAACCTCTTTGAAAAAGACTCATCTATTAATATATATTTTGCAGCGATTACTCTGATGTGTCTTAATTCCAGTATAAACCCAGTTATTTATTTGATAAGATTTGCAGATATTCGCAACGCGTGTTACCATTTGTTTTTATGAAAAGCTATATTGAAGCAATGATATTCCTATTTTTGACAGTCCATAGATTAGATTTAACTACCATCCTCTTTTAACTCGTTACTCTTATAAACTGACTGATCTGTTAGTCAGTTGCCTTGACTTTATATTAAGAGAGAGTTCTTTTCGTAATCAAGCAGTGAACGTCAAAAACTATTCTCTTTAAGCAAGGCCGTTGTACAAGGCTAACGTCTTGTTATTCAGAAAGTTTAACTTGTTTGGAAATGGAGATGACCAATGAAAGTTGAATCATAGTGTTAACCCAAAGCAAATATTTTATTCGAAAATGAGGTTTAGGCATTTTATTTGCTTATTTCCCATATATTGTCTATAAGAGACCCTCACAAAGCGTCATTCTAACACGAATGCAACAAAAAATCTTTGTACAATTGAAAATACCGCTTCAAACAGGCATTTAATCATAGTACATCAGTTTCTCACTGTTTAAAAAAGGTTTTGAGTGTTAACCCAAAACAAAAATTGGATCAAAATCCATACTAAAGTCTAGTTTTTGGCGCTTTTTGCCATTATTGCTCATTGTTGAAACATATTTCCTCTTACTGTGTGTTTGTTCAGTGTATTATTAATTATGTAGAATTTTGATCCAAAATTATAGAGACGTATAAAGAATTATGTGTTTTTGATATCTATAGAAATATCTAGCGTCTAGCGTCCAAACATGGATCTCATTACTTAACTTGATATTAATGACAAGATGCCATTGAATTAACAATTTTAAAACAGTTTTCCATGTTGGATATTCTGATCTAAACACACGGGATGTTGAGAGAACACGAGAGAAGCGTAGCAAACCACGACGCGTAGCAGAGAGTGAAAAACTTTCTGAAAAAAATATGATGATGTGAGCATTTTAGATACTCTCATCTAAAATGGCTTTTCGACCAATCAGAGCGCGCGTTAGAACTCAGTTATTTTAAAACGTCTTATCTTTTTGTCACTCATTAGAGTACAAACACTAAAAGTGTGCAACACTTTGCACTATTTAGTAATAAACCCAAAACAATTTTTGAAAACTTTGATGTAGTCAAAGATGGATCAAGAAGTGTTCTTCAAGAATTCAGGTGTTTTTTAGCAAACAATCGTATATATATATTTTTTTTTTCACAAAAATTTTATCTCAAATCAAAGACTTTCTCTCAAAACTTTCTATATTTCTATTGATAAGCTAAATTTATTTCAATGCTGGAGGAAATATAACATGGAGAGCATATTGATTTGTCCTAAATCTCCAGATTTTTGATTTCAATGAAAGCCATCCGAGGTAAATTTCACTAAACTTGATATTGTATTGGATTATCTGTTATTTATCTTTCGTTTCTTTTTTAAAGTAAAAGTGATTCAAAGTTTAAAACTTGTCAGCCTTGGAAAACTTTGTCGAAGAATCTTCCAAGAACAAAACTAGCCCTTGGGGGTGGTGGTGAGTTGTGTACAAAATTCCAAAATGGGAGAGTATACTCGCGCAACGAAAACAAAAAACAATAAACAATGTAGTGCATTTTAATTTGATTTCAATGCATGATTTTTATCATGGGAGAAATTATCAGTTTCGTTCAAATTGCTCTCCCCGTGACTTTCGTATCGGGAGCTCCGCTTTTAGGCAGTGCCTAAATATATATATATTATTTCTTTTGCTTTTTATAGATGATTATAGACTCTCTTAGCAATGTGGTCAATATGGTCAGACCAAGAGAGTCCCTCATCAAGAATACACCGAATGAGTTTAATGTGTTTACTCTGTCAATAAAAGAATCTGAAATCATTAATTCAAAATTGTAATATATGTTTGATAGTTTTTGATCTGATGCTATAAGCATAAAATCAGGTTTTTTACTTTTTCATTAAGACTTAGTTTGTTTGCCAAGAACCATTCACTGAGGTTATTTAGTTCTAGGGTACTTTCTAGTTGCTTTATAATATCACTAGCAACAATAACAGTCGTGTTATCAGCAAGCATTCATGGAATAGAATGCTTTAAACACTAACTGTGGCAGGTCATTCACATAAGACAAATAGAGGGGGCCTAAGTTGGACCTCTGAGGGACTCCACATCTAACTTCACATGCATGGATCCGACATACAGTTGCCCACATTACAAAATTGAACATTATTGCTAAGATAAGATCTTTGATACTCAGTGTTTAATGCTGGCAATTCTACAACCATTGCTGTGTTAAGTCTTTTCCTCAATGAGAAAATGGATAAAAGGCAAGAGACAGCAGGCCTAATAGACTCTTTTCCTGATCTTGTCACACAGTACACTAGCAAACAAATTTGTTTCAATTGTTCAATATTTTTTTTTAATGTTTTCTGTCATCGACAGGCAATAATAACACAAGTGTACTCATGGAGCTAAGGAGGTAAGGCTCACTTACCTCTTTGTTTCAATTCTAGAACAGTCTTCAATGAATTAAGATTTTGTGCATCTGGTTTTTTTTCTATCACATTCTGGAGAATTTTTTTCACGTTCAGCCTTGCTTGCCTTTAGATCCAAACTCAAACATGAATAGGTCGTTTGAAAGCTGTCTAAGCTATACCAAGTTATTCATCGAAGATGTTATGAGTAATAAGTCCGAGTTGACAGATGTGTTTAGTATTAATATTTTTGTGAATGCTATTTTAGCAGTCACTGCAACACTCGGGAATGGAATGATTATCGTGGCCATCTTGAGATCGCAGAACCTACAAACGCCTTCCTACCTCCTGATAACAAGTTTAGCCTTCACAGATCTTCTGGTTGGTTTGGTCTTTCATCCGATACTGATTATAGGCAGTACTTTCATCTTGCATGGAAATATTCGAGGATTGTGTATATGTGGTTATCTATTCTTATTCTTTTTCGTTGCCCTTGGTTCGCTTTCACTCCTTATTGTAGCGTGTATCAGTATAGACAGATACCTGGCGCTTACTCTAAGACATCGATACTCCATTATTGTCACCAAGAAACGAGTTCGCTGGATGATTGTTTTTGTTTGTGTTTTGGCCTTCCTGGGAGCAAGCTTAAATGTGAAGTACCAAAACATTATTTTCCAGGGAATTAACTTTTGTTACGTGGCTCTCCTATTAACAACCTGTGTTTTCTACATCAAGTCTTTCAGAGTTCTTCATCTTTACACAGTCCAAGTTCACGCCCAACAACCAAACCCGTTGGCTGGTAACTTTGATGTTGTCAGATACAAGAAAACTTTGAAGACGATGCTTGCGGTACTCGGATGTCTTCTCCTTTGCTATGGACCTTCATTGTGTGTTTTTCTTTTCGGGAATATCTTAGTTCAAGAGCAAAAAAATGTTCTTTATTCAGTAGGAGTTATCCTAATATGTTTTAACTCCAGTATAAACCCACTAATTTATTTGATAAGGTTTACGGATATTCGTTCCGCATGTCGACACACACTTAAAGTGCTTTTAGTATGGGTGGGAAAGTCATTTGAATGTATTTGTTGTAAGGAGTAATAGTAAATGCTGGCCATTATTAGACAAGAAAACTGATTACAACCCTCATGTAAACCATGAGGAGACAGTTTAAGCGTCGAATTTTACATGTGCGGAACTAACCTATAGCTTGATTTTATTTCCATTAGATTCGGTGATGTTTTTGAAATAATTGCATTGGCTGCCTATTAACCAACGAATAGTTTATAAGGTCTTAGTTATTACTTTTAGAATTATTAACGTTCAATGCGCCATCATATCTTAGCAGTTTACTAGAAATATATACACCTAAGCGCGCTTTACGGTCCGCTACCAAGAGGCTGTTGTTAGTTCCTAAGTCATCGACATCGACGTATGGCGACAGAGCATTTTCTATTACCACGCCTAAGCTCTGGAATAATCTTCCAGAACAATTAGAAGTACACAGACTTTTAAAAAGTTCAAGTTTTTAATTAAGATACATCTTTTTAAAGAAGCTTTTAACTGAAATACTACATGGTCTTACATTCGGACAAAACTTAATAATTAAACTCTTTATTTACTTTAAATTTAAATTTGTATTTACAGATATATATATGAATATAAATTTCATTTTCATATATGTTAGTTAGGTACTACATTTTTACCTATATTAAGTAATTGCCAACGAGTATCCTGTTCATACACGAACCAGAGGTACTGGATACGTTAGGTAGAAAAAATCTCGTTGCGTTTGCGATAATCGCTTTTTAATTCAGAAACGTGCGTACCCAACACACTTGGGTAGCGGTCTGTTTTAGTACATTATGCACAGATGACCACTGCGCAGCCTAATGGTCTTCGATCGACCATTCGTTTACAATGTCCATTCGTAGGAACGATGCGGTTCTATATATTCGCGGATCTATTGATCATGAACAGTTCAGTTACATTTCGGGGGAGGCAATGTTCATTTATGACTTTTGCTTTTATGCTTTTGAAAGCCATGCAATCTCAGATCAAGAGCATATATCTCTTAGGCTATTTGCCTAACACTGTTTGTTCGCCTTTTGCTTTCGATAGGTTGCTATCAATAGACGTCACTTCCGGTAATAGCTCTTTTTGATGGCTTGTAGAATCCTGGAGGTTGTTTTGATCTCATATTTTCTGGTTTAATGTCGTGAAAATAGTCAAATACAATAGTTTGAGGACTTATTTTGGTATGTTTTGACTTAGCATCCGCTAGTTGCCCCCAGCAATTCGCTTGTTTGTCCCCCAGTCAACTCCAAAAAAGTCACGTGATTGATAGTAAGCAATAGCAATACAGTATCTTCGAGCCAAATGTCTTTGAGGGCAACAAATTGTTATACGTTTTGTTGCTGTTCAGCGTGGTAATATGGACTGTCAAATATATTACAAATGATCCAAAGATCGTTACATTTAACCAATAAACACTTCTGAATATTAATGTGTACAAATAAAAGCAATTCAACCGCTCTATAGGTCTATTTTTTTGATGATTTTAAGATATCAATATATTTAACCAATGAAAAGTAGAAACATTAATAGTTGTAGGTTGTAAAACAACATAATTTATGATAAATCAATTGAAATTATAAACTTAATTTGTTTTATTCCAATTATAATTTTACTTATTGTTATATAAACATTTTACTATTAAAGATATGACATAAACTTATATTCTTGCTGTTTGTTACTGTTTTCCATGGAAACAAGTTAAAAGAATTTCCCCTACCAATACCATCTTACTATATTGACTCTCCCATAACACAATATGAAGGAAAAGGACAAATCAATGACTAGTATTATATATATTCTAACTTATAGTTTCTTGCATGTTACATATTTAGTCTCATTTATTGATCTTTTTGTAAACGCATTGAGGCGCAGCGAAATGCATTGATAAAAGCTGTAATTATTATTATTATTATTATCATTATTATTATTATCATTATCATTATTATTATTATCATTATTAGATAAAGAAATTAAATCTACTACGTCACCGGTCTATGTCGCTAGTAAGTCACGTGACATATGCGTGCACACCTTTGAGTTCAGTTGCTTGCAAACCTTTGTACCGATCGGACGTGATTTATAACCATGGCCATTGGTCTATCACTCGGTCGAGTGGTAGGATAGATGAACCGATTTGTCACAAACGCACGTAAGCATCAAGGAGAAAGAAGAGACAGTCGTGAGTTAACACCGGAAGAGCTAAACGCAGCAGAGAGACAACTAATAAAGTCAGCATAAAGAGAATGCTTTCCCGAGGAAATTAAGGTATTGACCAATAACAGACCATCACCAAAGAAGAGTAGTATTTTAGCCATTAACCCAATAATAGGTGACGGAATTCCTCGTGCTAGAACCCGTCTGCCTTACTCGGAGAATTTACCAGAAGGTGTAAAGTACCCCGTTATACTTCCCAAGAGACATGCAGTTACCAAGTTAATCGTCAAGTATCATCATGAAATGGATGGACACGAGATGGGAGTAAACTACACATTAAATCATCTTAGAGAGAAGTACTTCGTGATCCATGGAAGACAAGAGGTAAAGAGATGTATCATGGAGTGCGCAAAATGCTGCAGACTATATCGCGGAGGTGCAGCTCGGTAGCAGATGGCCCCGTTACCTCGTATGCGTTTAGCAGTGACAGAGAAACCTTTCGCCAACTGTGCAACAGATTTTGCTGGACCATTTTAAACTATTCAAGGCCAAGGAAAAGCTCGACTGAAGCGCTATCGAAATACCAAACCAACTAAGAGATCTGTGAAGGCTAGACTTGTTATCAGTAAGTAGGATGGCGTTTGTAGGTTCGGTGTCCTCAAGATGGCAACGATAATCCATCCATTCCCCAGCGTTGCCGTTATCATTAAAATGACGTTGATAACAATTGTTAAAATGGATAGATTATCATTATTTTTGGTATCCATTAATTGGATTGTCAGAAAGCTGCTCACTGACCTGGGGCACTCTTCATTGCCTTCCATGTTTGTGGCGTGAAAACTTGAACTCGTCAGTCGAGCAGTTCGTCAAAACACAACCTGTATTTTAAGAGTTTCGCGTTCAGTTCAGTCTACGTCAAGGTGCAGTGTTTACCTGAGGTTTATTTATTTAATTTGTTTATTAATTTATTTATCAGGCTTTAACCACATAAACATTTAGTGGTATGGTCCGTACAACAGAGTATGACTCCAAATAAAGTACGGCCACATTATGATCACATAATAAGTGGAATAATATTACAAATGGCGTATGTTATGATGACATATAATAGTTGATAGTGTGATAATAATAATAATGAATGAAAAATTAGCGAACTTATATTCAATTTGATGTAAATAAGAAAAAGATATGAAATTAGAATCATATAATATATTGAGACATATCATAATGATATGCTAAGTAAAGTTCAGTAGCAACCTAATGGTTTGCTAGTAATGTCATTCGTAGTACAGGATTTAGGGCAGTTTGATTTCCATGTCTTATAAGTGTCTATGCAGTAAGTGTTCAACAGACCAGCGAAGTAACGGCTATGAAGAGCAGTCTTGAAACTTGAGACAGAATCTAACGATTTGGCATTTCAAAACTTGTAGTAGCCTGCTCGACTTTTGAAATAGAATAACAAATCAATGATTTCGTGCCAATACGATACAGGTAATAAGTCAAGGTTAACCAGACGTTCATGATAATCCAGCACACTATTAGGAAGGATAAATCTAGTAGCTCTGCGCTGGAGTTGTTCAATGGATTTGATGCTGCAGACTTGTGAGGGAGACCATATCTGACTTGCATAACCAATATAAGGGCGAATGAGTGTATTGTGCAAAGTTCGTTTTGCCCTTACATCAAAGTATCTCGAGGCATGACGCCTCAAGAACCCAAGCATACGGTATCCTTTAGCAAGGACATACTTTATGTGGTCTTACCATTTAATATCTTCATTGATGAAGACCCCCAAGTCTTTTTGTTTGGTACATCTTTTGACTGATGTTTCGTTTAATAATTGGTTCCTTTTTTCTGTTAACAGTCAAAACCTCACACTTCTTGATGTTGAAACTTAGTCTCCAGTCTGTGCTCCAATCATACAGTGTGTCTAGATCCTCATGAAGAGTATCGGTATCAGAGTTCTTATTGATTATTCTGTAGCACTTGGAATCATCAGCAAAGAGACCTATGCGAGAACCACTATCAATAACGGATGGTAGGTCGTTAATGTATAGCAAGAAGAGCAACGGACCCAAAATACTTCCTTGTGGGACGCCTGATGTCACTGGCATAGGAGATGATATGGCACTTTGGACAACAGTATGTTGTGAACGATTCGAAAGATAATCTTCAAACCATTTAAGTAGTTGTCCTTGCACTCCATAGTGGCTAAGCTTGAAAATGAGACGAGAATGACACACACTGTCAAATGCTTTGGAGAAGTCAAGGTATATGATGTCACTCTGCTGACCCTTGTCCAAAGCGAGGCCTATTCTGTGTACAAACTCTAAACGTTGGGTGACAGTAGATCTTCCAACCATGAAACCGTGTTGGCAATCACTTAGATACTGCGAGAGATGATCTATGGTTCTGTCAAAGATACATCTCTCAAGTAACTTCGACACGATGCACAAAAGAGAAATTGGACGGTAGTTTTCCACCATGTCTTTACGTTGTTTCTTGTGTTCCGGAACTATGTGAGATATTTTCCATTGTTGAGGTAATTTACCCAGTGATAAAGACTTGTTAAATAGAATGGTTAATGATGGAGCAATTTCAGCTGCACATCCCTTTAAGACAGTTGTTGGTATGTTGTCAGGACCACGTGCCTTATGTGGGTCAAGACGAGATAAAGCTTTTAACACTTCATCAACGGTTAAGGAGATGCTTTCAAGAGTTGGCTGATTCAGCTTTGACTTGTCTAAAGGTCGCAATGGTGTATTTGAGCCATCATCTGGTGTGAATGTGGAAAAGAAGAACTGGTTAAAAGCCTCTGCCTTCTCTTCTGGTGTATAGTATTCCTTGTCCTTGTTGTTAGGATACTATGTAAAAATAAGTACTTTAACCACAGTTGGTTTATTGTTAAAGTAATATCTAATTTTGATTTATTCTTAGCTTCTTTTTCAAAAGTCTTGGCGGGAGTCACGCTAAATTGGGCTTTATCTAGTAGCAGATTTGGTTTCTAAATATTACAAACGTTTAGTAATTGGCTTCCTGGGCCCGGTTGTATGAAGCCTGGATAGCGCTATCCGACGAATAAATCTTATCCAGTTGATAAATTTATTGGATAACAGCATCGATTCATCCACTAGATAAGGATTTATTCGCCGGATAGCGCTATCCAGGCTTCGTACAACCGGGTCCTGATGGTAAAAGTAAAACAATCCTCTAAGTACATTGCCTTGTTATGAAGTGATTTTTTCCCACTGTTTTTGTATCATATTTAACTGATTTTGATACCGATTCTAAGTTTCTTAGAGGCAGCGACGTCTTATTATCGGGCTCAATAGACACAATAGAGATATTAAGCAAACTTAGCTCGATAACTGAGTTCAAATGGTTCTTTATTGGTTGTTTTATGACCGTAATCGCTGCAAAACCTAGTATTTTAGTTTAAAAAATTTCTCTACGAGTAACAAGGAATCAAGTATCTATTGTGATAAAGTGAACTGCCTATCACCCTTCTAACGATATTCACAGTATTGATTCTACATAGAGTATTAAAGTTTTTGAATAACCCCTCAAAAAATTCATAGTTTGAGTGCAGCTTCTTGAAGTTGTACAGGGTTCGCCACGTCATATAATAATGCTGTGACGTATGAGAAGTAACCGTTTAATATACAAAACATTACACTACCTGTTTTTTACCGCATCTATTTCAAAATCTTTATTATTGATTTAAAAATTTTTTTAAACTTCGATTTTCCGGATTGAAATTTATTGCTGATATCAAATCTGGAAAGAAAATTAGGGTGTCCCGAGCTCGTTTTCGAGATAATCAGCATTTGATGGAAGTGATTAGAAAAAAAATAAGATTCATAAGATAATAATTATTTGCATACTATATAATTGCACAAATGAAGGTTAGTCAATCATTCTACAATAATACATGGATATTTTCGACAAAAAGACAAAGAGATACATTGATTTGTCATATTTTGTAGTTTCGGTGCTCTTAAAAAATATCATAAAGTCGAACAAAAACCCCTACAAAAATCTATTTTTTTCATGTGTTACTGATTTAAACTTTTAAACTAAGATGTTGATATATCATAGGTTTTTAGGAGTTTTTTCGAATGAGCTATTAAAAAATAGAGATTCCCGTACAAAATTTTTCCCGTTGAAGCTCAAAACGCGTATGGTTCTTCAATAAAATCTCGTAGATTTTATTCAGCGGTTTTTGAGCGCGCGCTCATCGTGGGCTCAAATCGAACGTTCAAAAGTAGGCAGCCACCTTATGGCCATATGTAATATCTCTCCTAGCTGTATTAGTAACTTAGTGTCTATTAAGTCCTGTTCCATTTATTCTCTCAGATCGAATAATTCATTATTTTTAGACCGTCCCAAGGTGCGTATGCTTTCTACATTAGGGGCTCGTTCTTTTTATGCTGCTGCCCCCACATTGTCGAACAGCCTTCCTATATTCGGGAAATTAAATCACTTGGCGTTTTTAAAAATCAACTTAAGACATATTTTTTTAAATATAGCTTATAATAGGTAATTCTTATCAATTCTAACATAGTTTTCTATTATAGTTTTCCCCCCTTATACATATTATATTTATACAGTCAATGTCATTAACTTTGTCCACCGAAAAAAGACATTTACACAATTAGACATTTAGACATTTAGACTAAAAGAAATATCACGTGTTTCCTCGAACGTTCTGGCATAAAACAAACGCTGAAATACCATCTTAAATCTCACTACATGGTCGGGGCATTCTGTATCAGTCGATTCACGAGTTGAATCTTACATTTAAAGTTCAGGCTCACTTTAGTCTAAATGTGTTATTTGTAAATGTCTTTTTTCGGTGAACAATGACATTGACTGTATATACATATATATTTTCATCGTTAGTTTTCATTTTTTAATAGTTATATCTTAATTCATCATAAGTATTGTATATATATATGTATATTCATATTTTATTGTAATTCATTCATGTAAAGCGCTTTTGATCATTTTAATGTTAAAAGGCGCTATAGTAAGTTAATAAATTATTATTACTATTATTACTATTATTATTATTATTATCATCATCATCATCATCATAGTCCTCAAATATTGCCATGCAAGATGAAAGTACTGCCTATAATCAATATAGGATGAAATACCACAAACCAACCAGGAGATCTGTGAAGGCTAAACTTGTTATCAGTAAGTAGAAAGGCGTTTGTGGGTTATGCGATCTCAAGATGGCCACGATAATCATTCCATTCCCGAGTGTTGTAGTGACTGCTAAAATGACATTCACAAAAATAATAATGCTAAAGACATCCATCCTAAAACTCATAACATCTTCGATAAATAACTTGATATAGCTTAAACAGTTTTCAAATAACGAGCGCCATATTGTTTTTAACATCGAAAAACGTCATAGTAGCCGAAAATGTTTCGACTGAATCCCGAAAACTATCGGAAGTGAAACATGAGCCAATTTGAATGCTAATTTGTCACGGCGACTTTATCAGACTAAACGAAGCCTAAACTATTATTTCGAGCTAGAGAATATGAACTAGGAGAAGGAATCCTATATATCATGTGCACAGTTTGATGCTATTTTTAGCTTGGAGCTATTTTGAGCGAATAACCTGGTTGGTTGATTTCTTGAGGGTAGACGGCTTCCAGACGGCTTTTTTAAATAAAAGTTTCATTCATTTTAGGGATTATTTCACTGAATTAGTTTTTACATAGAAGACGGTTTTTCGAATTAGGAGGAACAACAAATAACCATAAATGCCTCCTCGTACGTCACAGCATTATCATATAACATGGAAAAGCCTTTCAACTTCAAGAAGCTGCACTCAAACTAAACTTTTTTTCCTGGTTATTCGACAACTTACCCCATGTAAAATCAATACTGTGGATGGGTTTAGATGTTTGATAGGCATTTTAAGTCTTTTGCTCAATAAGAGACAGGATAAAAGAAAGAGAGAGTTGAAAGAGAAACAGTAAGATCTTGTATCCCCTGGCTCAATAGATACTTGAGTCCTTTTCTTTCATAGAGAAAATTGGTTTTATTAAAATTACAATGTTTTACAGCGATTCCGGTCATAAAACAGCCAATAAAGAACCAATAAAGAACCAATTGAACTCAGTGACTGAAGCCTGAGATAATGTCAAGTTACTTTGTGAGAAATGTTCACGTTCAGCCTTACTTGCCTTTAGATTCAAACTCAAACATGAATGAGTCGTTTGAAAGCTATACCGAGTTATTCATCGAAGATGTTATGAGTAATACGTCCGAGTTGATATATGTGTTTAGTATTGATATTTCTGTGAATGCTATTTTAGCAGTCACTGCAACACTCGGGAATAGAATGATTATCGTGGCCATCTTGAGATGCCAACCCCGTTGGCATCCGGTAACTTTGATGTTGTCAGATACAAGAAAACTTTGAAGACGATGCTTGCGGTGCTACTCTGTATTCTACTCTGCTATGTACCTTTATTGAGTGTTCTTTATTTCTGCAAAGTTTTAGTTCAAGAGCAAAGAAATGTTCTTTATTCAGTAGGAGTTATCCTTATATGTTTTAACTCCAGTATAAACCCACTAATTTATTTGATAAGGTTTACGGATATTCGTTCCGCATGTCGACACACACTTAAAGTGCTTTTAGTATGGGTGGAAAAGTCATTTGAATGTATTTGTTGTAAGGAGTAATAGTAAATGCTGGCCATTATTAGACAAGAAAACTGATTACAACCCTCATGTAAACCATGAGGAGACATTTTAAACGTCGAATTTTACATGTGCGGAATCTAACCTATAGCTCGATTTTATTTCCATTAGGTTCGGTGATGTTATTTAAATAATGTTTGTGTGAAACTTAGCAAATCGAGGGTTCTTACCTCTGGCTGTACTCTTATCTAACATGAAATGGCGTCATCCAAACTCAAGTGGAATTATGAACGCAGAAGTCATTTGAATGTTTTTGTCGTAACTGGCCATAAAGAGAAACAAATTTAAAGTAACCTTCATATAAACCATGAAGACTCCAGTTTAAACGTCTAATTTCATATGTGCCGAATGTTATGAGTAAAACCTGTTTTCCATTAGATTCGGTAAATGTGTAACTCGACGTTTCAATTACGACTAAAGCGATGAACTTACTGTTTGTGGGAAACAGTTAAATGTTGTATATCCAATGAACATATTTGAAGTGTAGATTAACCAATTAAAACTTTAAAACCCAACGCTTAAATCAATAAATGTTTCACCATATATATCCGGAAATATCCGGAAAAATACAAACAACAGTCGAGATATGATCGATAGTTTCCCATTTTAATGTCTCATATTACGATCGCAAATTAAGACTGCCCGAATCAGGAGCGGATCCAGGGGGTGTCCATTGGTGCACCGGACAACCCCTAACGCCGACAGCTATCAAGTGTTATGTGAGCTGTACCCTGTTTTAGAGCAATCGCTAAGTGATATGGCTGTCAACAGAACTTACAACATTGAGGAGCAAACTCTTCACGCTGCAATAACAAACTTTCACCTTTTTTGTCACCTTAGTAACTGTGAAAAACCTGATAGGGTACACCAAGGCACTCACTGTCAATCTTCAAGGCCGAACGCAAGATATTATTCATGCTTATAACTCGATGAACAATGCCATCCTTTCCTTTAAGGAGGTGCAAACGAAAGTAGGAGATAATGATCATGAATGGTTCTTGTAGAATCGAAATGTTCACAAATGTTGGAATACATCCATCCATACCAAGAAGATGCGGAACTCACCCACAGGCACACCAGAAGACTACTACCGGAGAACACTGACGATACCTTACAAAGACAAAATGCTAACACAGTTAGATAGCCGCTTATCGTGCATTAACAAAGTTTGTTCATGTGGCCTTTATTTGATTCTACATGTGATTGTAAGAAGCTGAGTTCTGCAAGAAAAAGGAAGGGGATATCTCCAGTCCAATTGGGCTGAATAATGAACTAGACCTAGTGGAACTAGACCAGTGTGGGAAAGAAAGTGGAAGAAAGCTTCCCAAGATGGTCTTTTGCTTCCAACCACGGCAAGTGCAGCTCTAAAGACGTGCAACAGGAATGAACATCCAAACACCAACGATGTACTGAAGATTCTTTGCACAATTGGTGTTCATTTATGCGAGACAGAACGAGCAAATAGTGAGCTCGCCTACTCGAAGACCTATCTTCGCAGTACTATGGGGCGAGAGAGGCTAAATGGCTTGGCACTGATGCATGTGCATTATGACATGCTGATTGATTTTGAGGATATTGTAACGGCGTTTGCGAGGAAGCATCCGCGACGCCTTCAACTTGAAAACACATGATATGTTTTCAAGTTGCAGTCGTAGCATATGGTTCCAACGCTAACCATTAATTAGCCATAAAATCCATCCCAAATTGTTACCATACCTAAGAGTTTTCTTTACTGTGCGTTTATTGTACTTTTTGTATTAGAACAGTGAAAACCACAACTAGTAAAACCTGGCTCGAGTTGGCTTCGCCAGGCATGAGTACTGATTGTGTAAATCGATACATAATCTACATTTGAAACCGAAACTTCACAATTACAATATATGTATGGATACTTCTAGACCAAACTTGTTTTCAAATGTTACTTATTCCAAAAGTTAAATGAACAGTTATCTTACAATAACATTATATACATTTCTTCATTGGGGACACCCCCCTGACAAACTTCAGGATCTGCCCCTGGAATTCAGCTTATTGAAACAAGATAGAAATTGGTTCGTTTGCTTACGTTGGTGCCCCATTTGTTATCTGTGCGTAAACAAGATAATTATATTAAGCAAGCACACTGGAGGACAATGGTAAGCTGCCTCGATGCCTGCCCGGGGAATTTTAATAGTACGGTGTAAGGCGAATTTGATTAGCGAAATTAATGCTGCGGGCTTGAT
This sequence comes from Actinia equina, assembly GCA_011057435.1. Lineage (NCBI taxonomy): Eukaryota > Metazoa > Cnidaria > Anthozoa > Actiniaria > Actiniidae > Actinia > Actinia equina. The sequence continues at coordinate 121,958 of WHPX01001246.1, read as the reverse complement.
AGTCCGTTGAGTATTACTGGTGTAATGAGCATCGCGCGGTACCGTTGTTGTTGTCGATACGTTCAGAGCATAGCAAGAAACGGCAATTACTGGAGTAAAATATGGTACAAATCGATTATTTAAAAAACCCTATGACATTTTGGAGGCGGAAAACAACATTTTAGCAGGAAAGCACTAACACGAAAGTAAGATAAGTAAACGGGTAAAACGTTCATTTGCTTCGAATAATCTGAAAGAAAGTATAAAACTCTATCTACTTTAGGTGTTCTCTTACCGTTGAACAGACCAAACACTAATGCAGATCGCGTTAAACAGGTTTACACAGTAATTTAAATTTCAAATATGATTTAGGGGTATATCTATATATAATATACTATATGATATGTGTATCGAATAAGTCTTGAGAAGCATCTGTGTTACATACTAAGAGCAAGTTGAGCATTAAATATGTGGCAAAAAGTCGAATAAGAAGAGCCTAATCAAAAAAGTGGTTAAATTTAGCAACCATGGTTGTTAGCATGAAGGAAAAAGACTCGAAGTCTATCTGACTGTAATTGACTTGACACGCCTAGTCGAGTCACTCGCTCAGTGTTGAATGCTGACAAAAAAATGTATTATATTCCTCAATGAGAGACTGGATAAAAGACAGAGAGAGTTGAAGAAGAAACAGTAATGTCATATCCCCTGACTCAATAGATTGTTAATTCCTGACACTTACATATAATTGTTTTTTGAAATCACGATAAAACCGCCAATAATGACACAAATGTACTCATCGAGTTAAAGGGGGTAAGGCTCACTTACCTTTTGTTTCAATTGTTCAAACCCGGAACTATTTTGATTAATGATTTTCAATTGATTAATGGATTGAACTGAACATTTCGTGAAGATTTCAAAATTGCATCTGTGAACTCAAACAATAGCGGATATTAGTCCACTGCCGGTTTCAATAATGGCATGTTAAATGAATTGACACTTGTGCAACCGAACAATGGGCCAATCTTTGATAATCAGTGTTCAATGATGGCAAAAAGTTGTATTATTCTTCAACTAATAAATAGTGCAAAGTGTTGTACACTTTTAGTGTTTGTACTCTACACTAGCAGACATAAATGTATGCAATTTTTTAAAAGGTTTCCTGTCATCGACAGACTAAGGAGTTAAGGGTTTCTTACCTTTAGTTGTCAATGGTTCAACCCCCGGAACTATTTTCAACTGATTAATGGATTGAACTGAACATTTCATCCACCTGTTTTATCGCGAGTACATTCTGGAGAATTTTTCACGTTCAGCTTTGCTTGCGGCTTTGGATTCAAACTCAAACATGAATGAGTCGTTTGAAAACTGTCTAAGCTATACCGAGTTATTCATCGAAGAGGTTATGAGTAATACGTCCGAGTTGATAGATGTGTTTAGTATTGATATTTCTGTGAATTCTATTTTAGCAGTCACTGCAACACTCGGGAATGGAATGATTATCGTGGCCATCTTTAGATACCAAACCCGTTGGCATCCGGTAGCTTTGATGTTGTCAGATATAAGAAAACTTTGAAGACGATGCTTGCGGTACTAGTCTGTATTCTACTCTGCTGTGTACCTTCATTGTGTGTTTTTCTTTTCGGGAATATCTTAGTTCAAGACCAAAAAAATGTTCATGTTTCAGTAGGAGTTTAGTTGTTTGATAGTAACATCCGTAAAACCTTTGCTTACTTTCACCTAAGTTAAAATGCCTGCCATTTCCCCCCCTCGATTTGCTTCAAATGTTCCCTAAAACTTTCGTCATAAACATCTGTCATCTTAATGGCTAAAATCATTTTCTATTGATTATTATCCAATCATAAGCAATGATTCCGTTTGTATTTTGCACTGTATTACATTTTTCTGCACTGAAATCCACTTTTTTGCACTGTATTACGTTTTAACAAACTGCTCTAAATCAATCAGGATTGAGTATTTTTTTCATGTATGTTATTATGCAGGCAATTGCTCCATGTGGCTTTTGGTAACTTATCAATAACTTTTGGTCCATTCTTAATTCCCTTGTTCTAGTCAATAAGGTAGCTGACCACACAAGGACTTGGGTCTTTGTCATATGATAGGAATTCTAACTTGCTTTTCTGCTTTCCTGATTTAGATGTTTTCAACAAGTCAGTAATAATAAATTCAACATTATTTTCAGTGATATACGTGTCATATATTTAGATCATGAAGTGTCTGGCAGCGCTGTCCAGATAGCAAAGCCAGGAGCATGATGATCTTTAGCGACAAAGTCCTTTAGTGACAAACTTTTTGGAGGGTGTAGTGTCTTTAAGTGGTCCATAACTGAGCTAACATCCCACACTCAATCAATCAATCAATCAATATTTATTACAAACCATCAGAATATTGTGAAATATTTACAATCAAGTTCCCATATTACATTCTAATTATACAATTTTTTGAAATATATACACAGAACTACACAGATATGTACAAATATGTACAAATTAATTAATTGCTTTTACAAAGCGAATATTGATAATGAACTTATAATATATTTCGTTATTGAGAAGAAAATAGTTATAATAATGCCATAAGATTTAATATTCCGATGGTAAGGCAGTTTAAAAAGTTTAGTTGTATAAGACTAATTTATGAGGTAATATATAAATAAATGAATAAATTCACTGACAAAATTCTAAAAAGGGGGAGAAAGAAGATTTGGAAATAGCAAGTTTGAAAGTTTTTTTTTGAAAGAAAATCCTTAGCTATGGTTTGAGAGGTCAACGAAATGTTTATACTACTGTGTGTTTGGGGAGTGCTGGTCTCGTGTTGAATACACCTTTTAACAATCTAGTCACAAGTGGATGATCTCCAAATGACTTCTTCCCTTGCAGTATAATAATCGTTGACAATGCACTTCTTGCAGTGTTTAGTGCACTACAGCCTAAGCCATTTGTGATGTATTCGAGTATAAAAGTGGACTTTATTACTTAAAATAAATAAATAAATAAATACCACGAGGCAGTGTGTAGTACGCAGTGGATTATGAGGTGGGCAACACAGGATTCCCAATACTACATAGCATTTCTCCCCCTTAAGTGACAATGTTCCTAAATTAGCAACTCCAAACTGTAAGAACATAACGGGAAAAGTTTCACAAATCAAGAATGTTTTTAGGCCTGCGAGGCCTAGTAGAACAACGAAGAGTTGGTTGCTCCTCTGGGACTGCTTGTTCTTCAGCATGGGCATCTGTTTCAGGTACTGCTTGTTCTGCAAAAGGTCTGGAATCAGCCGTTTCACTTGAATCTTGCGTGGAACCTTTCACTCTGTTCAAGTGGTGTTTCCTTGACAGTAGTTTTCTCTCATTGTGGGAAGAGAGGAGCCTCCTGTGTTAGTGGATTGTTGACTGTGAAGGGGTCAGGTTGACTCTTGGGGTTAGCTGAATGGAGTTTACGCAACTGATCTTGGTGACGCCGGAGTAGGCCTCCTTTCAAAAGTTCCACCACAAAGGAAACAGGTGCGGTTTGGCTGACCATCACTCCAGATAAACACTTTTTCCCTTTGCCATAATTCATTGTATACACTTGATCCCCTAGAGCAAAAGTACGGTGTACAGAGATCTTGTCATGCTGCTCTTTTTGACTCCACTGTTTTGTGGCAACATCTTGCTGTAGGTTTGGCTTTACGTTGTCCAGTGGAGTTTTCAGCTGTCTGCCCATGAGTAGCTTTCCTGGTGTCTCATCTGTTGTTGACTGTTGAGTTGCTCGATACTTGAACAAGACCCTTGATAACCTGGTGGAAAGAGTCCCTTGAGTGTTTCGCCATAGCCCTGTTTTAACAACGCCAACTGCACGTTCAGCAAGACCATTTGAGGAGGGATGGTAAGGAGACACGGTGATGTGTTTGATGTCATTCTGGTGCATGAAGCTGACAAATTCTCTACTGGTAAAACAAGTTCCATTGTAAGAGACAACAGTGTCTCTCAGACCATGTGTAGCAAACGTCTGCATGAACTTTTCAGTTGTAGCTTCAGAGGTGACACTACCAGTCACTGGTCCTGCATAGTCAACATGCAAGCGGCTCCATGGTCGAGAGGGAAATTCCAAAGGATGAAGTGGGGCAGGGCCTGGAGGTTGCCTGGACGACTGACAGGTTAGACATGCTCTGAATAAAAGTGCAATGGCCTTGTCAAGATGAGGCCAGAAAACATACTGGCGGGCAAACTATTTCATCTTGACGATTCCCACACGTGTCATGTATTATGTCCAGGACACGTGACCAGAGAGAGGTGGAAATGACAACACGTTTTCCCAAAAGAATACATTTCTTTTCTATACTAAGCTCGTTTCTTCTCAGAAAGTAAGGCTTCGGCTTATCTTCTTCGACATAGTTTGGCCAACCCATTGTAAGTTAAGACATTACTCGAGACCGGACCTTGTCAGTTTTAGTATGAGTGGCAATCATACTAGATCACAGTTAATGGAGCGGAATGGTTGGGTAACCTATTGTTCTAAGTTTTTGTTCGACTTTATCCATCGTTAAACGACGTTGACCGTGCACAGAGAAAGAAACGTTGCTCCGTTTGTTCATAGTATTCGGGAATATAGAAGTTTTTGACCTTAAAAAACTTTTTAAAATACTTATTATTTGTTAATTAATCCTAGTTGATTAATACGAATTGTTTATTGAAAAGGAAATTGCCTTTTTTCATGCTTTCTTATTTATCATCTAGTAACTTAACTGTATCTGTGCTGAAATATTTATTCACAGGGTTTTTGGTCATCTAATGAAAGCTTTCACTTTCAAAATGTTCATAAATGAAAGTAATAAGGAAATGAGTATTTACAGGCATACTTGCTTCGGTCCATTGTGGAGGGTCAGTATCACGGATGGTACGGTTCAACATCAATAGCTTTGTTCTATAGCGTTTCCAAACCATTCCACTCCATTAACTATGACTAGATTGAACTGGTGTGGCGTCATGACGACCATAAAGGTGTGAGTGAAAATTTTTCACTACCCAAACTACTGCCAATGCTTCTTTCTCAAGTTGGGAATATTGTTTTTTAGCTGGTGATAGCGTGCGTGAAGTACAACTGGTTAACTGGTTGGCTGCTCAATTCCATCGATGACCTGTGAGATAACAGCACCCAGGCCATATGGGCTTGTCGAACGAACGAACACAGGAGAGAATCACCTCTTTTGAGAGATCAAAGTGAACCAGAAGATCTGACTCCATCAGCAACTGTTTGGAAGGCTTGTGTGTGGTCTGTTCCAGTGAACCTGAGATTTTTCTTCAAAAACTGATGAAGGGAGCCAACTCAGTTGACAGATTGGGGGAAAACCTGCCGTAGTAGTTCAAGAGGCCCAGATAGCTCTTGAGCTCTGATACGTTGCTTGGTGCTGGTGCCTTGACGATAGACTCCAGTTTGTCCTTGACTGGGTAGAGACCACTGGAGTCGATCCTGTTCAGCAGTTCTTAAAACTCCAATTCTTGCGCTTTTCTACACCGATTTATTCACACTCGAACACACTACAATTTTTCATTTGATTACAACTCAGGTAACCCGTCTATATAAAATAAATAACAAACCCCAAGTAATCCACCTATGTGATTTACGCTTCAACATTTCCCTCTCCTGGATTTGAAAAACTCCACAAATCTAAAGAAATTTAGAAACGAATTGCAATCAGATAGAAATCCCAATAAAAATGTTAACTAATAAACCACAATATTTATAACTGTTAATGTTTATCATTCTGGCTATCAATGTTCTTCAATGTTTTTATAACCGTTGATAATGATCCGTATATCTTGTCTAAACGTTTGCTTCTAATGGAGACGCATCACCGCATCTCCGTATAACACGTCCTCCTACAGTGTATTCGCAAGTCTACCACTCTGACGAGCCCATCTTGTCCAGGATAGACTGCTTCAATCAGCCCAATCTTCCAGCTCCGTTGAGGCGCCTTGGGTTCGATCTCCAACACAACATCTCCCACTTTCAAATTCTCTGTAGGTAGGAACCATTTGTGTCTGGAGCCAATAGGTGGCAAGTACTTGTATGGAGCCAATAAGTGGCAAGTACTCCTTCATCCATTGCTGCCACACTTTTTGGATGAGCTCTTGAACACGTCTTCACCGATAATGGTTTGGAGTTAGCACCATCGTTATGGTCTCCACTAACTGTTGTCAGTGGTCTTGAAATCAGCAGACATTCCGCTCCTATGATCACTGTTTTCAGCTCTTCATTATTCATATCTGCTCCGGACAACTCTGCATAAATAGCTCTCTTGGCTGCTTTGATCATACTTTCGAAGACCCCTCCGAAATGCGGTCTAGCTGGGGTGTTAAACATCCATGTAACTCCTCTGTTACATGTCATTCGCTGCACTTCGTCTTGATTAGCTCTTTGATTTTGCATTTGTCACTGAGCATCAGCTTGGGTCACTCTCTTCGAGCCACCATTCGCGTGAAGGTATTCAGGAAGCCATCTGTCTCTAGAAATGTTGCCATTTCCAAGTGACAGCAGCGTGTCTGTAAACACACAAACAGGCAACGATAGCGCTTCAGTCGAGCTTTTCCTTGGCCTTGAATAGCTTAAAATGGTCCAGCAAAATCTGTTGCACAGTTGGCGAAAGGTTTCTCTGTCACTGCTAAACGCATACGAGGTAACGGGGCCATCTGCTGCCGAGCTGCACCTCCGCGATATAGTCTGCAGCATTCTGCGCAGTCCATGATACATCTTTTCACCTCTTGTCTTCCATGGATCACGAAGTACTTCTCTCTAAGATGATTTAATGTGTAGTTTACTCCCATCTCGTGTCCTTCCATTTCATGATGATACTTGACGATTAACTTGGTAATTGCATGTCTCTTGGGAAGAAAAAAGGGGTTACTTTACACCTTCTGGTAAATTCTCCGAGTAACGCAGACGAGTGCTAGCACGAGGAATTCCGTCAACTAATATTGGGTTAATGGCTAAGATACTACTCTTCTTTGGTGATGGTCTATTATTGGTCAATCCTCAATTTCCTCGGGAAAGCATTCTCTTTGTGCTGACTTTATTAGTTGTCTCTCTGCTGCTTTTAGCTCTTCCGGTGTTAACTGACGACTGTCTCTTCTTTCTCCTTGATGCTTACGTGCGTTTGTGACAAATCGGTTCATCTATCCTACCACTCGACCGAGTGATAGACCAATGGCCATGGTTATAAATCACGTCCGATCGGTACAAAGGTTTGCAAGCAACTGAACTCAAAGGTGCGCACGCATATCTCACGTGACTTACTAGCGACATAGACCGGTGACGTAGTAGAATTAATTTCTTTAAACTACTACTACTACTACTACTACTACTAATAATAATAATAATAATTACAGCTTTTATCAATGCATTTCGCCGCGCCTCAATGCGTTTACAAAAAGATTAATAAATAAGACTAAATATGTAACATGCAAGAAACTATAAGAATATATATAATACTAGTCATTGATTTGTCCTTTTCCTTCATATTGTGTTATGGGAGAGTCAATATAGTAAGATGGTATTGGTAGGGGAAATTCTTTTAACTTGTTTCCATGGAAACAAGTAATAAACAGCAAGAATATATGTTTATGTCATATCTTTAATAGTAATCTATATAAACTTATAAACTATTCGTTAGTTAATAGGCAGCCAATGCAATTATTTCAAAAGCATCACCGAATCTCTAATGGAAATAAAATCAAGCTATAGGTTCTCCATGTAAAATTCGACGTTTAAAATGTCTCCTCATGGTTTACATGAGGGTTGTAATCAGTTTTCTTGTCTAATAATGGCCAGCATTTAGTATTACTTCTTACAACAAAGACACTCAAATGACTTTTCTACCCATACTAAAAGCGCTTTAAATGTGTGTCGACATGCGGAACGAATATCCGTAAACCTTATCAAATAAATTAGTGGGTTTATACTGGAGTTAAGACATATTAGGATAACTCCTACTGAATAAAGAACATTTTTTTGGTCTTGAACTAAGATATTCCCGAAAAGAAAAACACACAATGAAGGTCCATAGCAGAGTAGAAGACAGACTAGTACCGCAAGCATCGTCCTCAAAGTTTTCTTGTATCTGACAACATCAAAGTTACCAGCCAACGGGTTTGGTTGTTTGGCGTTAACTTGGACTGTGTAAAGATGAAGAACTCTGAAAGACTTGATGTAGAAAACACAGGTTGTTAATAGGAGAGCCACGTAACAAAAGTTAATTCCCTGGAAAATAATCTTTTGGTACTTCACATTTAAACTTGCTCCCAGGAAAGCCAAAACACAAAAGAAAACAATCATGTAGCGAACTCGTTTCTTGGTGACAATAATGGGGTATCGATGTCTTAGAGTAAGCGCCAAGTATCTGTCTATACTGATACACGCTACAATAAGGAGTGAAAGCGAACCAAGGGCAATGAAAAAGAAGAAGAATAAATAACTACATATGCACAATCCTCGAATGTTGCCATGCAAGATGAAAGTACTGCCTATAATCAGTATCGGATGAAAGACCAAACCAACCAGAAGATCTGTGAAGGCTAAACTTGTTATCAGGAGGTAGGAAGGCGTTTGTAGGTTCTGCGATCTCAAGATGGCCACGATAATCATTCCATTCCCGAGTGTTGCAGTGACTGCTAAAATAGCATTCACAAAAATATTAATACTAAACACATCTATCAACTCGGACGTATTATTATCGGTATAGCTTAGACAGTTTTCAAACGAATCATTCATGTTTGAGTTTGAATCTAAAGGCAAGCAAAGCTGAACGTGAAAAAAATTCTCCAGGATGTACTTGCGATAAAACTAGTGCACGAAATGTTCAGTTCAATCCATTAATCAGTTGAAAATAGTTCCGGGGGTTGAACCATTGACAACTAGAGGTAAGAAACCCTTAACTCCTTAGTCTGTCGATGACAGGAAACCTTTTAAAAAATCGTGTAAATTTATGTCTGCTTGTGTAGAGTACAAACACTAAAAGTGTACAACACTTCGCACTATTTAGTAGTTGAAGAATAATACAACTTTTTGCCAGCATTGGACACTGATTATCAAAGATTGGCCCATTGTTCGGTTGCACTTTTGAAGTGTCAATTCATTTAACATGCCATTATTGAAACCGGCAGTGGACTAATATCCGCAATTGTTTGAGTTCACAGATCCAATTTTGAAATCTTCACGAAATGTTCAGTTCAATCCATTAATCAATTGAAAATCATTAATGAAAATAGTTCTGGGGGTGAACCATTGAAACAAAAGGTAAGTGAGCCTTACCCCCTTTAACTCGATGAGTACATTTGTGTCATTATTGGCGGTTTTATCGTAATTTCAAAAAACAATTATATGTAAGTGTCAGGAATTAACAATCTATTGAGCCAGGGGGTATGACATTACTGTTTCTTCTTCAGCTCTCTCTGTCTTTTATCCAGTCTCTCATTGAGGAATATAATACATTTTTTTGTCAGCATTCAACACTGAGCGAGTGACTCGACTAGGCGTGTCAAGTCAATTACAGTCAGATAGACTTCGAGTCTTTTTCCTTCATGCTAACAACCATGGTTGCCAAATTTAACCACTTTTTGATTAGGCTCTTCTTATTCGATTTTTTGCCACATATTTAATGCTTAACTTGCTCTTAGTATGTAACACAGTTGCTTCTCAAGACTTATTCGATACACATATCATATAGTAAGATATATATAGATATATCCCTAAATCATATTTGAAACTTAAATTACTGTGTAAACCTGTTTAACGCGATCTGCATTAGTGTTTGGTCTATTCAACGGTAAGAGAACACCTAAAGTAGATAGAGTTTTATACTTTCTTTCAGATTATTCGAAACAAATGAACGTTTTACCCGTTTACTTATCTTACTTTCGTGTTAGTGCTTTCCTGCTAAAATGTTGTTTTCCGCCTTCAAAATGTCATAGGGTTTATTAAATAATCGATTTGTACCATATTTTGCACCAGTAATACTCAACGGACTATCAAGCCCGCAGCATTAATTTCGCTAATCAAATTCGCCTTACTCCATACTATTAAAATTCCCCGGGCAGGCATCGAGGCAGCTCATCATTGTCCTCCAGTGTGCTTGCTTAATATAACTATCTTGTTTACGCACAGATGACAAATGGGGCACCAACATAAGCAAACGAAACAATTTCTATCTTGTTTCAATAAGCTGAATTCGCAGGAGCAGATCCAGAAATTTGTCAGGGGGGTGTCCCCAATGAAGAAATGTATATAATGTTATTGTAAGATAACTGTTCATTTAACTTTTGGAACAAGTAACATTTGAAAACAAGTTTGGTCTAGAAGTATCCATACATATATTGTAATTGTGAAGTTTCGGTTTCAAATGTAGATTATGTATCGATTTTCACAATCAGTACTCATGCCTGGCGAAGCCGACTCGAGCCAGGTTTTACTAGTTGTGGTGTTCACTGTTCTAATACAAAAAGTACCTTAATCGCACAGTAAAGAAAACTCTTAGGTATGGTAACAATTTGGGATGGATTTTATGGCTAATTAATGGTTAGCGTTGGAACCATATGCTACGACTGCAACTTGAAAACATATCATGTGTTTTCAAGTTGAAGGCGTCGCGGATGCTTCCTCGCAAACGCCATTACAATATCCTCAAAATCAATCAGCATGTCATAATGCACATGCATCAGTGCCAAGCCATTTAGCCTCTCTTGCCCCATAGTACTGCGAAGATAGGTCTTCAAGTAGACGAGCTCACTATTTGCTCGTTCTGTCTCGCATAGATTAACACCAATTGTGCAAAGAATCTTCAGTAGATCGATGGTGTTTGGATGGTCATTCCTGTTGCACGCCTTTAGAGCTGCACTTGCCGTGGTGGGAAGCACAAGACCATCTTGGGAAGCTTTCTTCCACTTTCTTTCCCACACTGGTCTAGTTCCACTAGGTCTAGTTCCACTAGGTCTAGTTCATTATTCAGAACTGGACTGGAGATATCTCCTTCCTTTTTCTTGCAGAACTCAGCTCCTTACAATCACATGTGGAATCAAATAAAGGCCACGTGAACAAACTTTCTTAATTCACGATAAGCGGCTATCTAACTGTGTTAGCATTTTGTCTTCGTAAGGTATCGTCAGTGTTCTCCGGTAGTAGTCTTCTGGTGTGCCTGTGGGTGTGTTCCGCATCATTTTGGTATGGATGGATGTATTCCAACATTTGTGGACATTTCGATTCTGCAAGAACCATTCATGATCATTATCTCCTACTTTCGTTTGCACCTCCTTTAAGGAAAGGATGACATCGTTCATCGAGTTATAAGCATGAATAATATCTTGCGTTCGGCCTTGAAGATTGACAGTGAGAGCCCAGTTCGTGTACCCTATCAGGTTTTTCACAGTTACTAAGGTGACAAAAAAGGTGAAAGTTTGTTATTGCAACGTGAAGAGGTTGCTCCTCAATGTTTGTTTCCATGTCGTAAGTTCTGTTGACAGCCATATCACTTAGCGATTGCTCTAAAACAGGGTACAGCTCACATAACACTTGATAGCTGCCGGCGTTAGGGGTTGTCCGGTGCACCAATGGACACCCCGTGGATCCGCTCCTGATTCGGGCAGTCTTAATTTGCGATCGTAATATGAGACATTAAAATGGGAAACTATCGATCATATCTCGACTGTTGTTTGTATTTTTCCGGATATTTCCGGATACATATGGTAAAACATTTATTCATTTAAGCGTTGGGTTTTAAAGTTTTAATTGGTTAATTAACACTTCAAATATGTTCATTGGATATACGACATTTAACTGTTTCCCACAAACAGTAAGTTCATCGCTTTAGTCCTAATTGAAACGTCGAGTTACACATTTACCGAATCTAATGGAAAACAGGTTTTACTCATAACATACGGCACAAATTAGACGTTTAAACTGGAGTCCTCATGGTTTATATGAAGGTTACTTTAAATTTGTTTCTCTTTATGGCCAGTTACGACAAAAACACTCAAATGACTTCTGCGTTCATGATTCCACTTGAGTTTGGATGACGCCATTTCATGTTAGATAAGAGTACAGCCAGAGGTAAGGACACTCGATTTGCTAAGTTTCACACAAACATTATTTCAAAAACATCACCGAACGTAATGGAAATAAAATCAAGCTATAGGTTAGATTCCGCACATGTAAATTTCGACGTTTAAACTGTCTCCTCATGGTTTACATGAGGGTTGTAATCAGTTTTCTTGTCTAATAATGGCCAGCATTTAGTATTACTTCTTACAACAAATATACTCAAATGACTTTTCCACCCATACTAAAAGCGCTTTAAATGTGTGTCGACATGCGGAACGAATATCCGTAAACCTTATCAAATAAATTAGTGGGTTTATACTGGAGTTAAAACATATTAGGATAACTCCTACTGGATAAAGAACATTTCTTTGCTCTTGAACTAAAACTTTGCAGAAACAAAGAGCACTTAATAAAGGTACATATCAGAGTAGAATACAGACTAGTACCGCAAGCATCGTCTTCAAAGTTTTCTTGTATCTGACAACATCAAAGTTACCGGATGCCAACGGCTTTGGGATCTCAAGATGGCCACGATAATCATTCTATTCCCGAGTGTTGCAGTGACTGCTAAAATAGCATTCACAAAAATATTAATACTCAACACATCCATCAACTCGGACGTATTACTCATAACATCTTCGATGAATAACTTGGTATAGCTTAGAAAGTTTTCAAACGACTCTTTCATGTTTGAGTTCGAATCTAAAGGCAAGTAAGGCTGAACGTGAAAATTTCTCAGAAAAAATTGGCATTATCTCAGGCTTCAGTCACTGAGTTCAATTGGTTCTTTATTGGTTCTTTATTGGCTGTTTTAAGACCGGAATCGCTGGAAAACATTGTAATTTTAGTAAAACCAATTTTCTCTATGAAAGAAAAGGACTCAAGTATCTATTGAGCCAGGGGATACAAGATCTTACTGTTTCTCTTTCAACTCTCCCTTTCTCTCATCCTGTTTCTTATTGAGCAAAAGACTTAAAATGCCTATCAAACATCTAAACCCATCCACGGTATTGATTTTACATGGGGTAAGTTGTTGAATAACCAGGAAAAAAATTATAGTTTGAGTGCAGCTTCTTGAAGTTGAAAAAGCTTTTCCATGTCATATGATAATGCTGTGACGTACGAGGAGGCATTTATGGTTATTTGTTGTTCCTCCTAATTCGAAAAACCGTCTTCTATGTAAAAACTAATTCAGTGAAATAATTTCTATAATAAATGAAACTTTTATTTAAAAAGACATATAAAGAGCATTGATAATTCGAAAAACCGTCTTCTATGTAAAAACTAATTCAGTGCATTAAAATCTATAATAAATGAAACTTTTATTTAAAAAGACATATAAATTCGAAAAAACCGTCTCCCATGTAAACACTAATTCAGTGCAATAATTTCTAAAATGAATGAAACTTTTATTTAAAAAAGCCGTCCGGAAGCCGTCTACCCTCAAGAAATCAACCAACAACAACAACAAAAACAATATTTATATTTACAAACGAAATTACATGACTATGAGTACAGGCCCTAACTAATAACTATAAAGTTAAAAATGCGCTAGGACCATTTAATAATATATATAACATTATCACGTTTAAAGAGGACGGAATTCTAGGAGTGGAAATAGAAAAAAAAATTACATAGAAGAAATACAATAGAAATTACATAATCACTAGAAAAATTACAACATATTTTTGAAGGAGAAAAGTTTTATCGAAAGATATCAATAGAGAGTTATTTGTTCTATTTAATGCGAAAAGTTATTTGTTCTATTAATGCAAGAAAGAAATTAAATATACATTAAAAGTGAGAAATTTATTCTTAATAAGTGCTTATGAATGTCAATTTTAATTTTTTCTTAAACGTATCATACTTGTCAATTTTTTTGTGGAATCATCAACTGAATTCCAAATTTTTGAACCATTAAACTTAACGTTAAATTTACCATAATTGGTGTTAGCTTTTGGTAGATAAAAGCCATTTTTAGCTGCAGATCTAATTTGGTATTTGTGTATATCACTAATCGGAGTGAAAAAATCTTTGAAAATAGTAGGAAGCTGGCTATTTTGGTATTTAAACATGAAAACTGCCACCGAATATTCAACAAGATCGTGAAATTTCATGATATTTAAATTTTTAAACAACGGGCTCGAGTGGGCATCAAACGGTGAAAATGTCATTAATCGTACTGCCTTTTTCTGTAAAATAAAATTGACTTCAAAGTTGTTGGGTATGTACTACCCCAGGCCAATATTCCATAAATGAAGAATGGATATATCAAGGCATAATATAGATCGACAGGAATATTTATGTTTACATAATAGCGCAATTTAGACAAAATTCCAACATTTCTTTTCATCTTTTTTGAGATCTATTCAACATGGGTTTTCCAAGAAAGGCAAGAATCAATATAGATTCCTATATATTTTATAGATGTTTCTTGTTTTAATTGTTTGTTATTGAGAGTGAGGTCAAAGTCAATTGTTACTTTCTTCTGTCTTGAATGAAATAAAACGAAATTTGATTTCTCAATATTAAGAGACAATTTGTTGGCACATAGCCATGCATGAAAATTTACGAGTTTAGAGTTGATAGTATGTTTAAGAGTATTCAAGTTTTTATGTCTGTAAAACAAATTTGCGTCATCCGCAAACAAGTGAAACTCAAACAAGGTTGAGCAAAGATGAAAATCATTGATATAAATAAGAAATAATATCGGTCCAAGTACGGACCCTTGTGGAATTCCACAAGTAATTGATGTCAGTTCAGAACTAACATTATTGATGATAACAGCTTGTTGGCGATTGCTGAGATAAGAGATAAACCATTCTTTAGCAATTCCCCTTATTCCATAATAATCAAGTTTTTTCAACAGGATTTGATGATTTACAGTATCAAACGCTTTACTGCAATCTAAAAATATGCCACACGAAAACTCAGATGCATCAATTGCTGATTGTATTTTATCAATAATACTTAGTATAGCGAAGTCAGTTGAATGGTTGCTGCGAAAACCAAATTGATTTTTGAAAAATGTGTTATTTTTTTCAAAGAAGTCAATCAGACGGTTTGCCTTCGACTTTTCTAGAAGTTTATGAAATATTGAAAGTAAAGAGATAGGACGATAGTTAGAAAGAGAGAGGCGGGAATCTTTTTTATGAATTGGAATTATGTTCCCTAATTTCAAAGTTGAAGGAACGATACCCAAAGAAAAAGAAACATTGAATAGTGTGGCAAGTGGCTTGGAAATAACAGCTTTCAGTATCTTAAGAAATTTGACTGGTATACTATATGGTCCTGTTGCTTTGTCACTTTTCAAATATGAAATCTCATTCTCTATCTCAGAAGATGAAATCGGAGAAATATAGAAGCTTTTACATAGAGGTGTCTTTAGATAATCCATTGGATGCTTGTCTACTCGGTCTATCAGTTCTGCTAAGCTGCAGCCTATAGAAGAGAAGTAATTATTAAAAGAATTGGCAATGTCCTTTGAGTTTGTAATTTCAGCACCGTGGTCAACGATTTTACTAATAGATGAAGTACTCTTTGATTTATAATGAACAATCTTCCTGATCCCATTCCACACCTTTTTGCCATCTTTGATATTTTGTTGAAAATAATCGTTATAATATTTTGTTTTGCTAATTTTTAGCAGGTGATTTATCCTATTTCGATAATACTTAAATTTACAAAAATAATAAGTAGATTTTGTTTTCAGATATTTCTTATATAATTTATTTTTAACTTAATAGAAACTTTCAACCCTTGAGTAATCCATGGCTTGGATTTGAACTTTATCTCCTTTCTAGTTAATTTTTTCAAAGGAACGTGCTTGTCCATCATTTGATGTAGTTTATCATAGAAGGAGATAAACATAGCAGAAGGATCAGAAACACTTCTCAACCAACCAGGTTATTCGCTCAAAATAGCTCCAAGCTAAAAATAGCATCAAACTGTGCACATGATATATAGGATTCCTTCTCCTAGTTCATATTCTCTAGCTCGAAATAATAGTTTAGGCTTCGTTTAGTCTGATAAAGTCGCCGTGACAAATTAGCATTCAAATTGGCTTATGTTTCACTTGCGATAGTTTTCGGGATTCAGTCGAAACATTTTCGGCTACTATGACGTTTTTCGATGTTAAAAACAATATGGCGCTCGTTATTTGAAAACTGTCTAAGCTATATCAAGTTATTTATCGAAGATGTTATGAGTTTTAGGATGAATGTCTTTAGCATTATTATTTTTGTGAATGTCATTTTAGCAGTCACTACAACACTCGGGAATGGAATGATTATCGTGGCCATCTTGAGATCGCATAACCCACAAACGCCTTTCTACTTACTGATAACAAGTTTAGCCTTCACAGATCTCCTGGTTGGTTTGTGGTATTTCATCCTTTATTGATTATAGGCAGTACTTTCATCTTGCATGGCAATATTTGAGGACTATGATGATGATGATGATGATAATAATAATAATAATAATTTATTAACTTACTATAGCGCCTTTTAACATTAAAATGATCAAAAGCGCTTTACATGAATGAATTACAATAAAATATGAATATACATATATATATACAATACTTATGATTAATTAAGATATAACTATCAAAAAATGAAAACTAACGATGAAAAGATATATATGTATATACAGTCAATGTCATTAATGTTGTTCACCGAAAAAAGACATTTACAAATAACACATTTAGACATTTAGACTAAAGTGAGCCTGAACTTTAAACGTAAGATTCAACTCGTGAATCGACTGATACAGAATGCCCCGACCATGTAGTGAGATTTAAGATGGTATTTCAGTGTTTGTTTTATGCCAGAACGTTCGAGGAAACACGTGATATTTCTTTTAGTCTAAATTTCTAAATGTCTTTTTTCGGTGGACAAAGTTAATGACATTGACTGTATAAATATAATATGTATAAGGGGGGAAAACTATAATAGAAAACTATGTTAGAATTGATAAGAATTACCTATTATAAGCTATATTTTAAAAAATATGTCTTAAGCTGTTTTTTAAAAACACCAAGTAATTTAATTTCCCGAATATAGGAAGGCTGTTCCACAATGTGGGGGCAGCAGCATAAAAAGAACGAGCCCCTAATGTAGAAAGCATACGCACCTTGGGACGGTCTAAAAATAATGAATTATTCGATCTGAGAGAATAAACGGAACAGGACTTAATAGACACTAAGTTACTAATACAGCTAGGAGAGATATTACATATGGCCATAAGGTGGCTGCCTACTTTTGAACGTTCGATTTGAGCCCACGATGAGCGCGCGCTCAAAAACCGCTGAAAAATCTACGAGATTTTATTGAAGAACCATACGCGTTTTGAGCTTCAACGGGAAAAATTTTGCACGGGAATCTCTATTTTTTAATAGCTCATTCGAAAAAAACTCTCATAAATCTATGTTATATCAACATTTTAGTTTAAAAGTTTAAATCAGTAACACATGAAAAAAATAGATTTTTGTAGGGGTTTTTGTTCGACTTTATGATATTTTTTAAGAGCACCGAAACTACAAAATATGACAAATCAATGTATCTCTTTGTCTTTTTGTCGAAAATATCCATGTATTATTGTAGAATGATTGACTAACCTTCATTTGTGCAATTATATAGTATGCAAATAATTATTATCTTATGAATCTTAATTTTTTTTCTAATCACTTCCATCAAATGCTGATTATCTCGAAAACGAGCTCGGGACACCCTAATTTTCTTTCCAGATTTGATATCAGCAATAAATTTCAATCCGGAAAATCGAAGTTTAAAAAAAAGTTTAAATCAATAATAAAAATTTTGAAATAGATGCGGTAAAAAACAGGTAGTGTAATGTTTTGTATATTAAACGGTTACTTCTCATACGTCACAGCATTATTATATGACGTGGCGAACCCTGTACAACTTCAAGAAGCTGCACTCAAACTATGAATTTTTTGAGGGGTTATTCAAAAGCTTTAATACCCTATGTAGAATCAATACTGTGAATATCGTCAGAAGGGTGATAGGCAGTTCACTTTATCACAATAGATACTTGATTCCTTGTTACTCGTAGAGAAATCTTTTTAACTAAAATACTAGGTTTTGCAGCGATTACGGTCATAAAACAACCAATAAAGAACCAATTGAACTCAGCTATCGAGCTAAGTTTGCTTAATATCTCTATTGTGTCTATTGAGCCCGATAATAAGACGTCGCTGCCTCTAAGAAACTTAGAATCGGTATCAAAATCAGTTAAATATGATACAAAAACAGTGGGGGGAAATCACTTCATAACAAGTCAATGTACTTAGAGGTTTGTTTTACTTTTACCATCAGGACCCGGTTGTATGAAGCCTGGATAGCGCTATCCGGCGAATAAATCCTTATCTAGTGGATGAATCGATGCTGTTATCCAATAAATTTATCCACTGGATAAGATTTATTCGTCGGATAGCACTATCCAGGCTTCATACAACCGGGCCCAGGAAGCCAATTACTAAACGTTTGTAATATTTAGAAACCAGATCTGCTACTAGATGAAGCCCAATTTAGCATGACTCCCGCCAAGACTTTTGAAAAAGAAGCTTAAAATAAAGCAAAATTAGATATTACTTTAACAATAAACCAACTGTGGTTAAAGTACTTATTTTTACATAGTATCCTAACAACAAGGACAAGGAATATTATACACCAGAAGAGAAGGCAGAGGCTTTTAACCAGTTCTTCTTTTCCACATTCACACCAGATGATGGCTCAAATCCACCATTGCGACCTTTAGACAAGTCAAAGGTGAATCAGCCAACTCTTGAAAGCATCTCCTTAACCGTTGATGAAGTGTTAAAAGCTTTATCTCGTCTTGACCCACATAAGGCACGTGGTCCTGACAACATACCAACAACTGTCTTAAAGGGATGTGCAGCTGAAATTGCTCCATCGTTAACCATTCTATTTAACAAGTCTTTATCACTGGGTAAATTACCTCAACAATGGAAAATATCTCACATAGTTCCGGAACACAAGAAACAACGTAAAGACATGGTGGAAAACTACCGTCCAATTTCTCTTTTGTGCATCGTGTCGAAGTTACTTGAGAGATGTATCTTTGACAGAACCATAGATCATCTCTCGCAGTATCTAAGTGATTGCCAACACGGTTTCATGGTTGGAAGATCTACTGTCACCCAACGTTTAGAGTTTGTACACAGAATAGGCCTCGCTTTGGACAAGGGTCAGCAGAGTGACATCATATACCTTGACTTCTCCAAAGCATTTGACAGTGTGTGTCATTCTCGTCTCATTTTCAAGCTTAGCCACTATGGAGTGCAAGGACAACTACTTAAATGGTTTAAAGATTATCTTTCGAATCGTTCACAACATACTGTTGTCCAAAGTGCCATATCATCTCCTATGCCAGTGACATCAGGCGTCCCACAAGGAAGTATTTTGGGTCCGTTGCTCTTCTTGCTATACATTAACGACCTACCATCCGTTATTGATAGTTGTTCTCGCATAGGTCTCTTTGCTGATGATTCCAAGTGCTACAGAATAATCAATAAGAACTCTGATACCGATACTCTTCATGAGGATCTAGACACACTATGATTGGAGCACAGACTGGAGACTAAGTTTCAACATCAAGAAGTGTGAGGTTTTGACTGTTAACAGAAAAAAGGAACCAATTATTAAACGAAACATCAGTCAAAAGATGTACCAAACAAAAAGACTTGGGGGTCTTCATCAATGAAGATCTTAAATGGTAAGACCACATAAAGTATGTCCTTGCTAAAGGATACCGTATGCTTGGGTTCTTGAGGCGTCATGCCTCGAGATACTTTGATGTAAGGGCCGCAAAACGAACTTTGTACAATACACTCATTCGCCCTTATATTGGTTATGCAAGTCAAATATGGTCTCCCTCACAAGTCTGCAGCATCAAATCCATTGAACAACTCCAGCGCAGAGCTACTAGATTTATCCTTCCTAATAGTGGGCTGGATTATCATGAACGTCTGGTTAACCTTGACTTATTACCTGTATCGTATTGGCACGAAATCAGTGATTTGTTATTCTATTTCAAAAGTCGAGCAGGCTACTACAAGTTTTGAAATGCCAAATCGTTAGATTCTGTCTCAAGTTTCAAGACTGCTCTTCATAGCCGTTACTTCGCTGGTCTGTTGAACACTTACTGCATAGACACTTATAAGACATGGAAATCAAACTGCCCTAAATCCTGTACTACGAATGACATTACAAGCAAACCATTAGGTTGCTACTGAACTTTACTTAGCATATCATTATGATATGTCTCAATATATTATATGATTCTATTCTCATATCTTTTTCTTATTTACATCAAATTGAATATAAGTTCGCTAATTTTTCATTCATTATTATTATTATCACACTATCAACTATTATATGTCATCATAACATACGCCATTTGTAATATTATTCCACTTATTATGTGATCATAATGTGGCCGTACTTTATTTGGAGTCATACTCTGTTGTACGGATTATACCACTAAATGTTTATGTGGTTAAAGCCTGATAAATAAATAAATAAACAAATTAAATAAATAAACCTCAGGTAAACACTGCACCTTGACGTAGACTGAACTGAACGCGAAACTCTAAAAAATACAGATTGTCTTTTGACAAACTGCTCGACTGACGAGTTCAAGTTTTCACGCCACAAACATGGAAGGCATTGAAGAGTGCCACAGGTCAGTGAGCAGTTTTCTGACAATCCAATTAATGGATACCAAAAATAATGATAATCTATCCATTTTAACAATTGTGATCAACGTCATTTTAATGATAACGGCAACGCTGGGGAATGGATGGATTATCGTTGCCATCTTGAGGACACCGAACCTACGAACGCCATCCTACTTACTGATAACAAGTCTAGCCTTCACAGATCTCTTAGTTGGTTTGGTATTTCGATAGCGCTTCAGTCGAGCTTTTCCTTGGCCTTGAATAGTTTAGAATGCTCCAGCAAAATCTGTTGCACAGTTGGCGAAAGGTTTCTCTGTCACTGCTAAACGCATACGAGGTAACTGGGCCATCTGCTGCCGAGCTGCACCTCCGCGATATAGTCTGCAGCATTTTGCGCACTCCATGATACATCTCTTCACCTCTTGTCTTCCATGGATCACGAAGTACTTCTCTCAAAGATGATTTAATGTGTAGTTTACTCCCATCTCGTGTCCTTCCATTTCATGATGATACTTGACGATTAACTTGGTAACTGCATTTCTCTTGGGAATTATAACGGGGTACTTTACACCTTCTGGTAAATTCTCCGAGTAAGGCAGACGGGTTCTAGCACGAGGAATTCCGTCACCTATTATTGGGTTAATGGCTAAAATACTACTCTTCTTTTGTGATGGTCTGTTATTGGTCAATACCTCAATTTCCTCGGGAAAGCATTCTCTTTATGCTGACTTCATTAGTTGTCTCTCTGCTGCGTTTAGCTCTTCCGGTGTTAACTGACGACTGTCTCTTCTTTCTCCTTGATGCTTACGTGCGTTTGTGACAAATCGGTTCATCTATCCTACCACTCGACCGAGTGATAGGCCAATGGCCATGGTTATAAATCACGTCCGATCGGTACAAAGGTTTGCAAGTAACTGAACTCAAAGGTGCGCACGCATATCTCACGTGACTTTCTAATGCTAGTCATTGATTTGTCCTTTTCCTTCATATTGTGTTATGGGAAAGTCAATATAGTAAGATGGTATTGGTAGGGGAAATTCTTTTGACTTGTTTCCATGGAAAACAATAACAAACAGCAAGAATATAAGTTTTATGTCATATCTTTAATAGTAAAATGTTTATATAACAATAAGTAAAATTATAATTGGAATAAAACAAATTAAGTTTATAATTTCAATTGATTTATCATAAATTATGTTGTTTTACAACCTAAAACTATTAATGTTTCTACTTTTCATGGGCTAAATTTATTGATATCTTAAAATCATCGAAAAAATAGACCTATAGAGCGGTTGGATTGCTCAGAAGTGTTTATTGGTTAAATGTAATGATCTTTGGATCATTTGTACTATATTTGACAGTCCATATTACCACGCTGAACAGCAACAAAACGTATAACAATTTGTTGCCCTCAAAGACATTTGGCTCGAAGATACTGTATTGCTATTGCTTACTATCAATCACGTGACTTTTTTGGAGTTGACTGGGGGGCAAACAAGCGAATTGCTGGGGGCAACTAGCGGATGCTAAGTCAAAACATATCAAAATAAGTCCTCAAACTATTGTATTTCACTATTTTCACGACATTAAACCAGAAAATAAGAGATCAAAACAACCTCCAGGATTCTACAAGCCAACAAAAAGAGCTATTACTGGAAGTGACGTCTATTGATAGCAACCTATCGAAAGCAAAAGGCGAACAAACAGTGTTAGGCAAATAGCTTAGAGATATATGCTCTTGATCTGAGATTGCATGGCTTTCAAAAGCATTTAGATACATCTTGTCACCTTTGATAAGTATGTTATCTATAGTAGAACGACTCCATTAATGAATAGGACAGAATCGTGCACATAAAAGTGCTCATAAATGAACATTGCCTTCCCCGAAATGTAACTGAACTATTCATGATCAATAGATACGCGAATATATAGAACCGCATCGTTCCTACGAATGGACATTGTAAACGAATGGTCGATCGAAGACCATTAGGCTGCGTAGTGGTCATCTGTGCATAATGTACTAAAACAGACCGCTACCCAAGTGTGTTGGGTGCGCACGTTTCTGAATTAAAAAGCGATTATCGCAAACGCAAGGAGATTTTTTCTACCTAACGTATCCAGTACCTCTGGTTCGTGTATAAACAGGAAACTCGTTGGCAATTACTTAATATAGGTAAAAATGTAGTGCCCAACTAACATATATGAAAATGAAATTTATATATATATATCTGTAAATACAAATTTAAATTTAAACTAAAGTCGATTAAGTTTTGTCCGAATGTAAGACTATGTAGTATTTCAGTTAAAAGCTTCTTTAAAAAGATGTATCTTAATTAAAACTTGAACTACTTAAAAGTCTGTGTACTTCTTATTGTTCTGGAAGATTATTCCAGAGCTTAGGCGTGGTAATAGAAAATGCTCTGTCGCCATACGTCGATGTCGATGACTTAGGAAGTAACAACAGCCTCTTGGTAGCGGACCGTAAAGCGCGCTTAGGTGTATATATTTCTCGTAAACTGCTAAGATGTGATGGCGCATTGAACGTTAATAATTCTAAAAGTAATAACTAAGACCTTATAAACTATTCGTTGGTTAATAGGCAGCCAATGCAATTATTTCAAAAGCATTACCGAATCTATTGGAAATAAAATCAAGCTATAGGTTAGATTCCGCACATGTAAATTTCGACGTTTAAAATGTCTCCTCATGGTTTACATGAGGGTTGTAATCAGTTTTCTTGTCTAATAATGGCCAGCATTTAGTATTACTCCTTACAACAAATACATTCAAATGACTTTCCCACCCATACTAAAAGCACTTTAAGTGTGTGTCGACATGCGGAACGAATATCCGTAAACCTTATCAAATAAATTAGTGGGTTTATACTGGAGTTAAAACATATTAGGATAACTCCTACTGAATAAAGAACATTTTTTTGGTCTTGAACTAAGATATTCCCGAAAAGAAAAACACACAATGAAGGTCCATAGCAAAGGAGAAGACATCCGAGTACCGCAAGCATCGTCTTCAAAGTTTTCTTGTATCTGACAACATCAAAGTTACCAGCCAACGGGTTTGGTTGTTGGGCGTGAACTTGGACTGTGTAAAGATGAAGAACTCTGAAAGACTTGATGTAGAAAACACAGGTCGTTAATAGGAGAGCCACGTAACAAAAGTTAATTCCCTGGAAAATAATCTTTTGGTACTTCACATTTAAACTTGCTCCCAGGAAAGCCAAAACACAAAAGAAAACAATCATGTAGCGAACTCGTTTCTTGGTGACAATAATGGGGTATCGATGTCTTAGAGTAAGCGCCAAGTATCTGTCTATACTGATACACGCTACAATAAGGAGTGAAAGCGAACCAAGGGCAATGAAAAAGAATAAGAATAAATAGCCACATATACACAATCCTCGAATATTGCCATGCAAGATGAAAGTACTGCCTATAATCAGTATCGGATGAAAGACCAAACCAACCAGAAGATCTGTGAAGGCTAAACTTGTTATCAGGAGGTAGGAAGGCGTTTGTAGGTTCTGCGATCTCAAGATGGCCACGATAATCATTCCATTCCCGAGTGTTGCAGTGACTGCTAAAATAGCATTCACAAAAATATTAATACTAAACACATCTATCAACTCGGACGTATTACTCATAACGTCTTCGATGAATAAATCGGTATAGCTTAGACAGTTTTCAAACGACTCATTCATGTTTGAGTTTGAATCTAAAGGCAAGCAGGGCTGAACGTGAAAAACATTCTCCAGGATGTACTTGCGATAAAACAGGTGCACGAAATGTTCAGTTCAATCCATTAATCAGTTGAAAATAGTTCCGGGGGTTGAACCATTGACAACTAAAGGTAAGAAACCCTTAACTCCTTAGTCTGTCGATGTCATAAACCTTTTAAAAAATTGCATACATTTATGCCTGCTAGTGTAGAGTACAAACACTAAAAAAGTACAACACTTTTCACTATTTAGTAGTTGAAGAATAATACAACTTTTTGCCAGCATTGGACACTGAGTATCAAAGATTGGCCCATTGTTCGGTTGCAATTTTGAAGTGTCAATTCATTTAACATGCCATTATTGAAACCGGCAGTGGACTAATATCCGCTATTGTTTGAGTTCACAGATCCAATTTTGAAATATTCACGAAATGTTCAGTTCAAACCATTAATCAATTGAAAATAGAATATTGAAATGTATATAATGTTATTGTAAGATAACTGTTCATTTAACTTTTGGAACAAGTAACATTTGAAAACAAGTTTGGTCTAGAAGTATCCATACATATATTGTAATTGTGAAATTTCGGTTTCAAATGTAGATTATGTATCGATTTTCACAATCAGTACTCATGCCTGGCGAAGCCGACTCGAGCCAGGTTTTACTAGTTGTGGTGTTCACTGTTCTAATACAAAAAGTACCTTAAACGCACAGTAAAGAAAACTCTTAGGTATGGTAACAATTTGGGATGAATTTTATGGCTAATTAATGGTTAGCGTTGGAACCATATGCTACGACTGCAACTTGAAAACATATCATGTGTTTTCAAGTTGAAGGCGTCGCGGATGCTTCCTCGCAAACGCCATTACAATATCCTCAAAATCAATCAGCATGTCATAATGCACATGCATCAGTGCCAAGCCATTTAGCCTCTCTTGCCCCATAGTACTGCGAAGATAGGTCTTCAAGTAGGTGAGCTCACTATTTGCTCGTTCTGTCAAATGACTTCTGCGTTCATGATTCCACTAGAGTTTGGATCATGCCATTTCATGTTAGATAAGAGTATTGACCAGAGAAAAGGACCATCGATTTGCTAAGTTTTAATAAACATTATTTCAAAAGCATCACCGAATCTAATGAAAATAAAATCAAGCTATAGGTTCTGCTCATTAGATTCCGCACGTGTAAAATTCGACTAATACGTATTAGTCCCTAGGACTAAAGTATTCACTGTAATGTAACACTTATAGAGTCATTCAACTGATGATGGACTATGGATATCGTCCGAAATATCTACTCAAGAAACTTCTAGTTATTCTTTTTGTCTATAAACTTTTAGCCCAAAGAAACATATACACAGAATAATACAAGTGTTTTCCAGCATTAAACACTGAGCGAGTAACATGACTTTGGTTTTGTTTACAATCAAATTTAATTCAGGTTTTTTTTGCGGGCCAGTTTAACATTTAATTTTAATACATTTATTAAATTTCATTTTAATAAAGTTTCTTTAAGGTTTCTTTGACTAGGAATAGAAACGGTTAGATGTTCTTTTATTTATTTTTATTTGAAAACTATTTAATATAATCTCAGTACAATACTTAGAAACCAAACCTACTGGTAGGTTAAGTCTCAAGGCTGGCTTTCACTAGCGACATAAGCGACGGAAGCATGAGCATAAGAATAAGATCGTTATGTTCTAATGTAAATGAGTGTGACGGGAGCATAAGATGAACAAAAGGAAGTTTCCCGTGCAGGAGACTGAGTACGAGAATTTGATTGGCTTACCAACTTGTGCTTCTGTATGTTAGCGACAGAAGCATAAGAATCTGGTTTTCACTAGCGACATAAGGACGGAAGCAGAAGTATAAGCATAAGAAAAAGGAAACCTTCCGTTCCTTCTGCTTATGCTTCCGTCGATGTTCTGCTTCTGCTTACGTCTCCGTTTTTTGATTTTCACAGGAACATAAGACGTCTTACGCTTTTGCTTCTGCTTCCGCTTCTGCTTCCGTCGCTAGTGAAAACCAGGCTTTAGAGCCGAAGAATTCTTCTTTGCTCTGATTTCGCCAAGTTTTTCGATGAAAAAACTAAACATGGATTTTCATAAGATTTGAAAGACATAGAAGACGATCATGAACCTATCGGGTTGTCCTGGCAGCATTTTCATTGCGTTTTGAAATAATAGGAGAAAGAATTATGAATCAGTATGAGATTCCTGGCAGGATATTTGTAGAGTACTTCGCAAATGATAGGAAAAGATCATAAAAAAACAACAGGACAGTCCTGGCAATGTTATGATTAAATTTGGAAATAACACAAGAAAATCATGATAGTTTGAGTTGGAGAATTGATCTCAGTTTACTGACTACCTAAGTAATTTTAATTACTATAATATGTATTAATTTTAATTAATATAATATCTATTAGTGTACTATGTGACAAGATCACGAAAACTGTCTATTTTGGCCAGCTGGTCAAAGTGGTATTTAAATACCACTTTGACCAGCTGGCCCAATAGACAGTTTTCGTGATCTTGTCACATAGTACACTAATAGATATTTATACAATATCTTACAAAATTTTGTCATACAATAGCCAATAAAACACATATATAATCACTCTAGCTAAGGAGGTAAGACTCACTTACCTTTTGTCTCAATTGTTCAACTCCAGAAGCTGAACTTAATATTACGTGCACCTGTCTTATCGTCGCAAGTACATTCTAGAGAAATCTTCACGTTCAGCCTTGTTTGCCTTTAGGTTCAAACTCAAACATGAACGAGTCGTTATTTGAAAACTGTCCACGCAGTATCAAGTTATTCATCGAAGATGTTATGAGTATTAGGATGGATGTTAATTTATTAACTTACTATAGCGCCTTTTAACATTAAAATGATCAAAAGCGCTTTACATGAATGAATTACAATAAAATATGAATATATATACATATATATATACAATACTTATGATTAATTAAGATATAACTATAAAAAAAAGAAAACTAACGATGAAAAAATATATATGTATATACAGTCAATGTCATTAACGTTGTCCACCGAAAAAAGACATTTACAAATTACACATTTAGACATTTAGACTAAAGTGAGCCTGAACTTTAAATGTAAGATTCAACTCGTGAATCGAAAATCCAGAATGCCCCGACCATTTAGTGAGGATTTAAGATAGTATTTCAGCAAGATTTCAGCGTTTGGTTTTATGCCAGAACGTTCGAGAAAACACGTGATATTTCTTTTAGTCTAAATGAAAAAGAACACCAAGCAGCTCTAAGACTGAACCATCCGGATAAGTCAGCTCTAGCAGAGCATGCCATGAAGACTGGCCACAGCATTAACTGGCTTGGTAGTTCTGTAGTTTATAAAGAAGAACGATGGCACCAGAGAAAATGGCTGGAGGCATGGAAGATTGCTAATGAATCAAATGCTCTCTTTAATAGAGACAGTGGAAGAACATTGCCTGATAGCTATCGTAGCTTGATTGGCAATTAAGATCATATAGCGTATCTTAATAACGCGCGCAATTAATTTCTCCCTTCGTAACAAGCGCGCTCCTAGCAACTGGCACATTTAACTTTAGCACGGGCACATTGTTATGTTGCGTGTTTTCTTGTAAAATTGTCACAACCGTTTGCCCTGATGAAGAGCAAGATGCTCGAAAGCTTGGCTTGATTTATAATTAAAAAGCTGATGAATCAAAACTTTCATGTATGTTAGAATTGATAAGAATTACCTATTGTAAGCTATATTAAAAAGATATGTCTTGTCCTTCGCAAAACTAGCGAGTCAAATTAACTGGAATTTTTATATCATGTGCTGGGATTATCCTAGATTCTAACAGTGTATTTTATTTTAAGATTTTTAAAATGTTTAGCCTATTACGGCCGAAAATCACACAGTGCTATTTTTGCTGTTTTTGGCTTTTTTCTCCTCATCCCCAGGTACGATTTTTCTGAAATTTTCAGAATCTTATCAATTAGTACTATTGCAGCCTGTGTATAAATTTGGATGGAAAGTCTTGTGCAGAAAAAAGTTTTGACGCCGCTTGAAAATTCGATCCAAAATTTGAAACATATGAAACATCGCGCTGTAGAAACATTGCCATTTAATGGATTGCCTTGAAGTTTTCACATACCTATTTCCAAGTATTGCGGATGAGCCTTACGAAAAATCAGCGTCAAATCTTAAAAACTCATTGAATAAATTATTTTTTACTAATTGTCGTTGTAAACCTCAAAAATGAGAGTTTTGCTAAAAATCACATTTTCGCCTTTTTCTTTAAAACGACTCCTAGATGAAGCCCAATTTAACGTGACTCCCGCCAAGATTTTTGAAAAAGAAGCTAAAAACAAAGCAAAATTAGATATTACTTTAACAATAAACCAACTGCGGTTAAAGTAATTATTTTTTACCATAGTTTCCTAACAACCTCAGGTAAACACTGCACTTGACGTAGACTGAACTAAACGCGAAACTACAGGTTGTGTTTTGAAGAACTGCTCGACTGATGAGTTAAAGTTTTCAAGCCACAAACATGGAAGGCATCGAAGAGTGCCCCAGGTCAGTGAGCAGTTTTCTGACAACCCAATTAATGGATACCAAAAATAATGATAATATATCCATTTTAATAATTTTGATCAACGTCATTTTAATGATAACGGCAACGCTGAGGAATGGATGGATTATCGTTGCCATCTTGAGGACACCGAACCTACGAACGCCATCCTACTTACTGATAACAAGTTTAGCCTTCACAGATCTCTTAGTTGGTTTGGTATTTCATCCATGCATCGTTCATAATGTGGAGTTCTTACTCGTTGCAATATAACTTTGCTCTTATTTGTGTCCTAGCGAACGTTATTTTATTTATTACCTTTTTTCTGACTGGACTTTCATTTGTCATGGTCACATGTATCAGTATAGACAGATACTTGGCGCTTACTCTAAGACATCGATACACCATTATTGTCACCAAGAAAAGAGTCCGCTTATTGATCGGTGTGGTGTGGACTTCGTCATTTTTCCTTTCGTTGTTAACAACTTGGGATCGTCTATTTTTTCCTGTTTTCACGTTTGGGTCTGTCGCTGCATTGTTTCTCGTTGCAATAATCTCTTTTTGCTACATCAAGTCTTTCAGAGCTCTTCATCTGTACATAGTTCAAGTTCAAGCCCAACAGTCAAACCCGCTAGCTAGTAACTTTGATGTTGTCAGATACAAGAAAACTTTGAAGACGATGCTTGTGGTACTAGTCTGTCTTCTTCTGTGCTATCTACCAGCGATATGCCCATTCATAGTAATGAGTTTTGTTAGCTTCTCCAGCGTAAATTCGTCTGTACTTATTATGTCTGTTTGCTTAATGGGTCTTAATTCTAGTATAAACCCTGTCATTTATTTGGTGAGGTTTGCAGATATTAGCAACGCTTGTCGAGAAATGGTAAGGAATCTTGTTTATTGAAATATTCTCAACGTTTGACGCCCGGATGGATGGAACTCTGGTGCTGTGATAGGATACTCTTCTTCGAAGGCTAATACGGGCCAATTAACTCAAAACAGAACACATTTGATTCATTTAACTCGGTTTTATGTAACAATGCGAACTTTATTCGGTTATTTATTAACTGTTCTTTAATTTGATTTTATTATTATATATCATTATGGATTGCATCGAATCAAATTGAAACCTTGATTTATTCACGGGTGCTCTAAAAGTCACATTTGGAATCACTGGCACTGCCCTACATTAGCTTAGGGACTGTGCAATAATTATCGCGAGGGGGGTTCTAGTATTAATAGGGGGGGTCAAAAGTTAAATTGGAGTGTAGGGTGGTGGGGGGGGGGGGGTTTAGAAGCTAATTGCTTAAGTATGGAAAGGGGGGTCTTCATAAGTCAATTTGGGATTTTGTTCACTATAAAATTGAAAAATGGGTTCGATTCCCGTCGAAGCTTGAAATCACTTTTTCAAGTCTTTCTTTACAGCGTTCGCTTAGATCGCTCATTCACTGTGATGATCAACACATCTATCATAAAATTGAAAGGTGCATATGCGTATCCTTTGTAATAAGAACAGTACAAAAAACAGTAACTAAAAACAGTACAACTCATAACTTTCTATACTATACTGTGGTAAAATCATGCCACATTGATTGACTGTATACTATTGACTGTGTCATGTCTTTTTTGTTTTACTTTGTAATAATTCTTCTAGCTTTATGTTCATGATATTTAGCGCCATGTCAAGGATAAAAACAGAAGTTCTGAACAAGCTCCTTGGCTTCCCCAACAAAACGAAGAAAGGAGATCCCCCAGGCAGGATTTGTCAGTTTGAGATCGTAAATATTAGTAGAGTGTCCTCATCAATATTAACATGTTGTGGGATGCCAATTATCTCGCTCAGGGCTGTATTCATTTTGCTAAAGGATCAGCTTTATTCTTTTTTTTTTCTCCCGTGAAGCTGATGACTTCTGTTTCGATCCAATAATAAAGGTAGTTTCCATTGCATAGTAGTTTCCATTGCATCCAGGTCAACTATTTTGAATAGGTTTGTCATTCGTTTCACTTTCTTGTTCGTCCGCCAGGGCTGATGGATGCATGGATGGATGCATGGATGGATGCATGGATGGATGGATGCATGGATAAATGGATGCATGGATGGATGCATGAATGGATGCATGGATGCATGCATGGATGGATGCATGGATGGATAGATGAATGGATGCATGGATGGATGCATGGATGGACGATCGTATAACATCTAATTTTTGCAGTTTATCAACTAACACTTGGTCAATGCTGTCCCAAATTAAACTACAATAATTTAAATACTGTTTAACTATTGATTTGTAGATACTGTTGGGACAGTCTTGGCCAAGGACATTTGTAATTATTTTCTTGAGTATTCCCAAATTTATAGAAACTTTCAGTCAGATATTCGTCGATCATGACACCGAGAAATTTAGTTTCAGAAGTTCTTTTGAGCTCAATGCCATTAACACACAGAGAAATGTCACCTAATGTTAGTTTATTGGCAGAGAGCCACGTTACTACATGCTCTAAGTATTTATAAATTTGTTCTTTTAGATAAGATATGGATGCATGGATGGATTGGAATTAGAATTGGAAAAATTTATTCACGGTAATTATATCATATAGCTACATAAATTACATGAATAAAAATCTGGTCTACCTATAAGTCGTGCATTACATAAAATAACAGATATTAAATATGAATATACATCGATTTTAAAATACTAATTTTCAGTGTTGTCAATACTAAATCGATGATTTTTATTTTCCTTTTAAAGGCATTGAAATAAGGGTTCTCTTTTTAAGGCATCTGGAAGAGCGTTTGTCTTCTGTGTAAGCAAAACCATTCTTATATGAATCGGTCGAGCTATTAGTAGTTGCAGGTCATATCATAGACCTAAGTTTGTATGAACTCTTGCGCAGCTTGTTTCTACTACAAAGGGAGAAAGGAATGGTTCACAATTCGGTTCTCCCTTTGTAGTCTAATCATACAATGAGAGCTCCTAGAAAACAGAAATAATTTTCGCAATTTAAGTCGGACAATTATCTTTATTTTGTTCCTATCAGAAAAGTAATTGGATTTAAAATCCTGACAATTGTTTGCATGGGATATACTAAGCAAGATCTTTACAACTGCAAGAAAAGATAAAGAGTTATTGTAAACTGAATTTACTTTTGAAAATTGCCGCCTGCCTTTTACCATTCTCTGCGGCCTCAGCAGATGCCATTTCGATAGCCTGCAAAGCAGGGTTCTTGTGGTTTTGTGCATCGAAATTGATATTGAGCCCGCGGTGAATTTTTAGCCTTCCCGCCATGTTCCCATGACAATCATGACGTCATCGTATTCGGAACATTTCTGATACGAAATGTTCTCCGTCCACACTAATACATCTAATTGGCGTTTTCAAATGGTTCCACTCTGTAGATCGTATTCAAAAAAGATTCGTTTTCGGCGAAGAATTGTTTACGATTCGCCCGGACTAGTTTGTACGGTAGACCTAACCGAATAAATAAAAATTCGGATTCAAATTTATCCGGCATAGTGTGGACGGGGCCTAAGTCTCTCACTTCCTTGAATGGTTTTTCTCCAGAAACACCTAACAAGATAAACTCCAGCCGTCAGGCAAAGTTTTATTTTCTAATCAATTTTTAGTTTTGAGAAACACCTAACGGGCTAAGTTCCAGCTCAATTGTTTGAGTTAGGCAAGGTTTAATTTCTTAATTTATAAAAAAATTGTTTCAACCGCGTTAAAATTCCTTCATTTCTATAAAATGCCGTCAATCATTCATACATTCATCCATCCATTCATTCATTCATTCATTAATTCATTCATTCATTCATTCATTCATTCATTCATTCATTCATTCATTCATTCATCCATTCATTCATTCCTTTATTCATTCCTTTATTTATTCATTCCTTTATTCATTCATTCAATCATTCACTCATTCATTCATTCATTCCTTTATTCATTCATTCAATCATTCATTCGTTCGTTCATCCATCCATTTATCCAACATTCATTCATTTATCTATTCATTCATTTATTTATCCAATTCATTCATTCATTTATCTATTCATTCATCTGTTCATAAACCTACTTGCAAGAAGGTTGACATACAAGAATAGAACATTACTAATTTAGTGAGAAAGGAATACATTAAAAGACAAAAGAAAAAGTTCAGCTTCAGTGATCTTCTTTTGTTTTGTTTGAATATGATTCTTATCCCACTAAATCACTAATGTTCTATTTTCGTATGACAACGTTCTTGCAAGTATAGGTGTACAATCATTAATTTATTTAAGAATAGACAGTAACGGGTTACCTGTGGTGTAACCCGAGATGCGATGAGACACAAAACGAGCGGATTGCTAATGCGGAGAAGAAGAAAGAACAGATAGTTTTTGTCCCATTTACGGAATTAGCTATTTACGAGAATGAACTATTAGTAAGAATGAACTATTATGATCTCCCGGATGCCTGGAGA
This sequence comes from Actinia equina, assembly GCA_011057435.1. NCBI lineage: Eukaryota > Metazoa > Cnidaria > Anthozoa > Actiniaria > Actiniidae > Actinia > Actinia equina. Next base: position 88,411 of record WHPX01001246.1, on the reverse strand, counting down.
AGCACAATATGTGATTTTTGTCTTTTAGTTGATAATTTATGATGTAACCTGCAATATCACAGGTAGGTAACAGGGATTGTAGAGAGATGTCACATATACCAACCTTTCCTGTAACATTGCGCATCACATCACAGGTAGGTAACAGGGATTGTAGAGAGATGTCACATATACCAACCTTTCCTGTAACATTGCGCATCACATCACAGGTAGGTAACAGGGTTTGTAGAGGGATGTCACACGTAGCAACCTTTCCTGTAACATTGCGCATCACATCACATGTAGGTAACAGGGTTTGTAGAGGGATGTCACACGTAGCAACCTCTCCTGTAACATTGCGCATCACATCACAGGTAGGTAACATGGTTTGTAGAGGGATGTCACACGTACCAACCTCTCCTGTAACATTGCGCATCACATCACAGGTAGGTAACAGGGTTTGTAGAGAGATGTCACACGTAGCAACCTCTCCTGTAACATTGCGCATCACATCACAGGTAGGTAACATGGTTTGTAGAGGGATGTCACACGTACCAACCTCTCCTGTAACATTGCGCATCACATCACAGGTAGGTAACATGGTTTGTAGAGGGATGTCACACGTACCAACCTCTCCTGTAACATTGCGCATCACATCACAGGTAGGTAACATGGTTTGTAGAGGGATGTCACACGTAGCAACCTCTCCTGTAACATTGCGCATCACATCACAGGTAGGTAACAGGGTTTGTAGAGATGTCACACGTAGCAACCTCTCCTGTAACATTGCGCATCACATCACAGGTAGGTAACATGGTTTGTAGAGGGATGTCACACGTACCAACCTCTCCTGTAACATTGCGCATCACATCACAGGTAGGTAACAGGGTTTGTAGAGAGATGTCACACGTAGCAACCTCTCCTGTAACATTGCGCATCACATCACAGGTAGGTAACAGGGTTTGTAGAGGGATGTCACACGTACCAACCTCTCCTGTAACATTGCGCATCACATCACAGGTAGGTAACAGGGTTTGTAGAGAGATGTCACACGTAGCAACCTTTCCTGTAACATTGCGCATCACATCACAGGTAGGTCAAAGGGTTTGTAGAGAGATGTCACACGTAGCAACCTTTCCTGTAACATTGCGCATCACATCACAGGTAGGTCAAAGGGTTTGTAGAGAGATGTCACACGTAGCAACCTTTCCTGTAACATTGCGCATCACATCACAGGTAGGTCAAAGGGTTTGTAGAGAGATGTCACACGTAGCAACCTTTCCTGTAACATTGCGCATCACATCACAGGTAGGTAACAGGGTTTGTAGAGAGATGTCACACGTAGCAACCTTTCCTGTAACATTGCGCATCACATCACAGGTAGGTAACAGGGTTTGTAGAGAGATGTCACACGTAGCAACCTCTTCCTGTAACATTGCGCATCACATCACAGGTAGGTAACAGGGTTTGTTAGAGAGATGTCACATCGTACGGCAACCTCTCCTGTAACATTGCGCATCACATCACAGGTAGGTATCAACGGGTTTGTAAGCGAGATGTCACAAGTAGCAACCTCATCCTGTGAACATTGCGCATCAACATCACAGGTAGGTAACAGGGTTTGTAGAGGAGATGTCAAAACGTATACCAACCTCTCCTGTAACATTGCGCATCACATCACAGGTAGGTAACAGGGGTTTGTAGAGAGGAAATGTCACATCGTAGCAACCTCTCCTGTAACATTGCGCATCACATCACAGGTAGGTAACAGGGTTGTAAGAGAGATGTCACATATACCAAACCTTTCCTGTAACATTGCGCATCACTACCACAGGTAGGTAACAGGGTTTGTAGAAAAGAAGAATGTTTTCCCACATATACCAACCTTCCTGTAAACAATTGCGCATCACATCACAGTATGTACAGGGTTTGGTAGAGTGAGTCACGAGTACCCCTGACTTGCCACGAGTACAACCTCTCCTGTAACATTGCGCATCACATCACAGGTAGGTAACAGGGTTTGTAGAGAGATGTCACACGTAGCAACCTCTCCTGTAACATTGCGCATCACATCACAGGTAGGTAACATGGTTTGTAGAGGGATGTCACACGTAGCAACCTCTCCTGTAACATTGCGCATCACATCACAGGTAGGTAACAGGGTTTGTAGAGAGATGTCACACGTAGCAACCTCTCCTGTAACATTGCGCATCACATCACAGGTAGGTAACATGGTTTGTAGAGGGATGTCACACGTACCAACCTCTCCTGTAACATTGCGCATCACATCACAGGTAGGTAACAGGGTTTGTAGAGAGATGTCACACGTAGCAACCTCTCCTGTAACATTGCGCATCACATCACAGGTAGGTAACATGGTTTGTAGAGGATGTCACACGTAGCAACCTCTCCTGTAACATTGCGCATCACATCACAGGTAGGTAACAGGGTTTGTAGAGAGATGTCACACGTAGCAACCTTTCCTGTAACATTGCGCATCACATCACAGGTAGGTCAAAGGGTTTGTAGAGAGATGTCACACGTAGCAACCTTTCCTGTAACATTGCGCATCACATCACAGGTAGGTAACAGGGTTTGTAGAGAGATGTCACATATACCAACCTCTCCTGTAACATTGCGCATCACATCACAGGTAGGTAACAGGGTTTGTAGAGAGATGTCACATATACCAACCTTTCCTGTAACATTGCGCATCACATCACAGGTAGGTAACAGGGTTTGTAGAGAGATGTCACATATACCAACCTCTCCTGTAACATTGCGCATCACATCACAGGTAGGTAACAGGGTTTGTAGAGTGATGTCACGAGTACCAACCTCTCCTGTAACATTGCGCATCACATCACAGGTAGGTAACAGGGTTTGTAGAGAGATGTCACACGTAGCAACCTCTCCTGTAACATTGCGCATCACATCACAGGTAGGTAACATGGTTTGTAGAGGGATGTCACACGTACCAACCTCTCCTGTAACATTGCGCATCACATCACAGGTAGGTAACAGGGTTTGTAGAGAGATGTCACACGTAGCAACCTCTCCTGTAACATTGCGCATCACATCACAGGTAGGTAACATGGTTTGTAGAGGGATGTCACACGTACCAACCTCTCCTGTAACATTGCGCATCACATCACAGGTAGGTAACAGGGTTTGTAGAGAGATGTCACACGTAGCAACCTCTCCTGTAACATTGCGCATCACATCACAGGTAGGTAACATGGTTTGTAGAGGGATGTCACACGTACCAACCTCTCCTGTAACATTGCGCATCACATCACAGGTAGGTAACAGGGTTTGTAGAGAGATGTCACATATACCAACCTCTCCTGTAACATTGCGCATCACATCACAGGTAGGTAACAGGGTTTGTAGAGTGATGTCACGAGTACCAACCTCTCCTGTAACATTGCGCATCACATCACAGGTAGGTAACAGGGTTTGTAGAGAGATGTCACACGTAGCAACCTCTCCTGTAACATTGCGCATCACATCACAGGTAGGTAACATGGTTTGTAGAGAGATGTCACACGTAGCACCCTTTCCTGTAACATTGCGCATCACATCACAGGTAGGTAACAGGGTTTGTAGAGAGATGTCACACGTAGCAACCTCTCCTGTAACATTGCGCATCACATCACAGGTAGGTAACATGGTTTGTAGAGGGATGTCACACGTACCAACCTTTCCTGTAACATTGCGCATCACATCACAGGTAGGTAACAGGGTTTGTAGAGAGATGTCACACGTAGCAACCTCTCCTGTAACATTGCGCATCACATCACAGGTAGGTAACATGGTTTGTAGAGGGATGTCACACGTAGCAACCTTTCCTGTAACATTGCGCATCACATCACAGGTAGGTAACAGGGTTTGTAGAGAGATGTCACACGTACCAACCTTTCCTGTAACATTGCGCATCACATCACAGGTAGGTAACAGGGTTTGTAGAGAGATGTCACACGTAGCAACCTCTCCTGTAACATTGCGCATCACATCACAGGTAGGTAACATGGTTTGTAGAGGGATGTCACACGTACCAACCTTTCCTGTAACATTGCGCATCACATCACAGGTAGGTAACAGGGTTTGTAGAGAGATGTCACACGTAGCAACCTCTCCTGTAACATTGCGCATCACATCACAGGTAGGTAACAGGGTTTGTAGAGAGATGTCACACGTAGCAACCTCTCCTGTAACATTGCGCATCACATCACAGGTAGGTAACAGGGTTTGTAGAGAGATGTCACACGTAGCAACCTTTCCTGTAACATTGCGCATCACATCACAGGTAGGTAACAGGGTTTGTAGAGAGATGTCACACGTAGCAACCTCTCCTGTAACATTGCGCATCACATCACAGGTAGGTAACAGGGTTTGTAGAGTTGCTGGTTTTTTTTTCTTATTTCTATTTTTGGTTGTTCTGTTAAGTTCCATTGCATGAAAAAAGGCGACAGAAACTAATAAAGGAGAAGAGCTTGCGAGGCAGTAGGAGAAAAAATGAGCAACTGGAAAACCCAATATACGACAAAGTAAACAATTATCGTTTTATTTTCCAAATCAAATATCAAAATCAGTAAAACGGCTAAGTTTTAAGTGTGAATTTCGTTTGTAAATCTTTGGGTTTGGACAACTACCAAGAAATTATTTTTATTTTTGAAAATTCATGTCTTTGAGAGTTTGGAACCTGAATTCATTCAAACTTCACAGTTTTACTAATCAATGTAATCATCGTATCTTAGGCCCCGTCCACACGAATCCGGAAATTTTTGTATCTTTTTTTTGCGGATACGAAAATGTTTGCGTCCACACGCAGCATATTCGAATCGTTTTCACCGTCCACACGTATCTGTCTTCGTAGAATTTGCGGATACGGTCACAAGAATTTGAGGACACGTTTGGACGCAACCCGTATCCGTAAAACAATTTACAGATACAAATATATCCGGATACGTGTGGACGCTTGTATCCGTATTTTCTTTTTTTTTTTTTGGTTCGCGTCCACACGCAGCGTATTCGAATCGTTTTCACTGTCCACACGTATCCGGAAATTTCTTGATTGTCCACACGTATCCGTATTCGGAGCGTGTTCGAATATTTCCACTCTGGAGACCGTTTTCGAAAATTTCCGGATACGGATACAAAAATTTCCGGGCACGTGTAAACTCAACCCGTATCCGCAAAAAAAAAAAAAAAAAAAAAAATTACGTTGTAATATTATGTTAATATATCACCTTTCGAATTTCAAATTAATATCATTTTGTGGAACGGGAAGTTAACCTTCCCCTCAACCCCACTCAAACCACTTTTAACTATATACTCTTTCAAACAATCCAATCTCTAAAGCTGAGACCAACAAGGATTAAACCTAGATATTTTTATACGTTTCAGCAGCGTTGTAACTAGTGATGATTTGAGATGACTAGTGAGATAAACTTGAGATGATTTTTTATAGTTATACTTTCATATTATATGAGCATCCTCAAGCTGCTATCAAAAGTTTACTTGCTTGATAGAAAATAGTTTTTACCATGATCTTCCTCGTTCTCAGCTTTGTAGATTTTTGGTGACTAGCTTTATTGAAATGAGTATACTTTGTTGCATTAAATTCAGCAATAGGCCATTTGCATTATGGCGTCATTTTACTACCACTACCAAAATGCTTCGTGAATTTTCTTTCTTATTCAAATTTGTAGTTCCTCATGAGACAATTGGTGCTAATTAACAGAACAAAAGACAGTGTGCAATGGAGTCTGGTAGTGGTAGTAAATGACGCCATAATGCAAATGGCCTATTGGACCTTTGAAAGAAGATGCAATTGAATCGAATGAAAGACTATTTCTAGTATTGTTACAAAGTCATCACTTTATCCCGGCCAAAGAAAAATAATTTTTGCAAGTAAGCATGTTTATGTTTTCAACTTGAATTTCCTTATAAAGTGGTCGCACCACTAACCCTAACTTGGCATCCTTCTCAACGTCAATCGTTATAGATTGATCAATACACAGTGTACAGAAAGGATTCTGATACTTGTTTCTTTTTTTTTTTTTTTTTTTTTTTTGCTTTCTTTTTACAGTTATGGAAGAAGTTGTCGACTATGTATCAAGAATTATCCAGAGACAATGATGGTTGGCATGGTGAAGGGTAGAATCAAAAGAAATCAAGAAAAGAGAAGAAAGGGAGAAATAAGACGGGGGAAAAGAGAGAAAAGCTACGAAGAGGTAAAAACTCTACAGCCTTTTTATATTAATTGAGAAAAAAAGAAGTGAGAGAAGAAAATAGGGAAACAATTAAGATAATTATACGGTGTCAAAGCAACGTTCTAATGACTTCAAATGATCTTTTTTGTAGTTATGGTAGTTCAGATATCAAACTCTTCATAACACTGTCTCGTGCGCGTTGGTGGTCGTCGTGGCAAAATAAAAGAAGCAAGAAGCGAAGAACAAGCAAAAACATTGTTAGGAGAATAGGAAAAGGGTTGATCAAAGAGGGAAAAAGAGTCGAGGGAAAAAGATGAGCAAATATCTATAAGAAAAGAGAAAATTTTAAATTGTGAAAAAATCAACGATAGAAAAATAGAAGAATAGTTAGTTAAGTAATTAGAAGGAATGAAAAGAAAAAGGATAAAAAGAATTTAAAAAAATGATATAATAAACAAGACAACAACAAAATATATAAAAAAGGTTCAGAAAAGTTAGTTTTGTAAAAAGAAGGAATGAAAAAGAAAAAGGGAATGAAAAAAATAAAATAAAATACAAAATCAGACAATAAACAAAACACACAAAAAAAATGATAAAACTAGAAAAAAAGAGCGAGCGAGTAAAAATCGAATATTTTTGATTATCATATATTTTGATAAATGAAGTCAGTGGCGAGCGGTTGACATTTCGCCTAGCGAAAGAAAGGTCAGTGGTTCGAGTCCCGCGAGAACCCAACGGATGCAGATTTTTTAATCTGCTTATACTCTCGATGTAGCATACACTTGACATATAAGTAAAATGATTTTTATTAAAAACTTTTAAAACATTACACAATCGCGTCAGTTTTCAATGTATACCCCTTCAATCCACCCCTACTACAGATCCTGATTAGACCTTATACACAGGGCCACAGAGCACCCTAAAAATTGGAGGGAGATGGAGGGGTTAAAGTTGAAAAATATATGAGACTAATATGGGGAAAAGTTGGGGGTTAAGATTGGAAAATACAAGAGACTGGTATGGAAAAAGGGAATAAGTTGGGGAGAGGGGGCTGTAGCCTCTCCTGCCAAAACTAACATTGGATACGGGACATACAGGACAAAACAAAAGAAATACCTCGCATTCATTCCCAAAAGAAAAGCTGTGATTTCTTGTGTTTTCCTATAAGCTCATAGTTTCATGGTAATTGTTATTGACTGTACAACATGGTCCGTTAACACCCTGACGGTCAACAAGAAAGAAACAAAGAAGTAATACTCAAGGGATTGATATAACAAATAAAAGAAAAAAGAAAACACTAGTGATTAAACAAAGGCATTTATGAAGTGCTAGAATTCCTTGAGGCTTGCTTCTTTACAGTTCCTTTTCAGTCACGTGTTATTCCCTCGAGAAATAGTATTATTCTACGCTTGTAAAAACTCATTCATACTGAAATATATTCTTTGCGCATAATTTACTATAATCAAACCAACGGGCAATGTTTGTTTTGCTAAAAAAAACTAACTCAAAACAGGCGCGTGAAGCTGTAAAGCAACAAGAGCTGATATATAACTTGGAAATCAAAAGACAATCAAAGAGAACACGTTTGAATCGAAATTCCTGATCTGAACCTGGACGGGAGCAGAATCAACCCTAGTACTGCAGTAACTTGTGTCAACAGGTTTATAAAGCCAAGATATAGCTGCGGCCTTGGCGATCAAGATTTCAGTTGAATCGAAAGCTCAATTATTGCTTTCAAAACTAAAAGCTTATGATCTTTTATTTCTTAAAATAGTTAATAAAGTTTACAGTTAAAAGTGTAATAAAAAAAGTTAACGCTGCATGCGTCTTGAAAACTTTTGTTTGTTCATTGTTGTTTCCGTCTGGGTGTATTTTATTCTTATCAGGTGTGTCAATAATAAAGTGATTTTCAACAGTTATTTTATTTTTCTCGTTTTCGGTTTTGATGGGTGTCCAAGAATAAAGAGACAAAGAGAACACATCAGACAATAAAGGTTCAATGGTCTTTTATTATGAACTCCGTACGCGTTGTGAAATAAAATATCAAAACAAAGTGATATTAAATGAACCCTCCAGAAAATTTTTTCCTGAAAAGTGTGAAAAATCGACAAAATTAACGCATAATTTGGGATCACGTGACTTGTCACGTGACTAATTAACATATGATGGTTTTTTGCCTAAAACAGGCGTTTCTTTGGGGTTTTACACTCCTTAGACTGCTAAAATAGCTTTTTTTACTTATTCCTTATCTTTTGCGCAAAAAATATTGTACAAAAAACGGTAAGTTTTGGTTATTTTCTCGCCAAAAATTCCATTTTTCAGCGGGATCCCTGTGTAAAATGCTAGTATCCAGTCCCTGTTCATGTCACCTCTTCATTTGTTGCACGCTGCTGTTCGTTGTGGATTTGTTTCAACGGGTGCAAAACACGATGGGCTTTTAGGCTGAAATTGTACAAGAACAAAGATGGTTATTAGCTCGTGCTTGACCTAACAGAGAGAGAAGTACACGATAACTATGAAAGGTAAGAGTTATTTTGTTTTTTCTGCGTTCTTCATTCGTTTTTCTGTATTTTTGACCTGTTTGTAGATTTCAAATGTTCGTTTCACCGGCTTCGTCCGCCATGACACGTGCTAACTTTGAAACCTGAAAAATCCAACTTTTCTGAAAAGAAACAATAAAATGGATCACAAATAACAATTTTTATAAAGTTTTCAAACAGTATGTAAGAGTATTTCCATGTTTTAACATATTTTGATACTTTGGTTTTCAACGTTACACGGAACTTTGGTTCGTGTAAGTTTCAAGACATACCTACCTCATTAGAACCACCAAAATACGAAATATTAATGGCTCAATGACTTATGTTTTTGTATTGCAGTTATAAAAATAAAGATTACACGAAAAACTCTACATAAAACTGTCCAGTGAGCATGTAACAAGATGGCGGCTGTTGATACCTGACATCTGAGGCTGATAGCCATACTGCACCTTCTCTCTAACCAATAGTACCAACCAGCAAGATAATCATGGAATAGGCCAGTATCAATCTCATAATGGATTATCTACACTAAAACAAAAAAAAAAAGACTTAGATAACAATATGAACTCACCTTGTTGCTGTATGAGTATTGACCTCATTATCAACCCTATGACCTTCATAACAATATGGACTCACCTTAATGTACCAGTATTCACCTGATTATCAAGATAATTGATGTGGTAACCTGTTGATGACCCTATAACCTTCATAATGGACTCACCTTGCTGTATGAGTATTGACCTCATTATCAAGATGATAATTGATGTGTTAACCTGGTGATGACCCTGTGACTTTCATAAGAATATGGACTCACCTTGTTGCTGTATGAGTATTGAACTGATTATCAAGATGATAATTGATGTGGTAACCTGGTGATGACCCTGTGACCTTCATAACAATATGGACTCACCTTGTTGCTGTATGAGTATTGAACTGATTATCAAGATGATAATTGATGTGGTAACCTGGTGATGACCCTATGACCTTCATAACAATATGGACTCACCTTGCTGTATGAGTATTGACCTGATTATCAAGATGATAATTGATGTGGTAACCTGGTGATGACCCTGTGACCTTCATAATAATATGGACTCACCTTGTTGCTGTATGGATATTGACCTGAGAGCATGATGGTTAATTAATCCATCATGGTAACCCTGTGGAAGGAGGATAATCCAACATGGTTCCTTCAAATACTTCAAGGAGCAGCTTATCAGTGTTCATAAGGTATGTGACTCTTGTAAACATTTCCATATATAAAAGTTATACTTATTTCAATAAAGTTGGTCACCAAAAACCTAGAAAGCTGAGATCACGGAGGATCATGGGAAACTTTTCGTATTGAACAAGTAAAACTTTTTTGATAAAAACTACATCTTTATAATGTTCAGAAGAGGTGAGACTGTAACTTAAAGATATGCAAGTCCATCAACAGTTATCAAGCAGTTGAAGCATCTAAAATGTATCATCTACCCATAATTCTTGTCAGTGTCGGCTTTGTAGCTTTTTAGGTGACTATCTTTATGGAAATGAGTACCTTTATACATTGGTTTAAAGTGGCATCACCACTTGTACAGATTCTAGTATAGATCAGTTTTTGTATGATTGTGAAAAGCTCATGTCACAAACACGGTAATGACGCAGCACAAGAATTTACTCTTCATCCAATCAAATGTCTGAAACACGGCTGTGAACACAGCACTGACACGGTCACGCCAATGTCACAGCACTTTCACACCTATCAATATGCGCGAGAGAAGAATCCCCCATTTCCCATCATACATCATTAATCATAAATCTTGGCTGACTATTACTTCTGCATTCTGATTGGCTGTAACTTTCAATTGGGCAGGAAAAATACATACATATGCATTGTAAGACCACTGTGGCAAATTACTTTTTATATATTTTTCTTATCTTCAGTGTCACCATATTTCTTCAAATCATCTCTCAATAATACAGGTTTCTAAATAGACCTCTGACTTATTTCAACAGGTTGACAAGACTAGTATTGCAGTCAATCATCATTTCATTTGTGATTGAAACTGTCAAAGTTTGTCCAGCAGATATGAAACAGAAGTAAGTTTACCTATGTGTTATAGCTTTTGAATGATGGCAGAAAGAACCAAGTATCAGCATACAGCTACTGAGTTTGCATGTTAATGAAAATAGCACTTAGCAAAATAAATCATAGCATACTTGATTTTCTATAAAGTAAATTTAGCTAGAAAAGAGTTATGACTATGCTAAAGGTTATTTGTGATCATGACCAGTGACTGCTTGGCCATTATTTCAAGCCCTGCATCACACATTAACATTCTAGGGTCTAACATCACCATCTTTAACGGCTTCTCATTGAATGAGGTTTCCTTAACAAATTTCTTTGCATTCTTTTCAACAGTTTGTCATCCTCTGAAGCCAAGCATCATGTTATATTGATGATGCTATCAAGCTCTGGCCAACAGATATATGACAAAAAAGTAAGTTGGTCTATCCAGGCAGATATGTAACTATGAGTCCTCAAGCCTGAATGGGCTATGAGTCAATAGCACATGAAGTCGAAAGCCAAATGGGCTATTGACTCATAGGCTACAAGTCCAAGAGGACTAATTGTATTAGTCAAATCCTACTAGTCGGTCAAAAATATACAGTAGATGAAAACAAGTTTCGAATTATTGTTAATTTTAATGTTTTGGCTTTTGCAACTAGTAGAATACAACTTATAGCCTAGTAGTAGCTCATCCAATCAGAATGCAGCATTGAATGATAGAGCACTAGTTGGATTTGACTAAATCATGTTTAATGTTAGCATGTGCCATATCTGTTTTTAATTTTAGAGTTTGATCTCTATCTGATGTGAAGCTTAAGGTGCACTCAGCAACAGCTAGTCAATATTTTGACAATCTTATTCTACTGTTTTACAGATAACTTTGTCATACTCACATCAACAACCAAGCTGTTGTGCTGCATAGCCTTGTAAGATGATGCAACACCATCAAGGTCCAGTCAATCAGTGCTGAAGACAGTAAAACCCACCAAGGATAAGAATATCATGTATTTAATTGAGTGGTACCCATGATTTATAGTTTGAAATCTAGAATCATCAAGAAATTTCAACATTTCAAATATTGCCAAGGAATTTCCAACAACAAAATAATTTCTATGAATTTTTTAAATTTTGAGCATTAACTAAGAATTTCAACAACAACAAAAAAGGATTTAAAAAGAAATATATATATATCTAGGCCTAGGATAAAACATATTCAACATCAACTAAAATACTTATTATGAGGGGAAAAAGAAACAATTTAGTTTTTTTTAACCAGAAAAAATTAAAATTAAATGTTTTGGGGTCTCTTTAAAAATTTCAGAGTTTTACCTAGGCCTAGGTGTAACAACTTAGCAATAGTCAAGATTTCAGCCAAAAAAAAACTAGGTCCAGAAATATTGAAAATTATTTTTTTTAGGCTAGAGGACTGGTAAAATGCAGGGCTCAAAATAGCAAAAACATTGTGCAAGAGGTACATTTTGGAAGTACAAAAAACTTCAGTTAAAATTTTATTCTGACTTAGTCTTATCATTGAAAAAAGTACTATTAACTTTTATTCTGTAAAATTGGGTAAATTGCATATATATATATATATATATATAATTATATACTGCGGTTTGCGTAAACTTTGACCATTTATATATATATACAAGTATATCAAAAGTATATCAGAAATTATGGGATGTCATCCCTGATATTTCTTCCAGAAAGCCCTACTGATGTACAACTCGAAAACAATATCAGGGATCATATCCCATTATTTTTGATATACTTTTGATATACTTGTATATATGCACAAATGGTCAAAGTTTATGCAAACCGCAGTATATATATATATATATATATATATATATGTTGCTTTTTGAGCCCTGCAGCAAAGTTTATTCCACAAGTACTTTTGTAGGAATGTTTTGTTTGTGGTTTACCATTGGAACCATTTTTGTTCCAAACTCTTTTCAGCACACTGCAATGTCAGTAAGATTTCAAACAACTTTAATACATTTTGGAACTACAGTGATAAGTATTTCAGCTGTGATAGATGTGATAGCTGTATTAAGATTACAAAATTGCTTCAAAATTTAATGGCATAAAAATAATTGACAATAATTTATTTAGTCCTCTGAAGATGAACAAATTAAGGCTTCAAAAATATTATTTATCACTAATGTGTTATTGAAAGTTTTTTCTTTATTTAATAAGAATATAAATTACCAGTCTTCTAGCCTCCAATATTAGATATAGGAGAGTGTTTCACTAAAATATTTCAAGATACTTACTTCAAATTATCTATACTTATAAATCTATCAGATTATCCAAAACAATTTTTTGCATCTAGTCAAGGGTTCTTAGTAAAACCAAATTAAAATCAGTCATTTCTGTTTTGTCCAATTTCAAATTTCAAGCAAAATACCATTGGTTGTTAAGTTAAAATTGTTGTTCACAATTTACTGAGAACTCTTGACTAGTTAGAAACACTCTCCTGTATCTAATATTATTATTATCTATTATTATACACCAGAAAAATGAAATACACTTGATACCTCCCACGAGGTCCTACCAGCACCTAACAGAAGCTGCCCCAACAGGCCAGGAAACCATAAAAGGTGGTACAACATCGCTGCTCTCGGCAGAGCCTAACCTTGAGGCCATGATCAGAGGACTGCTCTGAAGGTGAAGGTTGTCGGTAAGGATACCAGGTGATGGCTCTCTGCAGATTTCATGGGAGTGCGCTGATGGTGATTGCTGGCCACTGTGCAGGTTAGTGTGAGTAGGAGCAGAGATAATCGTATCTCACTATTCATGGGTGTGTACAGCAGTGATAACTTTGGGGTGGTGTGCTCAATAGACTTGCATAAGACACCATTCAGACTTTCATACAAGTAGATTATCAAGCTGGGAAGACTAGAAGTTGAACCATTTCTAGGTGACCTAATCTTGCGTGAATGATGTTCGGCTAGACTGATATACAAGGTTCTATCATAGGATTGTAATTTAATTAGTTTTTTCACCAGCAAAACAAGACCTCAGTTTCTTTTAAACGTTAACAATAAAAGTCTGTCATTGAAAAATACAATGGAAAAACCAACCAAAAAATAAATACAAAATACCAGAGTATCGAAAAAATACCAGCAGCACACAAAAAAACAGACTTAAAAAATGGACACCTTTTAATAAATGTTATCACAAGATTATAAAAAAAAGGATTAAAAATATAACAGACCAAAAAAATCATTAAGTTCTTGAAACTGAGGTCTTAATGAAACCTTTGAATACTTGAAAAACCAGATTCTCTTAACAAACTACATCAAAAAAAACATTTAATCCAAAACTGAAACCCAATGCAGAAATGCAGAAATTCATTTGTCCTAGGAAGGTCTATAACCTTCTATATAAATTATGGCATTTTGTGAATTATTAAAAGGCAAGAAAAATCAATTCAATATCAACAGAGCAACTACAGTAAATGTATGAATTGACAATTAACTTTAATAAATGGAAACTTTTTATGAATTGGAGTTTTAGACATTTGTCATACAAAGTGTACAGAAATTTGAATGGACTTTCAGGCAATCATTTTGGGTAAAAACTATGTGCTGGAATTTGGATCATTATTCCAGTAATACAAATTCATTTTACAAAATTCAGTTTATATGTACATTGCAGTTTTTATTGATTGAAAAATAAATGCAGCTGTGCAAAATCATGAAATAATACACAAAAAGTGCAAAGAAATAAATCCAAGCCAAAAAAGGTAAATAAGAAATGCAAAATGAAAGAATAGAGGACAAGGTGAGCCATCAAAGAATGGCATTGAAACACCATACCTCACAATCAAGAAAGAAATATATACACTTGAATGAAATGAAAATATTATTACAAGTAAAACCAAGAGTTGTTTTACTATGAATTATGATGTCCAAAGCACTTGTATTATATGCACAAGCTGTTGAAAATCAAATAGTCTCAATTTCAAAATTATGACATTTTATGGTATGTAATTATACAAGATTTGGGTGCAGTCAATTTCTATACATGTAGTTGCTCACACTTTAACTCAAAACTGCAAAGAAATGCTTGGAATTTATTTTATAATTGATTATGGCCCTTTCACTTCATTCTGCGAAGAAGTTTTTGCTGGTGAAAAAACTCATCTTAGGAAACAAACTAAACATAAAATTCTAAAACTTGACTAAAACTAGGAATAAGACTAAGGCTCCTTACAAAGTATTTCCCCTCATCCTTAAACAAAATAATATAAAGAAATGCATCCATTAGACTTCTAACAACCATCTATAGGTCAGTCCCTTTGAAGTGAAATTATTGATAGTGGATTTGGTATCAGCTGGAATAAATTTCAGCATGGTTGCTCTCACGTTTTAATGATCTGCTCAATGTTTTGGTCTAAGCCATGATGTGATTGCACAACTAAATCATACTTCGACCACTTACCAAATCCACTCTAAAGAAAACTAAAGTGTTATACAAACAGCTCCTTGAACAGTCTTTTTCTTCATTAATTTAAACCTTCAATTGCCCTATTTCACTATGACTTCACATCAAAATATTCTGTCGTTTAAATGCAAAGGATCATGGTCGTCAGGGGGGGTCAAATCAACACAAATGCACCAAAGATTGTTCTAAAACCCGTATCAATCCACGAAGAGAAGTAGAATACCCATCAAACTCTCAGAATATTTCTTATTACATATTGACACATATTATATCTGAAAACCTTATTTCTGTTTTCTATTGGATTTGGCAATTCTATCCCCCACATAAACAAGCAGTGACGTCATAGTGAAATAGGGCAATTTAAAAGCTGTTTACATTATTTTCATGATGACATCACCATTCAATGCACCATGCAAACCATTTTTCCATTGACTTGTGAAGGATTTTACAAAATTGAGAAAAAAGCAAAAAACACAACAGAGCAGTTTATAATAACATCAGACTTTGGCATTGAAAATACTATAATCCCGTTTTACTCTAGTAAAAAGTAACTTCATGATGTGATGTCACAATGATATAGTAATGCAATAATCCCTGTTCCCTACAGATTGATCGAATAAATGAATAAATTAGAATAAGTCTCTTAGCAGACTCAATACATTATTTGATTGAATAAATTATATGCCCAGTCCCACAGCAGACTCTGAATAATATTAATAATCAATTTAAATAATATTATGCCCAGTGCCCTAGCAAACTCTGGAGACATAAATACCGAATAAATTATATGACCAGTCCCCTAGCCGACTCTGAATATATGAATTGAATAAATTATAGACCTAGCCCCTAAGCAGACTCTGAATACATTAATAATTAAGTGAATAGATTATAGGCCTTAGTCCTCTAGGGAAACATAATAAAATGTGGAAGGGTTAAAAGTCAAGGTTAGCTTTTCATATTAAATTACATGGTGGTAGTTTCCTTTTCGGGATAGACCAGCTCATTTTTCACAAGTTAGTAGCCTAGAAACTTCGTTATTTTAGTCTTCACAAACCAGTCTTGATAAACACATACACTTTATGGAAGTCTGAATACCGCCTTGAGTCTATTGATTACATCACTCTAAGATATACATCACTGTTGTGCAGTAAAACCTATGAGTAGTGGGGTATGGTTATTTTATAAGTCTTCTACTTGCACTTATCTTCACAGTATAAAAGGCTGGCTTGCCATCAAGGTACTCTCACGAGTCTGTAGGGGGTCAGAAGTCTGATATCCTTATCAACAGTGTTCACCATCAGAGCAGCCAACTGGTTGTGGTTTCATAAGATGACTCTTGTCGGGACAGTAAGTACTGCCTGGTCCTGGTCTACCGGGGTAGTGAGACTTGGTGCTGGTGGGACCTCGGGGAGGTATTTTTTATAAGTCCAAAAGGGCGTGGAGAGGGTAAAGATGGAATTCATTAAAAAACAATGGAAAACCACCGAGTCTAAATTATATATTTTCAAAGACACAACTTGCTTACACCATACAATAATCACCTTATTACAAGTCCAAGAAGACTGTAAAAAGTCTAACTCCTGAAAAATTTCTAAGTTAAATTTCCTTACCAAAATATATCAAGGAGCCTTCTTCTTCCTCTTTCATTTTCTATATAGGCTGAAATCAAAGTTTTTCAAGAAATACTCTAAGTCTCTCCTACCATCTATCACTTAAAACCACCCCTCCCTCACAAAACATAATCATTCCCCTCCCCCCATAAGGATTTCATCCCTCCCCCCAATAAGAGTGATCCCCTCCCCCCAGCACAGTTACTCCACCCTCCCCCCCAATTTCAAGTTGCCCCTCCCCACCCAATGTAAGTGAGACCCAGTTGTTACTGACCATAATTATCTTATTAATTCTTCATCTTAAGTCTTATTTTCAGTCAGAAGGTAGCTTCAAAATTTTTGAAGTTTTCTTTAGAAAGTGAAGATATCAATTTGGATGATAGTAAATAATCTCTTCAATGTAAACTTCATTTGACATTTTTATTGCTTAAAGTCAAGCTAGAAATTTTGACTGGTCAATAGACCCTGGTTCCTGATGGCAAGAGTCTTGTTTGGCTATTAGTATTATTATTTACTCTGCCAAAAGCCTCAAAGTTTCAAAACATCTTCAATTAAAGTAGCTTCCTCTACAACATTCAATATGCCTTTTGCCATTTTATCAGGAACCAGGGTTTGGTCAATAACAACTGGGTCTAATGACTGAGTGTGTGTATGGTTTTTATATATATAGTATGGACAATAGACAACAAAGTGTGTGCATATGTATGCATGTATATGTATGGTGCATCAGTAAAGATGAATGCTATCAAACTATTCATGACAAAATAATGCTGCCAAATTTTATGTAACTCTCTTTTGGCCTAAATAATATAATCACTCAATTGTATTCACAGCATCAGCAAACATATCCAATGCCTGTTAGGATTACACATATATTTATTTGGAGACTTTTTGGATAATTCTTTGACTTTTTTGTTGTTGAATTTTTTTTGTTTTCAATTTGTTTTCTTTTTTTTTTGTTGTTGTTGTTGTTGTTGTTCACTTTTTTCATAACAAATTGTGGCAAAAACCAGTAGAACCTCACTCTCAGTATTTATTATTTTGGATATTGGACACATCTGAACTCCACCACAATTATATTATATGGCATTAACCATCTCTTTTCATTTTGGATAAATTGATTAATTAGTGAGGTATCCTTTTGGATAGATTGTTCGATTAGTGAGGTTGCCTTTGTCATGAATAGTGTGATAGCATGAAAACTAGTCAAATCTGTTTGAGGCACGCACACAATCCTTAATATTTTTTCAGAACTCAAAATATCTTGAAGCATTCATTGAGCAGCGTTAAAAACTGCACGGCAGTAGATGGAATGGCATAGGTAATCTTTGCACATAGGTATTGGTTCTTGCTAGCCTGGGTTTTGGGGAGGCCCACAAGGAACTCCAGGCTATGCAGGCTAGTTCTTGCAAGTGCACAGTCCCCAGTACATTTGTTAAACCAAAATAAGCAACTTTATGGTTTTATTATGCTGCCATGGAGCATGTTCAAGCGATTGCATGGTAACATTTCATCAATCAAAGCACGAAAAATATGTAAATAATTTCTAGCTTTCTGCCCATACAAATTTTACAATATTGCAGCATGCCTCAAACAGATTTGACATTTATTTTGTAGTATAAAGAGTATGCATTTGTATTGAAACCACCCCACCCAAAATTCATTATTTTATTTCTCATTTTTGTTGTAGTGTGGGAGAGGGGTTGGTGAGGAGGTTTTGGTATATTTTATAAATATCATTGCTTAATTGTGCAAATTCAGGCACAAATGAGTGTTAGAGACAACTTGAACAGGAGTATAATTATATATGTAATTTTGTTTTACTTAATAATTTTTTTCACAATGGCAACTAAATCACAAGATTTCGGACACTCCTAATGTATACTGTCAAAATCCAAGATCTGGAAAAATAGAGCAAGTATGTACAAAATATGTGCAACTCCCATTCCAATCAAAATGATATTTATGATTATCCGGGTGGATGTCATCCTGAGAAGGACTGTTTGATGAGACTGAAGTTTCGACAACCTGAGAGGAAGTCATCTTCAGAGTCAAGTGAAACTGATATTGTTAAATGTTGGATGGGAATTTCATATCTTACCTTGAATATCAGCATTTCATCTAAGATGCATTAGTTCTAGTATTAGTAACTTATAAGTTTTTCGCACCCAGAAAACATATTAATTACTAGCTAATATGCTTAGCAAAAATCTCTTACCTTGCGTATCATATTAAAATCAAAATTATATTTAATTGCCTTCTTCTTGCTAATCAGCTACATTCCCTTATTAAATTATTCTTTTACCGTCGTTATCGCCTAAGCGTCAACACCCGACACTAAAACATGCTCTCACTGATTGCCAAAAACATTAGAAGTCAGTCAACTGGAAAGTGCATGTTTTGGTGCGCTTCAATTAACGGCACTCTGAATTTGCGCTGTAAACAATGTTCTCTGTCAACCAATTTGGACGCTGCTATAAAAAAGGGGAAAGTCTCTCTCAAGATATAAGTAACCAAATAGTTGAACGGTTTGCAGGGAATGCATCAATTAAAGATATTGGACAAAGGTTAAAGTGCAAATTAACCCTTCTACAATACTTTCAGCACTGATACTACATGCAGAAGTAAATAGTTGAATGGTAAAATATTCCTTGATTTGAGTGATGCTTTTCTAAGACTTCCAATATGCTAATGATATGATGTCTAATAAGGGTTAATTAAATACACAAAATCGAACTGGTTCATAGATACAGTATTTAAAAAACAATATTTTACTAATGGTTTACATGTCTTAGAAGCTATTTAAATTTTTTCTTTTTAAAATGGCCAGCATTTGGTGTTACTAGTTACATCAAAAACACTCAAATACCTTACCTGACATCATCATCATTAACATATTGGAAGTATAAACCTTCTTATCTTAGAGACGCATCACTCAAATCAAAAAATATTTTACCAATCAGCTATTTACTTTATGCAAAACCAGTACTGAATGTATTGTTGAAGGGTTCTTTTGCACTTTAAGGATAGATCCCTTACACTTTCAAGAACTATTATTAAACGATATCAACAGCAAGGAACCGTTGAAGATGCTTAAAAAGATCACATCAGAACTTTGAAAAAAGTTACATTTGAGGATTCAATTTTACTGGAAAAGATGGTTTCAAACAAAGGATGAACTTCCCTGAAAGAATTACAGGCAGATTTGAGTACGTTTGAAAACTGTGCAGTGTTTTCTCTTTCCACAATAACAAAACACGTAGGTAATGAAGTTCCCAGTGGTAAACACCAAGTTGAAACGTGCGTTCCAGTTGACTGACTACTAATATTTCGGCAACCAATGTTTTAGTGTCGGGTGTTGACGCTTAGCAATAACAACAGTATTCTAATTCACTTAAGTGGTACTATATTTTTTTATATCGAAGCTGATGATGACTGATGTTCTGTTGAAACATTCAAAAGTACAGTTTTTCATAAAACGTCTTGTACAAATGTTTTTGGCATTGTCCAGCTCATAAATACACTAGAATTAAATGCGTGAAATTCCTGTTAAACTACTGGACCAGGTTGTATGAAGCCTGGATAGTGCTATCTGACGGATAAATCTTATCCAGTGGATAAAATTATAGGATAAAAGCATCAACTTATCCACTGGATAAGGATTTATCTGCCAGGTAGTGCTAACCGGGCTTCCTACAACTGGGCCCTGATCTGAAATGAACATGTTTGATATTATTTAGTATATGTTAACTATACACTTTCTTTTTCTTTTTCTGTGTTTATATTAGCCATAGTAATACTTCAAAAACATGCCAATTAGGGCCAAGATTCAGTTCAAGAATACTTCTATCTTGTTTTATAGCCTAAATAACAGTCCAACTGCCAAATGACAATTATTATTAATTTTATCTGGGAATCAAACCATTAAATTGCAAAACAAGGCTAGTCTTAATATTTGTGTAATGTATCTTGCTTTTTTCAGGGTGGTTGTGTGTGTTCATCTATCCTCTATACATTTTAAGAAAGAAGCCAGCCAATAAGTGTGCATGCTATACCATCTCAAATATTATATATATAAAACTGCACACAGCAGTGACAATTGTGTGTGATATTGAAATATCTGTGTAAAGCACAGATGACATAGGGGTAAGAGTGCTCATTGCTATCCATGTTTAATTCCTTGATGCACAGCATATAATATATATTAGTTGAAGATATAGAAGTTAGTTATAGTGCTTGGGAACGAGGTTATTCTGGGCAAAGGCCCTTGGAATTAAATTTGGAAAAATTAATTTCCGACCTCGCTGGGATATACTCTCATCTTAATATATATTATGTTATTATAGTATGTGAGCACATATTATCTCTTCTGTGCTTCGAAGGTTTTCTCCTGGTTCTCTAGTTTTACTTCCTTGACAAAAAAAAACTTCTAAATTCAAATTTGATCATGTACAGTAGTGAGAGCCACAGATTCGTAATCTACTTGGTCCTAGCGCATTTTTAACTTCATAGTTATTAGTTAGGGCCTGTACTTATAGTTATGTAATTTTTTTTGTAAATATGAATGTAATTCTAGGTACAATAAATAAATTAAAAAAACCTTGTCTACTGACAGAAAGTCTACCCTCTCAAAAAAGGAGTATTACATCATGTTTTCATTTCAACAAGCCATTTTGAAGCCCATACAGCTTGGACATGTTAAACATATTTTTAGGAGTACAATACTAATTTCTATTTTAAGAATAAAAAAATTTGATTAAAAAACGATTCTATATTAATTGACATGCATTCCAAAGGCTATGATTTCTACAGTGTTGTATGAAATTTATAAAGTTATGGAATAGTATATTAAGGGGAAATACTTCAACTTTCAACTACTCCATGATCAATGAAAAATGACAGGCTTCTCCAATGCTATTATTTCCATCATGTTTTTCTAAAAAAAAACAACTTACAATGTCAATATAGCTCTGGCAATTTAACGAAAGACAAAAATAAAAGAACACTATATTGTCCTGGTTTAAAGGAGATGCCTGCTAAATATTATGATGAAAAAAGTGAATGTTGCTGCTAAAATCAGATTTCATAAACTAAAATGAAACAAGAGAATGGAGAGGATCAAGATGAGGGCATTGGTGAGCCAACTAATAAATTTCCGAAAATGTTTACATCCAGTTTAATTATGAAGAAATGATCATTTCATTTACAAGTATAAATTAACGACTGCAGGCCACATTTCAATTAAAAGTGAAAAAGATAAACTATATATATTTATATCTCAAATTGTTGTACAAATTATTTTGGCTCAGGGTTTAAAATATTATTAGAACCTATATATATTGAATCAGAAGAAAAAAACAAAGAAAAAAAAAGGACCCAAACTACACTGAATATGATACATCATGACATCTGCATTTTTTTTTTGTCTTAGTGTATGGTGTTAATTTTTTTCTTTCTATTTCAGTCAAAAGAGGCTTTTCAGTTTTCAAAATCAAGACCTTCCCTTCATGTTTAATTTTTTACTACTGATTATACTATTTCCCCTTTTCTTTTAAAACTATTCTTGTAAGCAAATCACAATGACATGTACAAAATTTCTGTACATCCTAAAAAAATCCATCCATAGAAATCAATATAATAAATACGCCCCTCCCCCATATACACCCACCCACACTCACACAGTTCAAATAAGTATTAACTAGTATGATATTCAACCCTTCACCTCGAGGGAATTCTTATGACCCCCCTATTGAGTGTGTAAACTTGCATTGGTGAATAGAAGATTTCCACTATCACATGCCCATGCCAGCATAAAACAGCTTGGAATGCCTGTAATTAAATAGCAGAACAATTAAAAAATTTTACTCTTGGAGGGCAAATTCGTTCCGATGTAAAATTATTGTATTGTTCCTGCTATCTACCATGACTGCCATCATGTGATGGTGCAAAACCTCTACAGCAAGTGGATAGCAATGTTAATTATTTGAATCCAAACACAGGTTCACATTAGGTAAAAGCAATCCAACATACAATAAAACTTACTAGTACCTGTCTGATTTTCTAACAACTAAATTTTAAAAACTGAATCCATGCTTTTTGTGATATGAGATGAAAACCAAGAGGTCCATAGAAATGAGCACAATACAAAGTTTAGAGTTTGCATATAGAGAAGAAATAAAACTATATGTCCTAACGATGACATAAATATAATAATTTAATGGGGCTAAAGTAAATTTAGGCAAAGTTAAAATCAAGGCATGCTGGCCAGCGGTCTTTGGTTGCCCTTTCAGGGGCTTCAAAGCACATGGCATGGTACGTTTGTTGGTCATCACAGATCATAAAACGTTGCGCTCCATTGCTGCTTTTTATTGTGTTGTTTGCCTGCTTTCTTCTCCGCTTTGTTGAGTTTATTGCCTTGTCAAGTATTGAGACGAATTGAGATCTAATATGGCTGGGCGTCAAACAAGAATAGTCTGTCTGCGGCTTGTTTTCCGGCTTCTGGGAATGACATTCCATCGACTAGTGTTGCCGGTGGGTTGATTGATGAGGCCGCGAGGTCTTCGTCGTCTATGGCACTTTCGCCTCAGATGTTGGAGGCCATAACTCAAGCGGCCACTCAAGCGGCCTTGGCAGCTGTGGCAGCGACAAGAGAAGTGGTCCCGGCGTCCTCTGTGTGCATTTCTACCGGCGTCTCATCAACAACAAGCAGAGTCATGTCAGCTCCTGGCACGGGTTTACATGAGCAAACATGATTCGTTTTTGGCTCTGGGAGGTTGTGTTTCCTCGGCAACTTCTGGACTTCCAGGTATGTCACTTTGTAGTGTGCCTGCCTTTGTTAACACGTTCTGTATATCAGCTAACTCGACTAGCAAATCGAATTTCGTGTCCCCTTTGGCCGCGAGAGTGGTGACTAGCACAACCTGGTCCTCGCCGATTGGCTTGTCTGCGGCAACAGTGTTGGACCAGTTCTTTGTTGTAGGGATTAATATTAACTATTATATAAAATTACATATTTTTAGTTTAATTAGTTTAACCCTTTCACCAAAGTAACCCGCTTTTCCGGGATTGTAATTTTGTTTCCCGTACGAACTATCCCGGTTTTCCGGGAATTCGATCGTTTGATGTTTGGGAGCTGGAAACTACCGGTTAATTGGCTCTAGAGGGGCCTAAATCATATTGACGAAATCTATAATGCTGAAACCCCAAAGGCACGTGCTTTCCGCCATATTGTGTCATATGATATTTTTGATGAAGAAGCTATGAAAGGTTCGGATGAAGCGTGCGTTTACGGGCGCCATTTTTTAAAAACCAAACGTTGTTATGAGTGATTCAGAGGACTCAGAAAGTTCAGAGAGTGATTCTGACGAGGATTTAGAGGATATCTTTGGAGAATCGAGTGATGAAGAAGATTTTGGAGGCTTTGCTTATGAAATACCGGACAATATTGATTGGAGAAATGATCGTGATGGAGAAGTCTTTCGATCGTTTTATGAAGACAAGCCGCGCACTGTTTTTAACAGAAGAAACTGTGGACCAACAATCAACCAAATGCCTGGTGAAGGACAACCCATTGATCTTTTCAAGCTGTTTATTTCTGATGAATTCTTGCTAAAGGTGGTTGGCTGGACAAACCGTTGGTTTACGGTTAAAACAGGAAAAGACCCAGATAAGCCATTGACTGATATTAGGGAACTCAAAGCATTTCTTGCGCTGTTGCTTACTATGAACAGAGACGTTAACCTTCCTAATTATGAAAACTACTTTAGACAAGATGAGAGAAAGTGGCTTTTTTTAGTACCTGGATTTCAGCATGTTTTTACATTAAAAAGATTTCAGTTTTTAAATCGTTATGTGTTTTTTTCGGATCCAGATAGTTTGGATGGAGATAGAGTAGATGAAGTTGCTAGACAAGATAAACTTGCTAAGATCAGGCCTCTCGTTGAAGAAATGCAGTTGACTTTCAAAAGAAATTTCAATTGTGGGAAAAAAATCTGCATTGATGAATGTATGATACCTTACAAAGGAAAACTTTCTCTTAAGCAACGGATTTTATCAAAGCCCGTCCGCTGGGGTATCAAACTTTATGAACTGTGTGACTCAGAAACAGCATATCTGTCCAGGTTTGAGGTCTATCTTGGCAAAGCTAGAGAGGAACAGGAAGTTTCAGATATAGGAAAGTCAGGAGCTGTTGTAGCACGTCTAACTAGTGACTTACACGGGAAAGGACACTATTTATACATTGACAATTTTTACAACAGTCTTGCCTTGTGCCTTTATTTGCAGCCACGTAGTATTTATGTTTGTGGTACTGTTCGCTCCAACAGAAAAGGGTTTCCACCAGCTTTGAAAAATCTCAAAGCATCGACGATGGGACCACGAGGCAGCTTTGAACATAGGAGTTATCATGGCATTGTTGCCCTTAGCTGGAAAGACAACGAATTAGTCCATTTCTTGTCCTCCATTCATTCTCCAGATCAAGTAACTACACTTCAGCGAAACCAAAGACGACGGGGTGGTGGATATGATTTGGTTGATGTACAAGCGCATTCCATGATAGAGGACTATAATTCTAACATGGGTGGAGTAGATAGTAATGATCAACTCACAACTGTTATGAAGAATAGGAGGCAAATGCGCTGGTACATGCGACTAGTTATGAAATTCCTTGAGGCTGTGGCTTTTAACTCCTACGTCATTGAAGGGTTTTTTGTAGATCATACCCCCCCTGGAAAGAGAAAGAGATCCTTTGCAACCTTTAGAGAGGAGTTAATACTGCAGCTGGTTGGGAATTGGAGGATGCAAAGGTTGAGACCTGGAAGGAAAACGCAGGCAAACCCCTTCAGACTTGACAATGTTGGAGACCATCTTCCTGTCAAGGGTATTGGCTGTGACCACACCTGTCAAGTCTGCACTGAGAGAAGGCGCCGGTACATGGCTTCTCACCCAGATGTCCCAAAGAGAGAGGTTCCTCATAAATTAACCAAGACAACATTCATGTGTGACTGCTGTAAAGTGTATTTGTGCATCAGCAGGGAACTCAACTGTTTCAGAGTATGGCATACCAAGGTAGAATATTGGAAAGAGTAATCCATCCTTCCTGTCAATTCATTCCGGATAATGGCTACTCTTTCCAAATTGTAGGTTGTAGGCACCGAACTTTTATATGTAATGCTGACAGAAATATCTGATTAACCATAGTTCTTGGACTGACATTTTTTATATCAAAAAATGCCTTGTCATATAATTTGAAAACTTCTACAGCAAACCTACATTCTAGCCAACCCATCGCAATGCATACTAAGAACATGTTTGTAAATATTTACACATTTTTAAACCTTTATCTTCATGAAAGCCCATTATTTATATAAACTATTTATAAAATACTTAGAAGAAGTGTTTTTTAATTGATTTCTTTAAAAGAAGTGATTTTTAACTTGACATATTTGGCATTTTTTATGTCCCTGTGATTTTTTCAATAAAATGTAACATTGACAGCCTCAATCTCATGTCAGAGATGCTCATTTGCCGAACCAACACCATGAATAGAAAGTACACTTCCAAACCTTTCATTTGAATATGGGGTTCCTATTAATGAAAATAACTCCTTCATGCTTAAATATCAGTTTGAATAAAAGGGGTTAAATTTTGCTGGTTTTCTGTTGTGTGGAGTATTTTTTGAGCTGGGATCCCTTTGGTGAAAGGGTTAACATTTGATGAATAAAATTTAAAAAAATTCATTTAAGGTTAGTTATAGACTTTAACCCAGCAGGTTCATATAAGAGTGAAGCTTTTCAACCATATTAACTGTGCATTTTTTCAAATAACTCTTGAATTTGCAGTTTCAGTAACGACTACTGATTTAGCAAAATATTCTTGTTATAAATTGTGTTCCTTGTTGTTAGTTGGAAATAAACTTCTTTCATCTGCTAAAGTCTTCTTGGCACTGATGGTTATTTGGCAATGAGGATTTCTAGAACCCCATACACTCCACACTGGTAATATGACAAGAAAGAGACAATGGCAGTTTAAAGGAATTAAAGCAGAAGAGTTTGACTCTAAACAGTATGGTTGGATATACTATTCAGAACGACTTTCTTATATACCTCTCTCTTGCTGCCCTGAATTTGCAGTTTCAGTAACAACTACTGATTTAGCAAAAGATTCTTGTTATAATTGTTTTCCTTGTGTTTGGGCATGCAGTGCATGCTAGTTAGTTGGAAATAAACTTCTTTCATCTCGCTAAAGTCTTCTTGGCACTGATGGTTATTTGGCAATGAGGATTTCTAGAACCCCATACACTCCACACTGGTAATATGACAAGAAAGAGACAATGGCAGTTTAAAGGAATTAAAGCAGAAGAGTCTGACTCTAAACAGTATGGTTGGATATACTATTCAGAACGACTTTCTTATATACCTCTCTCTTGCTGCCCTGAATTTGCAGTTTCAGTAACAACTACTGATTTAGCAAAAGATTCTTGTTATAAATTGGGTTCCTTGTGTTTGGGTATGCAGTGCAAGCTATTTAGTTGAAAAATAAACTTCTTTCATCTGCTAAAGTCTTCTTGCCACTGATGGTTATTTGGCAATGAGGATTTCTAGAACCCAAACACTCCACACTGGTAATATGACAAGATAGAGAAAATGGAAGTTTAAAGGAATTAAAGCAGAAGAGTTTGACACTAAACAATGTTTGGATTTACTATTCAGAACAACTTTCCCATATACCTCTCTCTTGCTGCCCTCTCTTTAACCAATCAGAATTCAAAGAATACAACAGAAATAGACTTGTGTTGTAAAGAAACCTATAGTAAACATCCTAAACATTCAATTGATGCATTATGATGTACTTCAAATACAAAATTCCTTCTAACTTGTCCAATGAAAATCTAATACTCCTTAGTTTTTTTGAAAGTTTTCAGTGTCTGGAGCTAATTTTTTATTCTGCAAGTGACAACGAAACATTTTATGGATTTACAGCAGATCTAGCTTTTTCAACGAATAATGAATCCAATATTTCTGCCCCTTATAAATGCAAAGACAATCTTAATGACGTAATGACACAGAATAGATGCGGCAACATGGACCTGACTATAACAAGCTCAAGATTCATACCCTGATCAAAAAGCTGTCACTCACATTTTTAGAAGAATACAACATGAGTGCCAGTGTTGATGAAGGGTAATTAAATACGAGGACCAGCTTGGTTTCGAGCAAATGTCTTCGAGTTTCAAGTAAACACTGGGAAGAACAATGACATCATTGAACACTGAGCATGTTTTTCATGACCTTACACAGAAACGTATTGGGAATTAAACTTTGGATTTGCAATAAAAAAAGCATTTTTTTGCCTTTACGTTCCTAGTTGCTCATTATTATGTTTCTTATATTCCAAATACAAAATCTAACAGTCTCTCTGCACACTAGGTTTATTGATATTCTGAACTGTAAAACTCAGGATGAAATAGCCTGTTCTGAATATTCTTGATATTCTGAACTGTAAAACACAGGGTGAAATAGCCTGTTCTGAATGTTCTTTTTATGGACTATAAAATGAAAAATCTAATGCATTTACCCTCCTGGGTTGAAGGCTAAATGCCTAACCAGGCTTTACAGCCCAATTGATAAGGAGGTTGATAGATTGAATTAGAAATGACAAATTGATTATTGGAGGAAATAATGGAGGAAAGAAAACATTTTTTGTACACAAAATTATGTGCTAATTATAGCGGTAAGTGGACTAATATTGATCAGCTGAACAATTTGTTAACACAAAGATAAGCCTTGGTGAAATAAGCAAGTTAAAACAATAATACTTTTTCTCTCTGTATGCGTACAGATTACAAATGCATCGTTAGGTGGTTCAATGATTTGCAAACCAGCCACCCCAGACATACAGACACATTTCAAAGTAACAACAGGAATTATGTAGTTCTACAAAACAGCAAATGTCAAGAACATTGCCCAGTAACAAATGACATCAAGATCAACAACTGTCAAACTGCAATAGTGAGAAAATATAGATTTGAATCTTGACTTTAAATTATCAAGCTGCTCACCACTTGATTGTCCACTTATAGCATTAGAATAAAAACAAAATAATGAAATAGAAAAAAATGATTTTTTGAAACTATTTATAATGGTAGAATTAACTGTGGTTAAGGGGCTAGAATGACCATACTTCACTAGTGTACTTATGTCTTTTAGTCTTTTGATTTCACTGAATTGGAGTGTCTGTTGAATTGCAACTGTTTTTTGCATTCAAAATTGTCAAATTCACATCTTGTAATGCATATTCAGAGCATCACGCCTGACAGTCATTTGTTCATAATTGTAGTATTTCAAGAACCATTTTCTTTTACTCTAATCTTTTCTGTTTCCGTTCATAATGTTGTTGATCATCTAATGCCCAATGAAGAAACAATTTTCCCAAATCCTTTTCCAGGTTTCTTTCAGGCTTGAAGATTAAAACTTTAAATAACTCATCAGGATCATAATTTGCAGAGCATGGCAAACTCTCAATGTCTGTGTGGTTTCATTCTAATACATCTCAAAGTCATTATCTGTTTCTTCTCACTGTGGTGCTCCAAACATATTCTTTATTCCCCAAATGTACTGGCTTTTTGACTTGTAGAATTTCCATGATGTTGTTAATGCTTGGTAATGTTTCATTTATTCAAGAATTGATTGCTTGCTTTATGCCTAACATATTCTATTTTTTCCAAAATTTACTAGCATTTTCGATGATGTAGTTAATGCTTGGTACTGTTTATTTCTTCAATAGTAACACGCACGTATTATGCCCAACGTTTTATATTTTCCCAAAAATTAACAGCCTTTTCACCTGTAGAATTTCCATAATGTAGTTGAATGCTTGCTTTATGCATTTTCCCCAAAATGTACCATCCAAAATGTAGGTAACAGGTGTAGATTTCCTTGATTTTATTTACATCATTGTTTTATGTTTGCTTCACTGGTAATGAGAAGTACATTCAAATGCCAATGAGTCCTTTAACTTGTTTTGTTATGAATCTCTTCTCATGTCTCCTCTCCATGTCTCCATGGTTCAGCTTCATTGGTAACTGAGAAAAATATGCTGCTGGCAATCATAGTCTTTCATTTATCTTTTCCATTTGATGGGATAAGGATTTACTGAATGCCTCTTCACTTAACTGCAATAAAATTCTTTTGGTAAGAACACCACTGGTAAATTATTTTCATGACCTATTGACATGGTAACCAATAGTAACAGTAGCAAACCTTTAACTGGTTAATTGGGCACTCCCCAGGGGTTGGCTACCCTAGCTCGTGTTCATCCCTAAAAACCAATGGTTGTTACTGGCACTACCACTACCAGCTAGTGTCATGATTTATGGCAGGATAATTATCATCATCTTTTTCTTGACCTTAAACTTTAATGAAAAATTGTAGTCTAATTGCAGCAAATCTCTCTTATTTGTGAAGAAAATATGCAGTAACTTTGTGCAATCATGACGTCATCTGGCTCTATCCACTATGCAATGTGACCACTATAGTTGTCCCAAGATCCATGTACATCTAATTATCCTTTGTTGTCTTACTTCAAACCTTACTCATCTTTAGCCATCCATCTCAATCGTCCTTGTGGCATCCAATTGAAGATGGACTGTTGAGTGAGGTTCTCTTCTTCCCATTCTTAACAATAATTCTCATCTCTTCTGGTTGGTATCGGCTGACACTACTGCCCAACCATCCAATCTGCCTCCTAATGCATGAATTATCTGTTTCTGTATAGTTTAAACAATACTGGTCCAAAGGAAGTGAAAGCTGGTTACTTCAAGTGATGCTAGAGAAAGTTACTTCTTGGACTAACAAAGCCACATTTTTGACTGGTTGAGTTTTAATTTCTATATATTTCTCTCAGCTGATGTGAGTTGTAGAGATCATGTTAGCATACTACACCCTCTTGAATGTTCAACAGTATTTGACAACAGTCAATTTTTCTTTAATCAATATGTAGGTGAAACCATTATCACAGTTCCATATTTTCTGCAAGTTCCATTTTCTTGTACTGTCTCTCGTAGCATTTATATCTTATCTTCTCTGATTTTCCACAAAAAAAACAACAGGTGACTGCATTCTCTGTTGTTCTTCTGATGGCTGAGTCATTTTCTTACACAGTGTCTATCTACAGTAGCATTGATCTGACTATAGTCCATTTCTTCATGCTTATTTTTATACTTTTCACTGCTGGAAATTCACTGTTGCACATATTTTGTAGAATGTTCTTACTCTAGTACATCTTCTATGGGACTCATAAGATGGCAATACTCCAAATGATGTTTCATAGTAATCTGCTTGAAGTATCTTACTGTACAACTCTAGTACATCTTCTTTGTAACTCATAAGATGACAATACTCCAATCGATGTGTTATAGTAGCCTGCTTGAAGTATCTTACTGAACAGTTCATGTATATAATGACAAATCTTTATTTGTTTCAGATCTGTTCTTTAGTTCAGTCCATCATCACATGACTTAATAGTAAAATATTCTATAGTACACAAGTATGGTCATCTAGAGAAATATTGATGGTGGGATTTTTAAGATCATTATTAAACATTTTTTTTTAATGCAACTCATGTTCATTTTCATTAAACTAAAATGATTTCAATTTTTCTGTTCATTTGTTGTATTGTTTCTGTTCAGTGTTATATTTTGAAATTTTATTTTATTTTATATATATTTCTCAAAAACTATCAAGTAATTTCATGGTAACTGTCAAGAATCATAAACAGTTAGGACTGCAGCATATTTAATTTATTATTGACCTAGCATCCAAAGCAAATATCAAATTTAGGAATTAAAATTTCAAACTGGTTTGAGATATGAATTTTAGAAGATCAAATCATAGAGTGATGGGAACTAACCTGCAAAATAGATATTAGTCTAATTGTCAATTAGTCCTTGAGCCTGAATGGGCTTTTGACTTATACAGTAGGCATTAGATGCAAACAAGTTTGGATTTAAAGTTAAAATTTAGGTTTTGGTTTTCAAAGCCGGCACTTTTCGCTACTAGTAGGATATAACTCATAGACTATTTGTAGCTCATCCAATCAGAATGCCATATTTATGATAGACAATTAGTTGGATTTGTACATACACCTTAGTAGTATCTGACTTCCTTGAATTTTTTGTATCATCTATAAGGCATTCCAGGAATCAGATTTTATTGCACAGGTTAAATACTATGACTCTACTAAAATATAGTAATAATGGAATATTAATTCCTTCTTTTAGGGCTTTACTTTGCAGCAGGTCAATCTTTATATGGAGATTTAGTTATTCAAGTTCATAAGTCATTATTACTTCGAGTTTAGAATTATCACTTTTCTTTAATTGTTTTAAACTTTATATTTTATTTTCCACCAAACAAAAGGGAGAATTTCTTCTTTTAAATAGAAAAACCCGTTACAAGTCTGATGTGCCCTAAAAAAATTTAGATTTATTTAATTGTGAGAGTTTTAAATAATTAAAATATCTTATTAAAGTATGTGAAATCCTAAAGGTCTCTTAAATATTATTTGTTGCTGCTAAAGTAACCCATTCCTAATCGATTATTACATATCACTAATTTGTTACTCAGCTATTTTAGACTTTATTGCAATTGTCATAATGATAAATCTGTAAGTTGCATTATTGCAATCTCATGATAGGTCAGGTGAGCCCTACATATATTTAGCTACTTCCATGTACTTAGTTATATCTGAGAATGTGACTGAAAATGTAATCAAGGGCCTCAGAAATTAATGAAAACATCCAAAGACAGGGATGTCAAATCCCTCAAGATCTAACAAGAAAGCCACCAAAGCCACAAGAAAACAGTAGAAAATTGTGGCACTGCAAGAATTCTTGAGCTACAGGTGTAAGATTGCATCCCAGAAAGCATGTATTCAGTTCCCAAAGGATATTCCAATTCCATAATAAAAGTCATTTATCTAATGTCAACCAAATTCCACTATGAATTTGTCTACAATATTGTACCTAGTTGATTGACCTATTCTATTAGATACAGCTTTTTGTTTTAAAGGTGAAATGAATGCAAGGCTTAAAAAAAAGGCTGGACAACGGGCAATGTCTGCCCAGAATTGGTACTTGTCAGGTCAAATATTTGCCTAGTTGGTCATTTTGTCCAATAATGTTAAACCAGAAACAAAGTATGACCGAGCTTAAACTATTTTGGCCTGTCAGCATGACCAGCTACTTATCAGCCATTATTTTAAGCCATGCAGTAAAAGGCAAATAGAGTTTTGTGGAATACAATCAACATTAAATATCTCAACAATAACCTGTGTTATAGAATAGAATAATAATAACAAACACCCATCATTTCAGCAATTCTTATATCACTGTCTTATTGCCTATTGCTAATTATTACCTATAGCCATTTGCTACTTTAATATTTTTTGAAACAGCTGTATACAGCATCACCCTTAAAAACTTTAAAACTTCTCAAGCATATCTTGAAAGAAGCAAATAAAACATAGATCGCTCACACACTGTAAGCACATTTGACTTACAAATGAGTATAGTATTGACACCTTGTTAACCTACAGGTACAGTGCTTTACAGACTCTTGATTATCTTACTTATCTTGTACAGGAAATTGCTCTTACTTAACCCCTTCATAGCCTGAAATTCTTTTTTTTGTTGTCTAAACGCATGCCAATGCAACTTGCTTACAAAGACAATTTAGATCAAACTAGATAAAAATTGCTCCCAAAATCAACTGGGAAGGTCTTGATTGAACATATAATACAGTTTATAACAAAAAATCTTAAATTTCTAAAAATCAAAACAAAAATAAAAAATAAATAAAAAGGAGATTCTACGACTAAGACCCCATAAAACTAGTATAAACCATAGCTACAGGTATACTGCTTTGTCACTGCATTGTCATACATTATTCTACATGTATTTCGTTTTTGCATCGATTAAAAAGAACTGTTCACCCTTAGTTTTCCAGGATGAAACACTAAGACATACATATCTGTAACTGTTTTTCTTGGATCTCATGGGGGAAAATTGGTATTCTGTCTTTAAAAAAGTCACTCCTATTTTTTATAAATCACTACAAATTTCAATATTTCAAGATTTGAAAACTAATGATGTCACATGATACTGTACTTTCAAAACGTTTTTGGGAAAGGAAAATTGTAAGCTGGTCATCATAATTTTGTCATCGCTTATCACCACTTCAAGTACAGCAGAGTGCATCTAAAAGAAATTTCAAAGAACTGCTGTATTTGATATTGAGCCATGAGTACAATGGGTTTTATCATTCTCTTTTTCTTCCATGTAAGCATCAAAAACCAAATAAATGTGATGGATTATTTTCTTTAATTTAAAAGTAATGTGATTATCATAGCATTATAGCATCTTTAAAGTGAGGAGACAATAATGGTGGAAGAAGTGGATCTGAATCCAAATGACAAATTAAAAGTTAAACATGCATCAACGTGTGTGTTACCTTGGGGAATGTGGGCCAATCATTTTACATTTTTCTTTTTAAGTCAAAATATTTTTCACACAAATGTATATGTTGACCATTGCATTGAAATTTCTAAGCTTTTAGAGCTACTGTATTGCTACATGAACACCGTTGTTCGATTGAATGAAGACAATTAAATATTTTCTTTTAAAGTTAATAAGTCCCCTGATCATAAGTTCACTGAAAAAAGCCTTATGAAATTCTATAAGCCAAGGGCTTGTAAGTGGGAGTTTATGATTATCCAATCTGTATAGACTTCAATAGCTCATCTTCCCTTCATGGCTTACTTCACATTGAAAATATATATAAGACCTCTCACAAGCAATGGGAATTTGTAACCTCTTCATTGATGTTTTGCCCATAATTCAATCTGTGTGATGAATTAGCTGTGTCCTAACTTTGATAAGCACCGATGCTATTTCAGAGTATCAATAATATTAGAAGATCTATTTTCATATTCTATAAATATAATTGCTTCAGTCATTTTCTATGCATTTATATTTGCGTTACTAAATCTAACATTTTCTGCTAAAAAACCGATAACTCTTGTATGAAAAATATTTCATTGTCCTTCATAATCCTTTAAAAACTCAAAACAAAATCAAGTCTTAACATCATGAATTTGCTTGTCAGTCAGTTTGATTTTTTACAGTTACTGTGTGAATTTGATCTAAGGTTCAAAACATTACTAAATTTGCTTCTTTCTACATTATCAATCATGAAAAGATTTATTTAAATAATCTAAAATAAAAATCATAAAATATAGTTAACTGGTCAATACCTATAATTTACCAGAAGCTTTTAGAATTGGCTTGTGCTTTTAAATTACAAGAAATTACTTTGCTGAAAAACTACTGATGATAAAAAGATTAGTTTGCTTTGCTTTTGTCAACAAGAATTTTAACTTCAGCTGTATAGCTTCTAATGTTATCATATTAGGCTATCAATGATATTGTTAATTTCCCTTTCTCTGTCTTTGTAATAGATACGTAAGTTATGGAACCTTGTTTTCCCCTATTTTTTGATGCCTGTGCACTACACTCTGGTCATGAGGCAGTTTGTCAACTTTGTGCATAACTTATGACATGGACATTGCAGTTGGTTTACAAGAGCTACATCAACATTTACTTCTCAAAAAATTCATGCTTATGAAATAACCATATTTTCCTACAGTAATTTCTATGCCATTTCCTTCATTTATTTCAAATAAATTGGATATTATCAGTCATCGATTTTATTAAAACACCTATAGAAGTTGTAAATGATAAATCATCACTTTTCTGTTTTTCCCATGACATTCCTTATACCATCCAGGGCTAACTACTTTTAAATTAAAATAGTCTTTTAAATTTTGAAAATGTGAAAAATAATCATATCTTAGTAATTTCTACATGACACTTCAAAATTACCTAAACTACAGTACTATGTGAGAAAGTGGAATAGGATGAAATGACTAGGAAACTTAACGTATCCTGACAAAAAATATGTCACTGTACTTATCTCAATGAAGAAATAAGAAACCTTTCTTTTTTTTTTGCAAGATTCAGAATTAATG
Organism: Actinia equina; assembly: GCA_011057435.1. Lineage (NCBI taxonomy): Eukaryota > Metazoa > Cnidaria > Anthozoa > Actiniaria > Actiniidae > Actinia > Actinia equina. Next base: position 52,479 of record WHPX01001246.1, on the reverse strand, counting down.
TCATAAAAAATTAAGGTTCTAGCTAGACTTCTCTTTATTCAGGTTGGTTTTTCGTGTTATTACAATGTAGATACAAGTCTGAAACCAAACCTTATCTTGAATACAGTATAGGTCATCAACTTTGTCTGGACTTACCTTTGAAGGACAATCACAGTGACAATTTCTTTCCCTAGACATTTAATTTTTCATAAATGTTAAAACCAACCAGGTGATTTGGAACCGAGGCACACAATTTTCATGTATTTTTTATATATCTCTTGACAAATGAAACGTTTTCTACCAACAACAAAAAGTTCATTTTCTTTCTGGCTGAGAAAAGCAAATCACCTGGCAACATCTTTAGCTATCCCAAACAATATTTAATGTTAAGAAATATTTAATTTTTTTTCTACAATTATATTTCTCCACAAATGAAAAGCTGAAAACTGACATAAAATTTAGTTGTAGATCCATAAAATTCAATGAAAATTGGGATAACTTACAGTTTTGGAGCAATTTTCATTGTGATTTAGAGGCCATTTTTGATCATTTATCTTTTGCAAATATTGTTACTCCTGTTCAACTGAAATCTGGTTTCTCCATTTCCTTAGTTACATCTTGATACCACTACCATGATAACCCCCTGTGAATTCTTTTTGTTATCAAGTTATTTTTAACTCCTTCACACAAATAATCGAGTAAATTTGGCTAAATAGGGGAATTTATTTATGCAAAGGATTCTAGCGGTAGTGGTATCAAGATATATAATGAAGGAACAGAGAAATCATTCTACCTATAAACTGCATCAGACAAAACACCAGTAACAAACCTTGATGTCGAATAATCAGATGTTATGAAGGCTACTGACAAGCACTGTACAATACCGCAATTGAATTTAGGCGATCAGTACAATTAGAAATTATTCCATATTCAACTAAGTAAAGGATTAAATATCATAAAAGCCACTAAAGTCTTTTCCAAGCTGTTTGATAAAACTAAGACCAATTCCTTGCTGTTTTTGTCTGATGCAGTCCATAATCAAAATCATGTTTTTTTCTTATTTCTCCTAGTTGTCAGTATTAGTTTTCTGTAACTAGATGGAAATGTCGTTATTAACTCACTGATTTCTCACAGTTTTTGAGTTCTCATCAATTCTTCAGCTTCACATTCCATAATTGGTGGCGTCTGTATGATGTCTGTGGCATCACCACTGGCTCATTGCTGTATTAGCTGCTCTAAAGAGAAAAAAATGTATATGTCAGGAAAAATGATATTTTTATAAATAAGAATAGAGCTGATTGGCAAGACCACTATGAGCGGTGTCACTTTTTTAGCTCAACAGGGAAAAGTACAGAACAGTAGTAGTACACTTGTTCCTCACCACCAACTTTTAGGGAGGGTCCCTAACTGTAACATGTCCATGTATCATTGGTCAAAACTTAGAGCTAATAAATCAAGTATAAGGGGGCTTAAAAAATGGCTAATCAGACAACTTTAGGTCATAATTGGAACTTGGCTGATCAAAACTTTGCCTTGCCAATCATTTTGAACAGTATCATTTAGCCATAAACAAGGTATATCTTATCTAATGCTCATTTCATCAGTCACTGTAAAGAGCAACTGACCAGCAATTATTTTAAGCCCTGTGTAAATGGAAAGAGATTCAATTAAAAAGCTTGAACTCTAAATGTGCAAGATAAAGCACTGACAGACAGAAAACTTGCCTAAGCCTTGCATTTAGGCAAATTAATTTATATTAATCAATATTATGTTTAAAATACTTTTATCTGCATGGAATTTAGCTGAATATTGTTAGTTGGAAGAATAGGTTTTACTTCCTTAAAAAGAAATCCAAAAAATAAAAGAAAGAAAAAAGAAAAGGGCTAAAAACAAACGAGAATATGATATGCTAAACGTTATTATACTTTTTAGTCGCTGTTGAGTGTGTTGGACGAAGTTTAGGAAAACTTTAGTCTGGCACGTGCAAAGGTATGTGAACTGAGCCATCTTCGTCAAGAGTAGGACAGACAAAATGCTTATTTTTCAATGAAAATTGAAAAGAACCTAAAAATAACCCCACAGTAAGCAAGATAAGACATTTCTTGTAGCATTCCTATAGGTATTTATGTGTTTTAGAGTGTCTTACCGTTTCTACAGCCAATTTTTGTCCACATTTTCAAGCATTTACTTGTCCGCCATGTTCTTCTTCTCATGTGAAGACCGAAGAGCATCTCGGGTGCACGTGATCGGGAAAAACCGGAATAGCGAAGACAGGAAGGAATGTAGACTGTAACTGAAATCAAAAAAATAATGGGATTTCCTGTCCAAAATAAAGGCAAAAGCTTCATAGATTGATGGTTAAAAGTTACTGTCTTTTATTTCAGTCACAGGTTAAAAAGAAATGCTAAACTTTACTCGAAACGTATGAATAAATTATCTCTTTGATTGACGTTGAAGCCAGTAAAAAGCAGCAAAACTCTCTTCACAGATAAATAAATTTTTTTGCCCATCAAATTCTTCATTTCATACTCAAATCTAGAAGGCATAGTGTTATTGTACTTACGACTTATTTTCTAAAACATTTTGGGATACTTTAACGATAAGTGAAGTCATTGTTTAGACTTTTGTGTCTGAACTCATTAGCTTAGTTCAAACTTCATGTGAGATGAATAAATTATCTCTTTGATTGACGTTGAAACCTCTAAAATGTTGCAAAGCTCGTTCGACTCTCCTCACCATCAAATTCGACATTTCATACTTAAATCTGAAAGGCATAGTGTTTATATTAATTAAGACTAATTTTTCAAAGCATCTTGGAATTACTTTAACGATAATTGAAGTAGCTTTTGAGGCTTTCCTGTTGGAGCTCATGAACGGCCGTTCGTTTGTCAAAAATTAACCATTCCGAGGTCGATGAACTGGACCGAGTTGGCATCGCATAGCATTGTGGGGCTGTCCTTGGCTTGGGTTTTGTATAGGTTGCTATCAATAGACGTCATTTCCGGTAATAGCTCTTTTTTGTTGGCTTGTAGAATCCTGGAGGTTGTTTTGATCTCTTATTTTCTGATTTGATGTCGTGAAAATAGTCAAATACAATAGTTTGAGGACTTATTTTGATATGCTTTGGCTTGGCATCCGCCAGTTGCCCCCCAGCAAACCGCTTGTTTGCCCCCCAGTCAACTCCAAAAAGTCACGTGATTGATAGTAAGCAATAGGGAGAAAAATCGTATAATTTAGCTAGAGACCTAACAAATTCTACTTAGACGTAATACCGAGTCTGGAAATCAAAGCCTAGACCTCAGAGGTGAACAACACACCTTGCCACACTCATTCAATCCGTCTTTAATTTGCAAGGGATGAAGTGCTTCATACACGCTTTCTTGAAACATTAGACTCAATCGAACAACGGAAACTGGGGGCGTGTGAACCAAGAATCGGTTGTTGCTTAAAAATGATACCACTTTTGCCTGCCTGAATTTTGTTTCAATCACGGATCACTGAAAACAGATGTAAATCCTATTCCATGGTAAATATTAAATAGAATTGCGTATTACTCGTTGGAAGGGTATAGTACCACGCAGGTAGGGGCGAACCATGCAAGTTTCGAGGGGTGGACAATGTAACATTTAAGGTTACTGGAGACCTTCAGGGGTATGTTTCGTTTGAGTATCTTCGCAACACTTTAAACAAAACCCCATGAAACTATATCGTTTTAAAGGCCATTTAATAGAGATTCAGAAAATAATATTATTTGAAAGAGTTTTTTTTTTAATTTGAAACAATGCCGGAGCCTTAAATACAAAAACGGGCACGTTCAGTAGAGGTGAATTTATTGGCATGGGTTTGAAAAAAAAAAAGAATTTCCCTATGCGAATAAGCAAAAGATAAAATACAAAAGGACGTGAGCAATTTTTGATATTTTGCTTCTTCAAGAACTTATTGAATTTTAAAGTTGGAAACTCGAAAAATTTCAGTGCCGGTTTTACCGCATAAAAAACCTCTAAAATACTCAAAATATGAAAATCGCTCACACCCTTTTGTAATTTATCTTTTACTTGTTCACAAAGTGAGGTTCTTTTGTGCTATACGCGCTAACGCTATTCCCATTAATTCACCTCTACCGAACATACCCGATTTGAAATAATATTATTTTCGAAATCTTTATCGTATGAACTTTAAAACGATATATAGTTTTAGGGGTTTTTATGTAACGTGTTGCTTAGAGAGAGCTTAAGAGAAGGATACCACTGAGGGTCTTCGGTAACCTTAACGCCAAATCCCAATGAATCCCGCATTAATCAATTAAATTTTGGTGCGGAAAGCAAACGTTTTTGGAGGGTATGTGTCCCCCTACCCCCAACCCCCACCCCCTTCCCCCTTCCCCCTTCCCTACGATAGTGCATGCAGGAGAAAAAAATTGGCTTGAGACGGTAAAACATTTTGATTGGACGGTACGTGTGTTCTCGTTCATTGATTGGGTTATGGTGTTAATATTCCCTCCCTTTCGTGAGCCTGGTTGCCTAGCTTGTTAAACAGGGCTGTAATGTTATATGCATGAACTATAGAGGTACTACATGCATCACATCAAGAAACAAGAAGAACAGTCTGTCTTGAATTCGTAGTTTTCTTGATGTTAATTGTATCAGTACGTACATTATCAGTACCCCATTGATAGTTGGGAATCTTAATTTTTAATGTGAAATATATAATCTGGTTTTTATATTATTATTATTTCGTTTCTCATTTTGTATTCCCCTGAATCTGTTTTCCATATCTTAAAACTTATCCCAAAAAAATGATACAAAATGACACTTTCTTTTTAGTCTTTTCTTATTAATTTTTTCTTTGTAATATTTTATCTCTTTCTAGTTCTAGATCTTGACTGGTTTTTTTTATTTTTATTTATCCTCATTTTTTTCTATCATTTTTCTTTCTTTTCTTTTTCTATTCAAAAGATCAAAGATCAGTACTATGACAGCTACTATTGGCTAGACCAGTACTTTGACAGATGACGAGTAACATTAACTGCATGGTAATCCATTTGAACCTTGAACTTGAACCATTACCTATGCTTGAAATGATCTTTTGTATGGTATGATCTTTGATTGGGCATGGTTGGGTATGTGAATAACAATATAGGTCGCGAACACTTAAAATATTTCACAAAGATACTAATATCATCTGATAGGCACGTTCCCTATTTAACGGCAATTAACTTGAAATAAGTGAAAAATACTTGGAGGAGATTATCTGTTTCAAGATACTTGATAGCGCAAGAGCGATTGAATTAATATTACAGATGTATCAAGTATAACAAAATCGACTCGCGATCATAGATCAGAGTTCATATTTGTATTAAAGATAGACGGGCTCGATCAAAGAGGGTTATATGTATGGGAGAAAACATCGTGACATCCATGAGTTGAGCCAAAAAGAAAATCTATCCACCTACAAACCCAGAAAACTACTTGTCCTGTCCATCCATCTGTTTACTCATCCATCCATCCATCCATCCATCCATCCATCCGTCCTTCCGTCCGTCCGTCCGTCCGTCCGTCCGTCCGTCCGTCCATCCATCCATCCGTCCATCCATCCATCCATCCATCCATCCATCCATCCATCCATCCATCCATCCATCTATCCATCCATCCATCCATCCAATAATAATCATAATCAATGTAAGCATTAATTGATATGAATCTTTTTTTATCACTTTTTTAATATTTCTTTTAATATTTCTGTTTTTCCTTTCTTGTTTAACTATAGACTCTACATTACCAAATTTTCGCGATTCTAATTAATATCGATCTTTCCCAGATTTCGGTATCTTCTTTTAGTTAAATCTTACTTAGTTATTTTCGTATTAATTAATCAAAGATTTTTTGCCTTCCTTAAATCTCTTAATTTTTCTGTTATTCCTTCTTTGTTTACTATAGACTCTACATTAACAACGGTTTCAAATTAACACTCTTGAGATTACGGTATCTTTTCTTTTAGTGAAATCTTACAGTTATTTTAGTATTATCGATTTATTTGTCAGTTTAAATTTTTAGCACTAAAAATTAATCCCAGGCTGCTGTTCTCACTACACAAAGTTGGTTTCATATTGGTTGTATTATTTACATTTGATTGTTTGTTTAGGCGTATTTCAAAGAGCCGACAACCTATTGGGTAGCGAATTAACCAACATTTCTCTCGTATAGATAGTTCGGCTGCACGCAGGCTATGAATTAACGAGTGTTATCTCTATTCTTTGGTTTGAAAAAATCGAGTTATTTGATTAAGAAATAGATACTTAATCTCAGTATTAATTAATAGTTTATTGCTTGTTTGCTATCGAAGAAAAGCTCACCGATAAATTTACGAAAAATTCAGTTTCATCATTTTCTTTAGGATTAGTTTTGAAATTCTGTTGTAGATGCTATAAAGAAGGAATCGCTGTTTTTTTGACAAAATTCAGAGATGCTTCTTCTGAGAACTTTCCTCATAGTAAGAAAACTCAGTTTGATTAGTGTCCGTCTATTTTTGAGATCAAAGTTAGTTTTGAAATTCTGTTGTAATGAAAAAGAGTGTTATTTTAAAAGCTAAAAATCTCTTTCTGAGGATTTCTCGCCGGCATTTCAAAGTCAAACTGAAACTCAGTGTGTATCAGTTGTTGTTCCAGTTCAATTCAAAGCCAGTTAGTTTTAAAGTTGCCTTTATTTACAACTGATATACTTCCATCAGACTCCAACTAATGTTAAGCTCGTGTATTAAAGTCGAAAGGCTTCGAACAAGAAAAATAATCATGAAAAATCACAGTATATGTTGAAATGTTTTTTACAAAATGTGTAAATAAAGATAATGAAATAATACCAATAAGCTAGTGTGGAAAAATAATATTTTTGTTCCTAATTTGTTCTCTATTCGTTTTGGCCCTAAATTTTTTATTACTAAGCCTTTTGTAACTTAGGTTTATAAGTGCGAAGTATCAAAAATAAAGCAAGAAATATTCACGCTAACTTCAAAAACACAAGTGCCAACCACCTCGCTAACTATTGAGGTTTTATTTTCATCCAAAACTTAAATTAAAGATTTTCTTTCACTCATAACATTTCCGTGCTCTAATCCGATGTATTGGTTTGCGCTGCAAAAACAATTAAATAAAAACAAAAAAGATTGGAGTTATCCGTTGTTCTCCTAGTCTTTCTTGCAACTAGATAATCCACACGTCTTTCCGTAGAGATTTTAGTTCTTTCTAAGTATTGACATTTCTCGAGGTTTTACCAGTCTCAATTACTCTTTGATCGCTTTTCAACGCACGTCATAGGAAGCGCTTTCTTCTTAACTAATTGAATTTGTTAACTTGTGTTACAGAGTTATAACGGGAGATATAGTGACTAGCGTATTTATAAATACTCTGAACTTACAATCTTCCACTACTGGATCTGTACATCACTTACAAGTTAGCTGAACACCGACCGCTTTAGGTAAGACGAGGTTTACACCTAATTCAAAAAAGGTCGTAATCGCCAAAGGCGATAGGCGATAGGTCATTCCGACATGGGAATGGTTTCTTTGAATACAAAAACATCGAATCAATCTCAGCAGGAAGGTACATACTCTTGACAAGAAGAAGAAGAAGAAATTCCGTCATTCGACCTATTCTTGGATCTTGGAATGACATATATCCTATCGCTTTTCACCCATAACCTATTGCCTATCGCCTTAGGTGATGACAAAGTTTCTTGAATTAGGTGTATACATGAATGAGTGTGTTAAAGTGGGTAAATATGTCCTGTTTTCGGAAAGTACATTAATTTTTTCAAGGAAATTGGCAGCCAGAAAAACAGTAACAGCAAAAACAAAATGACACTCAATAAAAATATAGACTTCAAGCTGTTGGTAGGCAAAATCTTAAGTTAACAGTGTTTAAATTATCAGATAGCAACTGATTATATTTTCTGTAGCGAGTAACATTTGTTAAAAGTTTCATAATTATTTTCAAAAAAAATATGTCCAATTAACAGTAAGGTTTGCTTTTTGAAAAGCTCTTATGTATTCCGAACTATTTGCTTTGTTCATTACACTTGGTGGAAGTAACTCGTCGTTATTAAGTACACGTCAAGAATGCAAATCAGTCCGTAGCTGCTTTCCTTGTCTAGTTGTTCAGCTTTAAAAGTTGCATAATAGCTAAATTTAAATTAACTGTTACTGACTCTAAAGTTTTCGGACTTAGAAGTTGCAAACTTTTTGTTACTGTTTTTTCCAAGTATTGTGGTAAGGTGAGATTCAATTTGAAGCTCCTAATTTGAATAAAAACCATTTTGAGCCTTTCAACAAAAAAAAAAAACATTTGAAAGTGACAGAACCCGTTTTGAGTGTCAAGACACCGTCGTGTACGGGGGCCAAGAACGGACATAGAAAAAGTGATGTAGGACCAAACGGAGAAATGTCAAAAGTCTTTCAGGACAAAATGCTGGACGCCAAAGTCGCTTAAGACGAAATGTCAAAATGTCTTGTGATAAAATAACAATAGGAAATTGATTTAAAAGACAAACTAACTTTGTAATATGGTTGAACTTTTGACATTTTTGATTTTGACTTTTTTAAGTCCGCTCTCGGCCACCGTAGTGGTGAGTCAAAAAACGCATTTTAGACTGGTCAAATTAAGTACCTATTTGAGGTGACAAAGAAGCCCTTTGAGAGTAAAATAATAGTAAACAAAGAAGACGTCGAGAACCCTGTCGAAAGAAAGCAGTCGAAAGTAAAGGAAGCCATTGCAGAGTCCAAAAAAGCCAATCGAGATTATGACTTTACGTTTGAGTGCTTGAAGTCTATTGCAGGATTTTCGCAGACTCATTTAAAGTATCTTCAATTATACTATATATAGAAGCGGGTTATTTATTATTAACGTTGCATATTTTTACACCATTATACTTCAGTACCTTTATTAGTAAACCAAGATGAACAGACTCTCTACATTAGCTCTTTGCTTGATACTCTTGATCGGGATCTTCCAGGCAAGCGCGTCTTCAGGTAAGTGACCGCAAGTAGCAATTCTTGGCAATACCAGTCCGAAAACTGGGCAATCTGATCATGCATGAGCAGCAACCTGAAACCATCCTCTGGACTGATCAAAGTCAGGGCACAGCTAACTTACCAATAAAACTGAATTTAACTTGTTAGCATTATCCAATCACATGGGATACGAGAACCGTTACCAGCAATTAACTTTTTCACATATTTGTAGGTAAATTGATCTCGATTTGAAAATCTTTCAGAAACATGAAGAAAGTAAATAACTGAAAATGAAGTAAAGTAGTAAAGCATTTTTTTTAAAAAACAACAGAAACTATAATTCTTAAGATTAAAACGTTTTTCGATTTTATATTTATAATTTTCATTCTAATACCTTTCTTTTTTCCTTCTCTTTCCGCTGTCTTTTGTTTCTTATAAGAAAATCTAAAATGGAACTAATATTAATTGTAACCATGATAATACTAATAGCAACAACTATTTTCAATTAACAATTGTATATAAATCAATAATTCATTTACATCAATCACTGGCGTCCAGGTAGATCTCTGTCTCTTTGTATAGTATATATATAGTGTCCAAGTCTGTTTATGAACCGCTGTTCTTGTCTATTCCCTACTAATTGAAGATTCACGTCGTTTCTATTGTGGACTATATTGAAAACTAGCGACGCCATTTCTCTCTTTGCAAGCCATAATTTCTTTTGGAAACTTTCACTCTAAACCTCGCCTCAATCATTGTATTCTGAATTACACGATAATTTCATTAGCTTTTGCTTTTATAACGAGTGCAGATCTTCCCAACTGTCAAGACCCGAGCCAGACAGACGATGATGAAAGAATGCTATCTGAATCAACGAGAGTAAATCCAAGAATGATGAAACTAGGAGTCAAGAGAGGTGGAGGACCTCCTCACAATCGATGGGGTGGTATTCTTGGAAAGCGAAACTATTAGGACGAACAAAACCCATAGATGCTCACTGTTCTAATTACTTACTAAATGAAACCGAAAGAAACAAATTATAATATTGGCATAAGTTAAAACTGCACGAGACCTTTCTAGGAGACTACCAACACTGTAATGTTTCGCTTTGCCACAAAATGACATTCTAAAACTCTTTCTGTGATACGAATGCTTTTCTTTTCCTTTTCTGGTAGTACTGATTCCTAACTCAACTTGTAAGTGCAACACAGCAAAAACAAAAAAAAACACTCTGACAGAGACCCAAAAGCATCTTTTCTGAATCTTTGGTTAAAACGCTCAACTAAACTTCACAGTATAGAATACAAATAACGAGTACCAATGGTCAAAATGTGAATAACAGTCATAGATTATATATATTGACTACTTACACTCCATGCAATCATAGAGCATGTTTAAACTGATTCAACTAAAACAAGGTTACATTACAATGGCAACGGTAGTCCTGTATCTTAGATAACTGACCAATCTTTACCTTGCTAGTCAGAGAAATTAAGTGGGATAGTCAAATGTTAATAAAATTAATGCATGATTAAAATAATGGTGTTTATTTTATGGCTAGTGGATAACAAATGGGGAATATTGCATGATGGGGAGTTTAACGTTTAACCCGTTTCTTAACCATGGATAATGATCAAAGACACTTCACAACAAAATATATGCAGTTTTGAAGATTTTCTGAGAATGAAATAGATTTTCACGAAAAAAGATCAAAAGCAAAAAACCTTAAGAAAAATAATTATGAAATACGATAGGTCAATGTCGATTTATGTTAAACAAAAGGTTGTTGCCTACAACCCTTTGCTTCTTATAGAGGAATTTTACACTACTTCCACCCTGATGTCCTGTAGTCGAAGAGTTTATTTACTCCTTTTCTATCATTTCAATTTTGACTCTTGGGTATTGACTGATCGAGCCAAAGACGCATGAATAGAGAATCAAAGAGGCACAGAATATAACAGGATAAACCCGGTTATCTATCCTAGGTGTGGGACCCTAACACCAGGTTCCTGTTTATCAACCCATCCTCCTCTTTACAGGTTCCATCGTCATGGGGAGATCTTATGGGTTAACGTACACCAATCAGGTTGTAGAAACTCGATAATGATGATGATGATGTTGATAATGTTGCTGATGAGATAATGAATGATGATGCGGATGTTAATACTAATTGTGACGATCATACTGAATAGAATGATGGTGTTGACAAGGGCGTGTGCAGGGGAGGGTTTCAAGGGATGCGGAACCCCGCTTCATGGTAAACAAACTCTTTGAGACATGAACCTTTATTTGTCCAAATTAGTGATAGTCATCAGCTTGTTCCACTTAATAGGAAACGAAAACTCCTTTATAATTGTGCATTCGATCGATGTCGATCACCCAGTTTTGAATTCAAGAGCCAATCGCCATAAGAAATCTGGAACCCTCCCGCAAGAAAGGTCTGTACACGCCCCTGGGTGATAATAGTGGTGGAGATGAGGATGATACGTATATGATGGTAAAAGGTCCTTGGCTTACCAAGGTAACAGTTGATAAGTAGGAATGGCTTGATAACAGTGGATGGGTAGGAATGGAATCAACTGTTATGGATGGCATACACTATTATCTGGTATGGTAAAAGGTCGTTGTCTTACCAAGATAACAGTGGATGGGTAGGAATGACATCAACTGTTATGGATGGCATACACTGTTATCTGGTATGGTAAAAGGTCGTTGTCTTACCAAGATAACAGTGGATGGGTAGGAATGACATCAACTGTTATGGATGGCATACACTGTTATCTGGTATGGTAAAAGGTCGTTGTCTTACCAAGATAACAGTGGATGGGTAGGAATGGCATCAACTGTTATGGATGGCATACACTGTTATCTCTTCTGGTAAAAGGTCGTTGTCTTACCAAGATAACAGTGGTCGTAGTCCTACCAAGATAAGAGTGGAAGTGAAGGAATAGCATCAACTGTTTTTCATGGCATCCACTGTTACCAGTTAATTGAAATGACTAATTCATGAGCATTAATAATTGAATAATTTTATCAAAGTTTATCAAGTGCTAAATTTTATTACAATTTAGTTAAAGAAAAACAAGATGCAACCAAAAGGAATCCTGGGCCGCCACTTTCAAGATTTGGAGCATTAGGAAGAGACGCAACCCAAGATGACACCAGAAGGCCACCATCAAGATTTGGAGCATTAGGAAGAGACACAACCCAAGATGACACCAGAAGGCCACCATCAAGATTTGGTGCATTCAGAGACACAGCCCAAGATGACACCAGAAGGCCACCATCAAGATTTGGTGCATTCAGAGACGCAACCCAAGATGACACCAGAAGGCCACCATCAAGATTTGGTGCATTCAGAGACGCAACCCAAGATGACACCAGAAGGCCACCATCAAGATTTGGTGCATTCAGAGACACAGCCCAAGATGACACCAGAAGGCCACCATCAAGATTTGGTGCATTCAGAGACACAGCCCAAGATGACACCAGAAGGCCACCATCAAGATTTGGTGCATTCAGAGACACAAAAGATTAAGTTATTTAAAAGTTCCCCGCCCAACAATACTAAGAATATCATAAAATAGACAAAGATTTACCAAAGCAGGACACAAATGATTAAATTGATAACGATGAATTTAGCAGTTTGAATAGGTCAGCAATGAATAAATAAAACTGTTGCAAGTGTTGAGTTTGTTAAAATTACTTCGCACGCTCGCATTACCAGCCAATCACATAACATAATCGTAGCATAGATCATAGATTTTTGTGGTTAGGGGGTAATATACGAAAAGAACTTGAATCTTTCACAAAAAATAGGGTATGTTTCTCCAGATAATCTCCTAGACCTAGTAGATTAATTAACGCGGGAAAAGATGGGACGATTGTACGCGTTTAGTTAAGGCGGTCTCTATGAATTTATTATTTTATTCCTAAAATGATGAAAAATGAGATCTTTGAATTTTGGGACAGATTCAGCATGCTTCAGAGAACTAGGGAACTTATTCTGCAATTTAACAGACCTGGGGGAAAAAGAACTTGTAAAGTATAGCTGACGGTGAGAATAAACCAGGCGGACATTTGTAGAATCATAACTGTGCGTGCCATAATTTGAAGTTGAAAATTTCATCGTACAGTCTTACTTGGGTTTTTAATATTTAATATTATATTTTCTACCTTTAAAATTTACCTAATTTGCCTTTGTCTCATACCTATTATACCTTCAGTGGCAGTAACAACCAATTTCACAACAAGTCATTGAAATTCAAGAGTTTCAGAATATCGAGAATCGTAGTAATGAACTTACAGCTGTAGTAATAACTTCCATAATAGAGTTAAGCATGGTGTCGGGTGAGAACATATTTGTCAATTAAGAGGCATAACTAGTTGCATTTCGAAGAGAAAATAAAGTCTATCTCTAATTCCTTTTCATGATTTTCCCTAAAGAGACACAACCAAATTACTGAACATATCAAACACAACTGAATTATTTAGAAAATAAATACTCTAAAAGCATTGAGTTCAAGATCGTATCAAAACGTTCAAAGTTGATATGGATATAACTCCAATGCTTAAAATCGGAAAGATGGTGATCTTCAGTTATCAAATATTCGTAGGAGTGTTTTAGTTTGGCTGTAGTTTTTCTCACAGTTTATAAAATATGGGAAGCCCACGACATTAGAATACAATACATGGACTTGTTTTATCAGGAAGCACTTTAAGCTATCAATTGAACACCATATGCAGTTCTACGAGTTTCTCTTTGTTTGTACAAAAGAAAAAAGGCAGAAAACTGTGTTAAAGCAGAAATTTAAACGCTAGATAAGAACATCAGCGCCGAGAAAAAGCAAATACGAAAAAAAGGCTTGATCTTGTACGAAAGAGTTTAGCAAGAAAACCAGACTTAGATAGTTATCTTACTGCTCTCTCAAGGAAACAACTGTCACCAAACTACTATTATATTAGTATTACAAAAACGTGCTAATTTTTGCCAGAGGGCATTTTCATCAAGATATAAATGATTTCAATTATCTAGTTTCTACTACTTACAATTTCCGCAAATCCATTTTCAATCTGTCTTCCTCGATAATTTAGTTCAGCGAGACTTATAAATTAGGGTTTAAGAGGAAAGCATTTTAATAATCGTCATATCTATGAGCATTCGGTGCTGTTAACACTCGGAGAACGCTTCGCTAAAGGTAAGACAAAGTTTCCAGACTTTTAGGCGGTCTTAGTTAACTATACTCTTAAAAAAGCTGCATGTTTAAAAAAAATGAGAGAAACGTCTTTAACAATGATTTTAAAGTTAAGTTATTTGAGAGGATTTTCATTATATATATATATATATATATATCTTTATATAAATTTTGTAATACTTGAAAACAAAAGAACCAAACAGACTACAATTATCGCTACAACTCGAGACAGTTGTAACACCGTTGAATAACAACAGTGGGATAGCGTTATTGCTTATTTTAAAAACATTTTATTTCTACAATACTTTTTTTTAATTACAATATTTACAATAGTAACTATCTATATTTTTACAATATTTAAAAAACATTACAAGTGTGATAGCGTCATACTTTGGTATCTTTATTAGTCAAGCAAGATGAATAGATTGTCTACATTAGCTATATACTTGGTACTCTTGATGGGGATTTTACAGGCAAGCGCGTCTTTAGGTAAGACATTCCTTTCAACAATAAGCAGGTAAAACATCACTTTTATCGATATTCGCTGAAACAACCTCTTGGCTGATCAAAGTCAGGGCACAGATAAGGCAAAGTAATGATGAAAAGGTAAATTATACACCGTGAAAAGATGAAAAAACTTACTGACGTTTCGGACGCTAGTCCTTCGTCGGACTTTTTCATCTTTTCACGGTGTATAATTTACCTTTTCATCATTACTGTTTCATTAGAAACACCGACGCAGCTCACACTAGTTTTTAGCTAGTAATATCTAGATAAGGCAAAGTTCAAATTGAAATTTAGCTTGTGACGTTCTGTGGAGGGAAGAATGCGGAGAAAAAATTCGAATCAAGAGAGAGACCTAACAAACTCCATTTACGTATGTTGCCGAGTTTGGGAATTGAACTCCATAGGTCAGAGACGAGGGCTTATGGCACTACGCCACCCTCGGTACCCACCTCACGGTCTCACGTTCAAGGCATTCTATGTGTACGGCGCGACTCTCGACACACGTGTTGATTTTTACGGAGGGAGGAAAACCAGACAACCCAGAGAAGACCCTTGTGGCAAGGAAAAGACCAGTACATTGAATAACATGTATACACTATAGCAAGCTTAAGTTGTGCATCGTCTGGGTTTGCTCTAAATGTTACGTAGTGAAAACAGCGCCATATCTAAGCATAATATTAAGCTTTGATCCCTTTTTCTTCAGCAGCTGTTCTCAGAAACGCCCTTCATCCCGCAAGGTCCAATTACAATTAGCAACAGTCAACAATAATGAATGATATTCTCATCAGCTAATTTTTTATTCTTCAAACACACGAAATACAGATCTTCCAAACTTTGAAGAACAGAGTCAAGACGCCGCATACGAAGCCTTTGAGGCAAGAAAAGTCAATCGACAAATGAAAGATGATCTCCTTAAGAGACGAAGTCCACCGCCAAGACACAATCGATGGGGTGGTGGACTAGGGAAGAGATAATAGATAAGGCATTTATAGTTTCGATTCTAATTTTGAGTAATTTAAACTTAAAACTACTAGAAAACTGAAGTGGAAAAAAATAAAAAAGGACAAACAAATAATTAAACAAATAAAGGAAGTATTGGATGGTGAGAATACAAAACAATGAAGGAAAAAAGTAAATAGGAAGCTCGTAATATGAGGAAAAGGAATCGATTACTGCATACCGCGTAAAATAAAGAATTTTATATTCTTAATTACTTGAATATTTATCGCCGAAAGAAAATGGGAAAAGCATATTTTTTAGGGCTGAAGGTATAGCCTCAATGGTTAAGTTGAACTGTTCATTTTTCTAAGAATTTTTTTTTGTCATGTCAACCAGCATGGCAGGTGCTTTTTTTACTTAGTTCGTCTTTTACTCCGACGAAGGACTAGCGTCCGAAACGTCAGTACGTTTTTTCATCTTTTCACGGTGTATAATTTACCATTTTATCATTACTGTTTCATTAGAAACACCGACGCAGCTCACACTAGTTTTTAGCTAGTTATCTATTCTTAATTTCTCTTAGGGGAGCTTTTTCAAAACACCTGTACGCTGCTCTTAACATTGTTTATTTTTTGTATCATGTTTTTAAACTTTCACTTCACCACTTTCAATTTTGGACTGGCGTTGGCGTCCTTTAAAATGCAAACAGGATTGTTTATTCGAGCAAGTCCTCACAACAAGGACCTTATTGTGAAATTATACTTGAGCACGTGGCCACTAGCTTGGCTTTCATGGGGCCTGTCCTTGTCGGATAAGTATGGACTTACCACGAGGGAATATCAACCCCAATCATCCCATTTCCATACTAGTACATGTTACAAATGAATTGGAATCCCATCGATCAATATGTATGATCACAGAATTTTCATGACAAGCGGTCCACGGCATTACTTCAACAACACAATCCCAACCTCCCCCCGCCAGGACCCCTCAAAAAAGATATGCGCTTTACAAATAAACTGCCTAATGAAGGGACATCATGTATAGGATATTCTCCTCCCTATTAACTATGAACTCAATTGCGCAGTTTCACGCGATGTTATTTCCTTTGGAATTTTCATCAACTGAATCGCAAGTTTTCAATAGAATTCTTTCTGGTTGACAGCACATGGTGGTCAGTGTTTGGTTACCATGTGGAGCAGATAATCAGATTCGAAGACTTTTATCAGCTGACTGAGACCTGAATCCTTTTAACCTTTCTTTATACGACTTTAACATATCCTACGTTTGCCTTTGGTTTTCACCTGATTTTCAAGGAAAGCTATGTGCGTCAACAGCTGGAGCAAATATCGATAAACATACGAAAGACAAGTCATGAGAAATTGACTCATGTGGGTGAATTAATTACCACGAAAAACCTCATTGCAATTCATAGAGAAAAGACTATCTAGTATATATTGAGAGAGTACTTGATGCTATTCAGTATACAAGCAGTTGATCTCTCAGCTCATACAGAGGCTGATATTATCATAAAATCAATTAATTACTTAATTGGTATCAATTTTTTGAAGTCGTCTCCGTTCTCCCTTGAATCGCCATGGTGACGCGACTAGACGTTTCCTTGTCACTGTGGGCTCACAGAGCTTCCTTCCAGTTTGACACAAGGTCTTGAGTGCATCTGTTTTCTGATTGCAGCCCATTGTCGTCAGGCCTTGTTTCTGATATTGGAGTTCTGTAGTTGGGTTTGTTAAGTCGCTGCAGTGTAGTCTTGTAAATGCGCACATTTCTTCTAGAGCTGGTTGGATATCCTCTAAGTACTATTGAAAATAGAAAAAAATATATTAGCAATGGCATAAAGTAACATTAAAATGGCTTAATTTTCATACAAATGGTTATCGCATGAGTGGAAAACGTACGTTACTGACTTAGGCCCTGGATAAACGAGGAAACCTGTTTTCTTAAATGTTTCCAAAGGTGGCAAAACTATCAGGGAACATCGGGAAACATTTTTTCAGTTAAATTAACTCCGAAAATATCTATTGGATGGACATCAATACAATTTCCATTACAAAATCGGCAAAACTTTGAAAAATCCGGCCCTACAGGCTTTTTTGGTGTGCTTAATTCGAGACGCCATCTTGTTTATTTTCCCTAGAACTGTAATTTTACTTCCGGTATCTTCCTTTGTTCTCGAGAACCAATCACAGCACAGGAAGTATTGGAGTTTTCCAGAGCCCAATTATTTCGTCGAGCATGCGCAGTAAGAAATAAGGGCTCTGGGTACGAGATTGTCGCATGTGGTTAAACTTGAAATCATCGGGGAACATGCGCGCGGGAAACATGTTTCTGAAAACTTGTTTCTTCGTATAGCCAGGGCCTTACAGCGCGTAAGCGGTACGACATGCCGTAACACTAAAATGGCTTTCCATTGTTTTACAGTATTTCATTTCTGTTGTAAAATACGGTACGCCCGCTAAAATACAGCTATAAATTCAAGCTGATGGGAATAAACATCTTTTAGCTTACATTCAGGTATTACCATGCACATACCATAATGATCAGTTACATTTTTTCCCCGCCAAGGCAATTATCGAATTCAAATTTATACAACTTTTGACCAAGAATGGAGCAAGCAAAATACAGAGTACCCAGAGAAAATAAAATGTTATTGAGAAATTTAAGAATAATTATAACTTGAATTGAATTCTTGATAATCGAACTGGCTCACGGGAATGATCAAGAAATCAAATTGCTGCATTATCGCAAAAGCCAAAGTTTTTTTTGCATGAACAAAAGATATCAGGATTATTTATACAGAATTTACAAAGAAGTTGATGCATAACAAATTGAAAACTGTAATGATATACTCCAAGAAGTATTTAGTTTCGTTAAAAGGGACTGCACTAACGTAGCGAAAAATAGTTTACAAATCTTCAAGACACCCACAGGAATGTTAGTTTTAAATATCAACAAGATGTGAATCATATTGGAATTATTTTGCTACGAACTTACCTGAGTCATTCTTCGACCTCTTCTCCTACAATTGCATTTCTTAGAAATTTTCCCAACTTGAATATGAAACATTTCGGCACAAACAGCAAATAATAACAATACGATTGACGCGTTCCTTAGTACGCCCATAGTGTAAAAAAGACTTAAAGCTGAAGGCTTTACAGATGTTTAGTCAGGTCTTTAAGCGAGCGAGCTCTTGCAAATGGCGTTTATATGGAACTCACCAACATTGGAACATATACTAGAACCTTGGAAGCGTTTCTTAAATTAAATTTTTTCTACGCTGGAATCCCTCTTTTAAAGCCTATTAGAACAAGACCAAGCCCCTCAAAACCGTCAACGCCACTCTTGACAATCTCAGAGGATTATATCGTGTATTGACCACCCACGCTATCTCTTTATTGCACCATCCGCTAAGAGCTCCCGGATGTAGTGTTGTTATTGAGTTTTATCGATGAAGTGAGCCGAGTTAGTAGCGTCAAACTTTGTTATTGCTAAAGACTCTGCGTACAAAGTTCTAGCTTGTTCGTTGACCCCGGGCTTTGACTGGATAGCATTTTTCAGTGATTCGAGTAGGGTTTGCTTAATTGTGTATTAAAAATAAGCCTGATTATCTAACGGTGGTGAAGGAAGTCTATCGCATTATCTATGTTCATAATATCTGTGTCTTTTATCAGTCTTTTAATAGACACATAGCTAATGATAATCTTAACTTGTTGCTTATGGATTCCCGCTAAAGACAGATAGTCTGAGGCTTCCAAAAGGGGCGAGGTGCCAAAGTTCCCGCCCATTCCACAGAAACTTCATCAGGATAATCCATGGCTAAAAATTTGGTCGTAAAGCCTCTTTTCTTTTAGCAACATAAAACGATATATAATTTTCTAAGCTTGTTTTTAATTTGGATGAGTTGTTCGACCCCTATCTTTCTAGGCTAGTATAGTCAGTATGGGCAAATAGGGTGGACATGTTATAGCTCATGGATTCTCATAAAAGACGAACAGTCTGGATGGACTGCGCGGGACTGCGCGGGCTGGAGATGCGTTTGTATTCTCAGCTTAACATACCTACGGTGGAAGGCTTAGCGCATCCCTGTCATAGATTCTTACATGGTTTGGAGCTATTTCCGACTCCTTTATGTAGGGCGTAAAATTTTTCCATCGTCAAAGTGTATTTCAAGCACTAGGAAATAATAATAAATTAAACTAAATAAAGACAATATACTGCTTCGTATAAAAAACGGTACATCTAATATAAAAAGAAAAACGGTATAAACTAGGTATGGTTAGAGAAGCTAGGCTGTTATCAACTGTTTCTTCGATTGAATTCTACAGAAAGTGGTTCCAAATAGAATAAAGTCAATGCCAACAGATTCTGAAATATTTATAAAGGAACCACGCCACTTGAAAGCATTCATTTTCTATTATTAATGTGCTGTATTCATGAAGAATTCTTTTCCCCTTTAGGTATTTTTCTTTGGTTTATTCACACTCAATCGATTCGCGTCTAATCTCTTGTAATAACAACTTTTGATTAATGAAACTATGGGAAGTGCTGGGAAGTGTTAATTCATATGTTGAAGAGGCATTAAAAGCTCAAGTAGGTTTAATTCAGTGTCATGGCTCTTTTCGAAGATCTTAAGAACTTTCCCCCAATTACAAAACAACATTTGAAATATAAAATACAAACTTGAACCAGTATCTACTTACATTAATGATTCCTGAATCGAAAATAGTTATGTTCGAATTGCTAACGAAGTAACTATGAAATAAATAGAGGCTATTACATGAGCGCGCGGAGGTACGAAATTTGTCTTCGAGAAGATAAACAACACGAGTAGATAACTTTCGTATCTTCAAGCGTGCATGTAATATTCTGTTTATTATATAATTATCCATAAAATCAACTTAATAAGCTTTTAATTATTTTAAAAAGTTTTTATCTATAATTCAATATCGTGGTAACGATATATTGACCGCCACCCGGTTAGCTCAGTTGGTAAGGAGCGTGGGTCTGTTGTGAGGGAGTGGTTCAAGCCTCGGCCGGACCAACACTCAGGGTCTTTAAATAACTGAGGAGAAGGTGCTGCCTTTGTAATTATATCTGCAAACGGTTAGACTTTCAAGTCTTCTCGGACAAGGACTTTAAACCGTAGGCCCTGTCTCCCAACCCTTCCTAACCTACAGTAAATGGGGGACATAAAATGGGGGACATAAAAGAACCACCGCGAAGACATAAAAAGAAACTCTGACAGTGACCACCCTCAGTGCCTACACTTCATACTAACCATCTCTCATGTCAGTAAATTGTATAAAAAAGCAATTAATCTGTCATTCACAACTCCATGTAAAGCGCCTTTGATTATATTCACATATTAAAGGGTGCTATATAAATCATCATTTTCACATGATAACATGTTTTATCAGTTTTTCGAAAGGAGAAATATAGGTATTTAATGGATAATTACATGATGAAAGCTTATCTTAATAAAATACGAAGCATTCTAGCCGTTTTTATACGACTTATTACTCAGTCGTTAAATAAAAGGTCATTTTTAAAAGCTGACATTAATGTTGACACGGAGCCTTAAATCCAAAAGACATTTAATACTGCAAAGTTCTCTGAATAAGTTTGATGCACATATTTTATTAATAAAATAAGTTCTTCATTCGATTTACAGACTGTTCAACATTGCTGGCGTCTTTCTTTTCTTTGGGCAAGGTAAAAGCAAAGTTAAACTGATTAATGAACTTGCAGCTCAGTTTGTATTTTATTATCGTAAAGACTCAAAACACAAGATATGACTAACGACAGCGAAGATTGGGCCCGGGCCCGGGTAGAAGTTTGATTCGTCCAAAGTCGATGACTCATCAACATGTTTTTTTGAACTTGAAAAGAGGTTTTTGAACTTGAAAAGAGGCATTTCCGGCTACATGTACCCTTCCCCTGGATACGCCTATGTTGTTTTAGATTACTCTAGGAGTGATATTATGTCATGCTACAAAAATCTAGAAAATACTAAACTGCGATTCTAGCGGGGACTCACGAATCTTTAAAGTCACCTATGGCAATAAGATCACTCTTAGGACATTAAATGAAAAAGCGGTGTTACTATTCAGTTACGTAAGGTGCGATAGTCTGCATGAAAGTAAGGAAACTGTGCTCCAGAGATACGAGAATGAAAAATTAATTTCTTAGTTAGCTATATTATCCCTTTTTGGGACATAACAGGGGGGAAAAGGTTTAGTTCTCTTCATAGTAAAATTGCAATATCTCGTACAAAAAGCCTGTAAGTAAGGTAACTTTACCAGCGATCCTAGAAGGGAGAAGGATTTTTTAAGGAAACCAGTTACGTTACCTAGAACAAGATTTTTTTGGGAGATATTAGATGTGTTAAACTATGCATGGAATTTTCTTCACTGATGGACCATTTTCTGGCTTTTTCCTTTTTTCTCTTTTTTCCTCGCGAAAGTCGAAAGTCACCAGATAGACAGTTTCTCCTATCATCACTAAATGCCCTCTATACAAAGAATCTCGAAAAACAACATCGATAATAAACATACGATACTACGAATGCTCTCGCCCCGGTCAGACACTCTTTTTCACCTTGATTAGCAAAAATCACCGCATATTTATCAAGACAAGATTTTATCACTTTCAACGGGCGGATTTCCTGGAGTTTCATATATATCTAGTCAAATCGTTATCAAGTAAACGATTTACTTTTAATTACTTAGGCCGGTCAGTGGGACGCAAGTATTGCGTGGGCCTTTAATGTAATCAATACCTTTCGGAAGACTTTTTTTACAATTGGTATTAAGTTTCGAAAAAATACTTTTAAAATCTCGTGCATTCCACAACACATTAATTGAGAAGAACTTTTAACAGACAAATGTTTTTTTCTTTCGAGGATTAGGAAGAAAAGGTTTATTGAGAAAGACATCGCATCAAAAACATCGCATACAAGATTGTTTTAAAACGTTTCTATGATTTTCATAATGATTATCTTGATGTGATATAAAATGTGTGATGATGGAGAGGTACTCCCTCGTAATGATTGTGGCCAAATTTCTAGTTTGTTTTTCTAGAGGTTGAAACTCAATACTCTTATTTTTTTTGGCACTGGAAGGAGAGACCTAGCAGTTACACTACGTGGAAAGAACAGTACGTTAAGTACACCTTGGATGCACTCGGCTGTATACAATGTAAACAGGAACCGACACCGGAAGCCAGTTCAAAACCATACACCGAAAGCCAGTTCAAAACGATATTACGCTGCAGAAGTCCTTTGCTATCACTTCAATATAATTAGGCCGGGCCGGCTCCGTTTACACGAAGCCTGATATTTTTATGATATAAACACGAGGGAATCAAGCACACGAGGCGTAGCCGAGAACCAATGAGAACTAATTAAAATTTCTCATCTCATATCCACATGAATAATGTCAACATTGTAAAAAAAAAAATTTTACACAAGTTGTCAAAATATGCTAATCTTTGCTACGGTGAGGTTTTTGAAAGGAGAGGTTGCATAATATTTTTACGTAGGTAAAGTGCTTGCTCGATATTTTTTAATGAGCTACGCAACCCCCAATTATAGGATCATATATTGTAAATTCTTGAAGAACGACCCGATTCGTACCCAAAATAAAGGAGCCGCTATTTAGAGTGAGAAACCTCGTTGATAAAGAAAGTTTAATTTATGAGAAAAAACTCTTCGGGAAGCACTTAAAGAGTTAGGGAATCTCACGTGCCAGTGCACACGAGTCTTTGACCAAAGCCTTCAGAGACGATGATACATATAATACATCGTGTCCTTGAATGTGTGCACTAAGGCGCGTATTCCATCATATAACTGTTATTGACCTATCGATTGGTATCTATTAGTCATAGGTGTATTTGATTTTGTATCTGATACCAGTTCACAAAGTATGAGAGTTTTAAGCTATGACGTATTTCCGGACTAGATGTACATCAAAACCGTTGAAATTAAGTCAAAACTGAAAATCATTCAAATCTTATTCTTCACTTGTATCAATGATTCCACAACATGTCCTACTATAACAAAATGCGATTTATTTTCGATGTTTACAGACGTGCTTGTTGTACGATGCTGAATCCGGGAGTCGTCGCTTCTCTTAAAATGACGTCACAGACACCATCTTGGTTGGTTAAAAAAATAAACATGGCCGCCGTGTCTATTTTTATTTAACTCCCTTAAGAATGATCGAATACCAGCAGTAGACCACTCGCATGCAACGTTAACAGAGGAGCTCAATTTGTAAGAAAAAATAATTTCAAACTCCTGAGAATTGGAAACCTACTGTTATGTCCTCCAAATTGAGCTGCATTCCGATGTACTTCTCAAATTCTAATGACCATGCTATCTGTTCATTAGAATATTTGAGCACACACTATACATTTAAAAAATGCATATATATGAACTGTATGATAATTTTAAACGATCCTAAAAAGCTACTGGAAAAGACTATTGGCCTATTGACCCTGGCCAATTGACCAGCAAGAATCACTAACCCAGTTAGTTTGATTAAGTGGTAGCTTCTTGATAAGAAACCATCGCTGAGTTCCATACTTGGTATTTCTGGAACCCCTTTAAAACTAGCCTAATTTGGAATTTAGTAAAACAAAAATATATTTAACCAAAATCGTAAGTCTTGTGGCAAGTGTAACCTGTTAGGGAAGCATAGAAGGAGGCTCCACACTAACATGTTAACTGTAAAACTGACATACAAATCTGTAAAACAGAATTGTACGTAAAATAGTATTTTTGAAATTTTCAACTGAGCTGGACGACTTTGGTTGACACCACAGGGACCCCAAGCACGGTTTTATTTTCCGTATATTACGTTGATGTGGTTATCGACGAAATATCGAATTTTCTACGAAAAAGCATTTTTAATTAACCACATTTATTTATAACGTTATTTTCTGACACAGGTAACAGTGATTGGGCTCCCTGTGGTGAAATATTATAACGTTCCTTGTTCGATCCAAGAACAACGGCCACGCCCACCCCAACTACTATCACGTTATGACAACATACATATAGTTCATCAAAAGATACAAATCATTCTTCTATTCTTGTTTTGGTACGCTGCGATTGGTGGACTTCCCTTGACGTCATTCCCTGTCCCGTGCTGAATGTCCATCAGCTGGATCACAAGTTGTCAATAGGATTCTTTCTGTTGACAGCATTTCAATGGTCATTGTTCGATAATAAATTGGAGCATATAATGAGATTCAAAGACTTTTATCAGGTGAATGAAATCCAGCAATACTTAGGAATGCAAAAATAAAAAACCGATAATAATATGTGGTTTGAAATCAGAGAGAATGAAATGTCAAAAGTTCACGTAACTATAGAAACAAAAAGAACAATCGATTGCTCATTTCTACCAAGATGGCGGATTTGTCGTCCAAAGAAAGCTAAATATTTACTTTCGAATAATAAATTAGGACCATTAATTAGGGAATCTTATCTGATATTTTTCTAGAAAATATATTTTGAAATACATTTTAAAATTTTCATAAGAAATTTACAAAATAATCGAGTGCTGCTATTAAGTTTTATTAAGTTCTGGTTTTCTTTGACGCTTTAGGAAATCAATATCAAAATTTTCAGGCGCTCAAAGTTGCAGAAAAATTGGAATTAAATGTTTGTATTTTACTATAAGAATACAATAAAAATTATAGGAATGCAAAGCTAAAAGAGCTTAGGAATGCAGTTATCCCTGGTTATAATATTATTGAACCATCGAGTTGCAGTAAAACTAAAACAAACTAACTATTAAAGTTTAAATGAATATTCTATTTCGTTTCTGAAATGTCAGAGCTTTCATTTGAATGAATTAAAAGGAAATTTTGGAAGAACCCTATTTTATGTGGAGTTGATCATTACATACCTTTACTGGTCGCTGGTGGGCTTCGACTGAACGTTTACTTGTCAACAGAAAACCTAATACCGATGAGCATGGGAATTCACGGCAATCAAACAATAGTAAGCCAATCAAATAACGCCACGTAGGAAAGCTGCGCATGCGCGTATGAGTACCCGTCACCATGCTTTTCTACTTTAAACTTTGTCAAATTTAAGAATGAAAATTTTGTTTTTGTTTTCATGATCTTGTTTCCAAAGTAAGAAGAGTAGCTAACCCTAACCCTAACCCTACTAGACAAAACCCTAGCCACGTTGGGGTTAGAAACCCTAGTCCATATCTAGCCACGTTGGGGTTAGAAACCCTAGTCCATATCTAGCCAAGTTGGGGTTAGAAACCCTAGTCCATACCTAGCCAAGTTAGGGTTAGAAACCCTAGCCCATATCTAGCCAAGTTGGGGTTAGAAACCCTAGTCCATACCTAGCCAAGTTAGGGTTAGAAACCCTAGCCCATATCTAGCCAAGTTGGGGTTAGAAACCCTAGTCCATATCTAGCCAAGTTGGGGTTAGAAACCCTAGTCCATATTTAGCCAAGTTAGGGTTAGAAACCCTAGTCCATACCTAGCCAAGTTGGGGTTAGAAACCCTAGTCCATACCTAGCCAAGTTAGGGTTAGAAACCCTAGTCCATATCTAGCCAAGTTAGGGTTAGAAACCCTAGCCCATATCTAGCCAAGTTGGGGTTAGAAACCCTAGCCCATATCTAGCCAAGTTGGGGTTAGAAACCCTAGTTCATATCTAGCCAAGTTGGGGTTAGAAACCCTAGCCCTAACTTGGCCTACAAACAGGCTAGGGTTTCTAACCCTAGATTGCCTAGATATGGGCTTGGGCTTCTTAATCCAACCTGGCTTGATATGGGTTAAAAACCCTAGCCCATTTTAAAACCAAGTTTGGGTTAGAAACACGTGTTAATCAGATAGTCGATACTCCTTTTATTCTCTCGTATCTCATTTCACCCACATGTACGGGGTTCTTCATCTATTATGGATAATAAAGTAAAAATGAAGACAAACTGATCAAACAGCATATTGCAATTTTATTCTAATAATATAGATGCAAAAATTTCTCACTTCTGATTGGTTGAGAGCAGTGCTGTTTTCCTGAAGCACCAGTTCAAAAATGTGAAACATACCAGTACAAAATTGTGAAACACTTTTCAGTGATTGATTGAAAATACAAATGAAATTCAAACTAGCCGATCAGATCAAAGCAGTTGTCATAGCAACAGGAAGGCCTTCCCTCTCTGGAAGTTCTCATATAATTCAAGATGGCGGATAGTCATCTTAAAAATGGATTCAAAAATGCTAAAAAAGTCACTCGTCCTGTCGGGCTCGCGCAATTTTCAACTTTTTGAAAACCCGCTCGTGCAAATTTATTTCAAAGTGCACTCGAAACAATGCGACTTCCTATACATATTAAACTGATAAAACAGTTATATAATCGTTATCAAGTACGGTACAATCTGAGATGAATATTTGCTAAACATGTTAATAGATCTATATTTGCCTTGGGCGTAATGTTTTCTCATTTCAGATCACGTGCTATTCTATTGGGAATAAGTTTCTTTGTTTGGGTTGTGTCCATCTTCTCATGTGCAACCCAGAGTGAATTTCAGGGCCTGTTGATAGGATTCGAAGCTAAGCGATACGTCCCCAGGGAATAACCCACCCGCACATCTTTTCCCACTCGTAATTATCCTTGAATGCGAGGCTAACATGGTAATACAAAAGAAATGCCGAAAATTCCACCGAGAAAAAGTTTGAATTCTTACGTGTTTCTCGCATCCAAGTTATTTTCGAGAAGGTTCCATATAGATGCGTACCAACGGGTTCCATTGGGTCATAAGGTACCTGTGATCTCCCCTCCTATCGGAAGTTTCAGTATTTTTAGTTGGAGGATTGATTTGCTAACTCGGGGGACTGATCCTTCTCGTTAGAAATGCTTGAAGCGGAAGGGACCTCACATCAACATATAGAGAGAGGATACTTGTGTGTGGAGGCTCCAACACCCAGAGAAGAGGGAATAATCCATTATAACGTTTTAGAGTTTCAAAGGTTCAAAGGTTCATTTCTTTGCAACCTTGAGAAAACGGTCTATTAAGTCTATCTTAAGCCCCGTGTACATGCACTAGCGTCGGAATCGTAAGTAACATACACAGACTCAGTAGTGTACGTACTGATCATTAACAGTGCTTGTCTTTTTTCACATATACGTGATAAATGCGATACTGAGTCTGTGTATGTTGCTTCCGACGCTAGTGTGAACCAGACTTTAGCCCCAGGCCCTCTCAGTGGTGGCGCTTCGCTACTCTCACCATTAATGAGTTAGCTACTATTCGCGGTGAGCTAGCTAGTACGACTTGGATCAAGTTCAAGGTGGAAGGTGTTTTGCTCTCTCTAATGAGCTATAATGTCATCAGAGGAATATTATTCGGCCTTTATTAAAACCATCAGGGCCACCGTGCTCTTCTTTGTAGAAGTGGTAGAAAACCTTCTTAAAGATGTAGAGCGCTTTTTGTATGAGCGGGAAACATACGGACTTACCACGCGTGCACGGTTTGACATGCTATAACATCGAAATAATAATAATAATAATAACAATAATAATAATAATAATAATAATAATAATAATAACAACAACAATAATAATAATAACAATAATAATAATAATAATAATAAAGGCTAGAAATGCTCGAATTCCTTGGCAATACAACTCTTAAGCTTTCCTCTTTAAGTTGTTGCACTATTTCATACCACAAGTCATTACCTTGAGAATATGTTATCTATATTAATGCGTCTCCTCAATGTCCCCCTCCCCCTCCCCCACCTATAGTCAATAGCATTTTATTTTCAGTCCATTTCCTCAATGAAATATTGTTTTCCGTGGTGGTTTTCCTGAGACCGTGAAATAGCTAGCAGACAGAGTAGATCTTATTATACACAGACTTCTAGAAACTGTTTCACGGTCTGGCAGTCTAACGTCCATCTTGGCCATCTATTTGGATGAGGACACGATTAGAGATAAGTGATCAAGATATTGTTTCGTACCACCCTCCCCCTCCCTGTGACTGATGACTCATAACTTCTGCAACTGGTATAGATATATGCTCTTTCTTGTCAGCTGTGTCTTTCTTTTTCGATATAAGAGATGAGGCTTCTTATTTATTCAAAAGATTACGAGATGAGGGACATTCCACCACCATCCCTCCCCACTGCGGCCGAACGGTTCAAAATATCTAATGTTCAGTTCACTAGCTCAATACTGATATCCTAATCTATACTCAAAGTTCCATCTGCAAGACGAGCGCAAGAATCTTATCGTCTTTGACTGTCATAATATTCGACTACTACGCACGCCTACAATTTTTTCTTAAATCTTTAATTGGCGCGGCAAGTTTTTTTTTTGAGCAAAAAAAAAAAAAAGTAAAATACATTGTCAAAAGCGAAGTCATACTCTAAATTGAACATGATTATTTCAGTTCCTAAGATGATTCGTAGTCTTGTGGTTCTGGTTATGATTATCAATTTTTTGCAAGAAAACAAAGTCTGTTTCTTTACAGTTCACCCAGCGCAGAAAAGCTGTTGCTTAACATTGCAGCAGCAAAATTACTTTCCCGCACTTGCTGAAAGACAGTTTCTTCAATACACTGTTTAATTGGTATGCGCATGCGCGAGCCGAGCAATTGACTCCACACGATTCACACGTTTTACCGTCATTCGCAATCTCGTACCCAGAGCCTGCGTTTCTTTTGGCCTGCGGCAAAAAACGAGTTCTTCGACGCAGGCCAGAAGAAACGCAGGCTCTGGGTACGAGATTGCGTCATTCAGTGATTGGAATTTCACACGACAAGACTATCAGAAAAGAGACCTTCAATCAGATGATCGAATCCTTCGAGAACACGACGACCACGCTGTCAACAGGTTGTGAGATGGGCTTCAAATCCACCTGTTGTTGAGCTCTAATTTGCTCTAATCAAACACTATTTTAATAGTGTCAATCACTTAAAAGCTTAAGTACCGCATATCCTCGTGCAAAGCATTAGAATCTAGGAAGATTAGGTGTTCTTTTATATGTCTTCGTTTATAAGTTAATGTAATTATCTTATCGAGTTAGAGATGTGATCCGGGTTAATGATAACCCAATACAGTAAAACATCTGGGATCAGTGCACGTGTTCACTTATCGAGTTAGAGATGTGATCCTGGTTAATGATAACCCAATACAGTAAAACATCTGGGATCAGTTCACGTGTTCACTTTATCAAAAAGGCTTTAGATCCGGATTAAAGTCAGACATATTGACTACTCTTTCATATAGGAGAATCAATAATAAAGGATACGTACAAATTGAGTTTAGAAATGACCTTAATAACCATTAGCCGGCAACAGAATAGGTTTGTAGTGTACAGATCAGGATCAGAGCGTAGAAGTGTGTAGAATACTCATCGAAAATTATACGATTTTAGTGGCATCCATTTACATTAATTCCGAGCAGAATCTGCTAAGCTATATCTAAAATACTTATTGCTGTAGATAGCCTAGAACTCTCTTTATTCCCTCTTTTTGACAGCTTAGTGTTGACGATAGGCTGTAATTTTTTTGTCCATAACAATTAACATTTTCTTCCTAAACAATGATTAACTTAAATATTTCTTGTCAAATAAACAAATATCGGCTAAAAACGAGAAAATAGATGGGAATTTTAAGATACCGACTATTTATAAGTTTAGTGTTTGTTTTAGCTTCTTTTGACAGCGACAATCGGCGTCTCGAATTTATATTTACAAAAAATAAAAAATAAAAATAAAAACAGAAAGGAAAAATCATGAAACTCGCAAAGGATAGAAAGAAAAGAAAGAAAAGAAAGAAAAAGAAATATAAAGAAAGAGAAACGAACAAAAGAATGAACGAACGAACAATGAAGGAAAGAAAGGTGAAAAATAAAAAGGAAGAAAAAGAAAAAGAAAAAAAAGGTAGTGAGTGAAAAATCAAGAAAAAGCTACGCAGCGGCCAACTAAAAGGTGTCCGCTCCTAAGTACCTTTTGAGTCGACAATACTAAGATAGACCACCATATGCCACAGGATACAGTCTATCATTGTCTAACTATCTATCATTGAAGTTGAAATTTCCGACGATAAAGAATGAAAACAGCTGTGAGGGGAATCTAGCATTTAAACCATGTTTTTCAATTTAATAGCCGGATAATTATATTGTCAAGATGTTTTTTATACCCATAAATGAATCGAGAAGAAACAAACAAAGAAAGAAGAATATTGATCTTTAAAGAACAAAAGATTATTCTAGAGGTTTAGATCTCCATGAAAGACGAAGAGAAAATTCTGTATAAACTACTTATCGCCTAATGGATGATAGATTTGTAGTTACGGGGGATAAGAAAACTTCAAGCAATCTGGGTGGCATAAGAGGATATGAAGGAAATTCCCCGAACCACAGGGTTCCTGAAAACAGGTTCCGTTTTTGAATTAAGACTGACATAAAAATTGTTTTTAAAAATAAATATGGCGAAGCTGGTAAATTTATTCCTGCAACGAACAAACTTGAAAAACTTAGCATGCTATGGAGTTCACATTTGTATACTAATAGCAGTGGCTTTCCGATTCCGACTTTTCGTTTTGTTCATTTTCCTTCATCTTCCCTCCGTTTCCTCTAAGTTGTTTCTTACTTCTCTACCTTTCTACTTAATTTCATTTCCTTCAATTCTATCCCCCTTTTTTCAGTTTCCTTTCCTTTTCATTTTATTCGCTATGAATATTAGCCCCCAAATGCCACTTTTCAAGCCGGAATTACCCTCAGTTCTCCAATAAAATGATATATGTCAATTAGTATTGAACACCGAAATTTTTTTGTAGAACCAAGTGATGTTCTTAGAAACGTAATTATTTGCCATCACCTTTGAAGAGTAAGCCAATTACGATGTCTGAAGGAAACTCAACGGAAATGGCAACAAGTGTTGCACAAATTTCCGTCGATCCGACAGAAGCAACTTTTAATGAATGTAGGCAAAAACTGAAGAAAAATGAGACCCGTGGCTTGATGAACTACAGCCTCAATCGATCAAAGGAAAGCAGATGTTAAGTGGGATCTAATTGAATACAAGCAGAAACTTGTCGCGCGTTTTTGAAAAAAAAATATTTAAAAAAAAAACATTGAAAATATACTGTGATCTGGAAGTTACTTTCCGAAAGATAATTAAGATAGGATAAAACGTATTAGGATACAATAAAAGAAACGTCCCAGATGATATCAAAGAATACTTAGAAATATGTACTGAGATGGTTACTAGAATGGAGTAATCTCTTAAGCAGAAAATATAACGTTCAAATAGAGTGAAATATAAAAACGAAAAAGCAAAATTAGTAAATCGAAAAGAAGCCAAGACAAAGAAATATAATGATTATGAAAAAGCAGTAGTTACAGTCTCGTATCGAACACCATTATTTGTTTATTTGAACTTGTTTATGTAGGCGTTACTCTATTTTTTACAGGCTTCGTAACTTAGCAAATTTTGAGTTTATAATGTCGCCGGGCGACCGCTAGAAGGAAGCTTATTGAAGCGGGCGTGAATTTGACATTTCATGATTTCATGATAGTAGTCATTTATCGTTATTGTTACTAGACTTTGTCAAGTAGATTACTTATATCCCCCTCGACTAGAGAAGTGGAGGTTGGGATCAGCTGAGTAAGAATAAAGAACTCTTAAAACAATGTCAATCACCATTAAGAAGCTTAGAATTGACGGTGACTATTTGACGTGTTTGAAGTAAATACAAGTATAGCGAAAATAGAATAGGGGAACATTTGATTCCCAGCGTAAAAATGAGCAATGTATTCAATTCGTATGTATTAATGGAAAAAATTCATGGTGATGATGAGATAAAAAGATTGACAGTGGATGAAGAAAGGAAATATGAGGAAATCCTAAAAACGAGTCCACAAATAAAATGAAATAAGACTAAAAACAATAGAATTGTTTTTAAATTTTTCTTTAAAAAAATTCTAAAAACAAACAAAAAAATTTTTTGACAAAAAAAAAAAAAAAACAAAAAAAACCCGTAAAACTATGAATTTTAAAGTGGAAAAGATTAAACCAAGTTAAAATGCGCAAAATTGATATAGCCACAAATTATAAGTCATATAAATTAGTCAGCACTATGCCAAAACGTGTCCAAACATTAGAACTATAATTCATATATCCTCATCATTTATCATGCTTATTGTGACACTATAATTATCACAGCAATTGATAAAGACTACTTTTACGGATGAACTCTAACATCAAAAGGTTTTTCAACGTACCATGAGATTAACTAGCTAAGTATTTTTGGAAATGGAATCTTAAAATAAGTAATCTTTAGTCTTTTGCCGATGATACTACGCACGTAGTTACGTAACGGAAGGTAGAGTATGCGTGGACAATGTATGGAGTGAGGATTTAGCTTACTATAGCTAGAACGTTTCTATTCTGAGTAGAATTTTGTGGATAATAATACCTTTTAATGTTATTAGCTGGAGAATATTTACAGAAGCAACTTAGTGTGAACATAATTGTGTTATTTTTGTCATTATTTTTCTTGGTGATTTTTTCCTCTCATTTTTACGACAGCGATAATAAGAGTTAATACCAAAAGAAAATGAATCTGCTCGCATTAATAGGGTAATGAGAATAAATAAGTCGAGGCATTAGCGTCTAGAATTTTTCTTTGATTTCTTGCCGAACGGAAATGTCCGTTTTATTAAATTGCTTGATGCTTTGCTTTGCTTTAACAAGGATTGTATATTTGAATAGATGGACGAATTCCTCTTTGATGTAGTATTATTAGTCTACTATGATCAAGTACTTAGGCAAATACACAATCAGCCACGAGGGAATCAAAGGCATTAAAACGTCGTCGATATCAGTGACAAACGGCACGCGTGAATTTAAGTAAGTCGGCAGTTGTAATAGCGGCAAAGAGAAACAACCAAAACAAAAAGGACAAAAAAGCAATGAAAAGTCGGCGAACGCACAATCACAAAGAGGCGATATTTGTTTTGGAGAAGGAGAAAAAAACGCGCAAAATAAAAGCGAAGAAACTATAATTTTATAAAATGCGGTAAAAACAAAGTACATGCAGAACGCAATAAGATATAAAACAAAACAAAAATAATGGTAGTCTTGAGGCTTTCTTGTTCTATATAGATTCCCATGAGGTTTTTTTCGGTTTGAAGCACGATGTGTTGAAAGAATTTCAACGTTTCGTCTACTCTGTGGTAGTCTTCTTCAGAATCAGGTATAACAATAAAGTGCAGAGTTTTTATAGTTGTTTTAAAAAGGCTAAGCTGGCTATCATTATTTATAAAACATTAGTTTATAAAACATGGTCAAACAAGAAGAAAAATACAAAATTGTTTATCCAATAATCTTATCTGTAATTGCCCAACAGTTTCGTAATGATATCTCAATCAACAGAACTTATTTATAACCTTACTATCTTATCTTATTCACCCTTTTGCGTTTCTGTAGGATTGGATTGTAATTTTACCGTTTTTTGTCAGAAAAATTGGCCATTTGTATTGAGCATTTTTATTTTAAAATATATATATTTTAGCATCATTATAATATATACTCACAAACCACAAGGTTGATGTATTTGTGCAATATTTTTCATCGAACAAGTGTACTGTCTTGAAAAGCTCTAAGACCATGCAAACCACGACAAAAAATATATAAATGTAAGCTGTACATTTATTAGATTGAAATTCGTATTTTTTTTAAAAATATTGTTTTATTGTAGCAATATAATTCATCAACTCAAAATGACTTCTAGAGTACTCTCTTCTCGCCGGCGAACACAGAAAGCAAAGAAAAAAAGAACAACTCTTAGAAAACGACCCAAGACACCAAATTCTTAATAAAGAATTTTTTGGTGATCTGTCAGACATGAGGATTTTTCCAGCACATTTAATTTTACTAGGTGTGAACACGAAGAGGGTTATTAGTTATATGCGCAAATTACTATCTGTACATGGATGTCCAACAGTGCACACCGGTGGAGAATAGCGTTAAGTCTTGGTAAATAAAGAAACGGTGATCTGGCGTTAAAAACGTTAAACTAAGACCTCCTTAGCTTTTAAGACCATTAAAAATTAGACCGATAGCGATGGATTTCGACATAATACGCCTTATCTATTGGGTATGAGTGTAGCCTGCTAAATACAAGAGGATAAATATAGCTGTGGATTGATTTATATTTAGCGCTTCTTTATTCTTTATTCTTTATACTTCTTTATTAAGTGCTATTTAAAAGACCAATAGAGATTCAAAATTTTGACTGCAGTTCAATATGTATATTGAGATTGATGACCTGTTCGCGTTCAATATATTTATACTGTAATACATTAAATACATGTGCGCGTGGTTGAAGTGATATATATTGCTTGGCGGCTTTTCTAGGTTTTTGGACAATATCCTTTTTCTCGCATGGGTTTTTAAGAGAGAAGAAAGTATGTATAACCTGGTAATGTGCTGGCGTTCTTTTCAGTAGGGCAAATGTGTGTACTCCTAATTGCCGTAAAACCTTACAAATAACGTGCTATCAGTGTTTTATTGAATATAATCAAATTGGTCGAACGTAAAACTGAAGTGCACTCTAAAAGTGGAGTTGTGAAACCGAAAGCATGGTAGAACTCTAAACGACTTTCCTTAGAAACGTTTTCATTGTTCGCCTTACTTCAGGGTTTAATTTCCTGTGCAACATTGTGCCTTTATCGTCAGATAGGAAGCAGCAATTCTTGAGCTTTCAAATGGGCCAACCTGTTGGGCAGGATGTCAATGGAATTAGCTCTCATGCCTGTGGGCGTTTTTACAGCCCTCATAAAGACCCCAAAGAAAAGCGCAACGATTGGCGAAACGCATTTGTAAATAATTCTCCCTTTTCTTAGCTTCATCCCATTCCGCCTCACTCTTGAATAACTGTTATTTGTTTCCAGAGACGAATGTCAATTAGATAATCGGGAGTTACAAAGTCAATTAAGCCAATTGACTTGGTTTACGGCGGGATATCGCGTCCCCCGGTTCTTAAGAAAAGCGCAGTGGTTTTTTCTTGTCCCGCTTTTAATAACAAACAACCCACTTGAAGTCACTTTAGGCGTTGCACAAAGAGATTTGACTCTATTAAAAGTGATTTATCGAGTGGTAAGATCACTTCCTGGTTTGCTGAAAAAAGGTATATAAAGGGGAAGGAGTGCGACTGCAACACCAGAGCAGTCTTCAGCTTGTAACACAAGGAGGAGCAAAATCCCAGACTGAAAACCGTTCAAGTAGAAGCTGATACGAAGATGAAACTTGAGGGACGTCAAATCTTGTTCTCTGTCTTCGTAGTACTGTTGGTCAACTGTTGGATGACCAGTGCGTTTCACGTTGCACTTGGAAAAGTTGGTAAGAAGAAAGGCAAACGAACAGAAGAGGTAAAATTTGAAGTTTGTTTTTATTTCAGAGATTGAGATGCAAAATAATAATAATAATAATAATAATAATAATAATAACCCGTTGTTTTAATGGCATATTAGGCACATTAAGATTCCCGTTTTTCCTTCCCGCAAACGGCAAACGTGACACGTTTTCATCGTTTCCCTACATTTCACATTTCAACCTTCCCGACAAAGACAAGTGTTCTTTTGTTTATCTACTACTTGGAGATTTTGGGATTCCTTTTCACTAATTTTAAGAATTTTTTAATGGTCAACTTGACGTTTCACGTTTGCCGTAAACGAGAACCTTAAACTCTTTATTATTATAGAATTTGTACTAGCTTTTTTCCCGCATTTTAAACTCACTACTTCGACATGTAGCATGCAATATATAAGCTTTTAAATTGTTATTATTATTATTATTATTATTATTATTATTATTATTATTATTATTATTATTAAATTATGCAAGCTATTTATTTTGGATTACGACTCAAACACACACAGCAGGAAACCGGTTGTTTTAGAAAGTTATAACGCTTGCTCCCCACGACGTTTAGAAATTAAGATCCATCCATCTCAGTGAAGATGAATAACTTTAAATAATTCAACAAATGTTGAGAGGGAAGGGTTAGAATTGACGTCATAGCTATGTTTAGATCAAGTTTTTAGGAAAATCAAATCGGTGATTAATCTAAATTTAAATATGAAATTTCCTGCTAAAGTAATATTCGAAGTACAACAAGAACAGCGGGATAAATGGAAAGAAATTTGCTGCTAATAAAAAAACATAAAGAGAAGTAATGAAACATAAAGGTTAATCTCGTAGATGGCTAATCACTCAAAGGAGAATTTATTGTAGCTGAAGGCTGAAATAGCCATTGAGTTGCAGAGGATTGTCGCAATGTGAAACACGGAGATCGCTCAGTCATACCTAAAGCATACCATACCAACCAACTACTATTTTTATTTGTTTGAATGACAGTAACGTTGAAGCCTCTAAGAAAGTAGAAAACTCGGAATTTATGAAACGAAAGCTTCAGATGATAAATCGACGCCTATTTCAGTTATTTGGACTCTGTCTTAGCGAAACATTACAGCAGTTATAGGACTTACTAGCTATAATGGCTATTAGATTGTTAGTGGCTATTGTTAGGGATATTGGCTTATTGAGGGCTAGCCCTTAAACCTGTATATCAAGAAAATTTTAGTGCGCATGTCTGAACCTTAAAATAAAGTTTTATGACGATTAAGTATCATACGGAAAGAGAACTATGTATATTTGCTAGAAAGATCTTTACAGAGCGTTTTCGAGTGATTTCAGGGCGGCCATGTTGGTGTACCAAAACAATACACTTTCTTTTCTCAACGAATTGAACGCTATTTTTTTGCAAAAGCTGTGCAGAACGTTTCTCTTGTTTGCTACCCCAATATGGGCTGCCTTGTCACGTGAGTGAAAACGCTCTATATTATTTCGTATCAAATCATTTTTTAATGACCTTTTTTTTTCAATTGACAGACTGTTCGAACGAGGACTCACTTCCAAGACCTATGCCAGAGAGCGCAAGAACAGTGCGAAAATTTCCACTCTGACGTCATCAAAGGAACGAATGAGAAACGATTCAAAGTTGAAGGAAACCCATCCAAAGTGAAAAAGTCTTCACTCAATGCAATAATCACTGTAAAGACATTATGTAATATACTAGAACAGCAGTGTGACAGCACGGTGGACACAGACAGTGCCGTAAAGCGCATGTCATTGAGATCTCTATGGCGACGAGATTGATGAAGGCGCTCTTTGTTCGTGACACATCGAACAAAATTGTCTAGTTAAAATCATTTTAGACAATTAAAATAAAATGAAATAATGTGCAATTAAAATAGAGCAAAAAAAGCTTTGGAAAATTTATAGCGTCCTTGACGGAAGGAAGAGTTAAGAGATTCTAATGTAAGTTGGAGGAGTACAGAGTGTTTTAAGAGTAAATTTTAAATTGACCAATAAGATATATTGCCATACTATAATGCATTGTAATTGTACAAGGCGGGCAAGACTATCTTGTAGCTCGCAAGCCTTAATAAACTGGAAAGTTAAAGCTGTCACGTTCTTGCAAGTTTCTTGATTATATAAAGTCTATATTTTGAGGTGTTTGTGCATGTTAGAGTTTGAGAGGCCGCTTCAAATTTCCTAGCTGGAAATGTGTAAACTTCAAATTGTTTATCAACGTTCTGAAACAGCCTCTGGGCAAATCAAAGTCTGGGCATGGCTAACTTACAGATCGATACCCTGTAACGACCTCTAGGCTGGTCTAAGTCAGGGCGGCTCATAGATCAAATCGGAATTTAGCATGTTAGGTTTTGCCAAACAAAAACCGGAAAAACTGGATATAAATCCTCGAATCAGATACTTAATAACATCTAGAGGAGCATAACATTTTGGGAGGGAAGGGTGGGATGAGTAGAATTAATATTTCAGTCAATAGTTTTGATTATGACGAAATAAAGGCAGAGAAAGGGCACCAGGGGAGGAGAGGCCAGAGAAAACTTGTGGCAAGAAGGGAATTTATAGATATTTCCTTTTCAGGAAAAGGCAAATTTATATTTTTTAATTTGTGCGTGTAGTCTAGGATTGTGGTATCTTGCTTTCTTCTTTGTTGAGAGGAAGAGAAGTAGGGTAGAAGTAGAGAGAACTTTGTCGGAGGGTGTGAGCTACTAGGATACATGCAATCTTCCTTTCTGTAAGGAGTATTTGGTAAGGTGTTCAGTAAATTTCTTCAATTTTGCATTATTCTTCATGATTTATGTATGAAGCACAAATTACAGTATTTTACTTTAAAAGCTGTAAAACTAATAAAGATGGTGTGCAAGTAAAGGATCTTAACAAACGTTATGAAGATAACTGTTATGAATTTCGCGTTCTGATTGGATGAAAGCGCGGCGTGGTTCACATGAGAGTACACAGCATGCGCACTTCCTGTTTTGTCATTCGTATCCAAAATAACGTTTACTTGCTTGCTGTGCTGTGTGTAGTTAAAGCAATCAGGGTTTAGCAGAACACTCGAGAAGTTTTGAGAAGCACTCCACTACGCGTCTTGCTTCCCTTAACACTTATATCTCCTGCCTGCCGACCCCCGCGTGCTTCGTAACTGCACACAGCACGCTCGCGCGATTTCTATTTCTTCAATATAAAGGAAACGAAAATATTCATTTCCTTTTCGTGATGTTTTTGGAACACGAAAGATTCCCCTAGCCTTTAGCATTCTGCAGCCATTTCTAGTATTGTAGATAGTCCAGATTCGGACAAACTAGGCGAAAAGTTAATAGTATTTCGATTTCGTTTGCATCTAAGACTTGTACGACAGCCTCATTTCTCCCACCATTCTTATGATATTGAACAACTTCCCGAGGACGATGTAAATCAAGTGAACATTTAAAGATCATTTTGGCCATCGCATTCCCTAAAATCTCTCATTCTAGTTACATAGTCCATTGGGATGATTAGTGAGTTCGTAAGCTGTATTATGAGAATCAACTTCATACTCGATAAAAGATATCTCTTTTGTGCGACACAATACGATGGTAACTGTGACAATCCATGGCAGCATGGGGAAAAATTGCATACGTTCGTTCTAGAGAAATAAGAACCAAAGAAATAAGACACGTAGCAAATATCAAGTTATGTATAGCAAGTACAATATTGAGTGAAAAAAACAGAGCAAAATAGCTTTGATCCATAGTAAAAATCATTTGCACATAAGTCAGCTACTACTCTCAACACACCATACATCATGTCAACCACTGCCAAGTGGATCAGGCAGTACACACTACGACGACGAAGATGCCTGTTGACGAGAAATGTCAGAATGGTAGCAAGGTTTGAGGCGACAACAAGGAAACTGACGACTATGCTGACAGAAAACATGATAATAGTACTCTTCCTTGATACGTTTCCGTAAGAAATCGGCGAATTGCTGCTATTCATTCCTAAAGTTCCCGCTCGTTTTTGCGGATTAAATTTTCAGTAATTCACTCAAATACAACTTGGCCTTACTTTGGGTTTTGACTTTGTAAGAAATGAAAAAAACTGTACAATCAAACGTGTTCAGTGTCAACCATGAAAGATAAGCAATGCATGACGAAAGTATATGCTTTTTCAAAATACTAGCCGCTTTACTGAGATATCCTACTCCAAATGGACTCAGTAGCAATCTGTCTGTAGCTCATTGTAAACATTTCAAATATATAGAAGATATCCGACCTTGATCTGGTTATTTTTTTTCTAACGTCACAAGTAGGAATGTCATCAACTGTTATGGATGATATCAAAAATTATGATTTTACTTTATTTCTTATCAAGGTCCTTGCTATCGAAGAAATATTTGATAAACAAGCGTGGTTTTTCTGTAGTCTATAGTCTCACCTTGAGATCATATGCATAATTTTTCAGAATGTTGAATTTAAAAGATTCAGTTTTTGTTTCAGAAGGTATTATCGTGTTTCAGCACGACTTGTCATGTTTCGGCAAAAGTCGTAATTTCCCGTTAAACGCACTTAATAAACCAAATATTTGAAGTGAACAAAAACCTTTCAGAAGCCACTCCTATTCCACTTGGACAATGCTATAGCCCCCTTGCATATGACGTCAAGAAGCTCAATTGGAGGACAAAACAAATTGATTTCAATCTCCTGAGAATTGGAAACCTAATGCTATATAATAATGGGTGCTTATAAAGCGCATTTCACATGGACTGCATATTAAGGCGCTATTAGCAGCCGTGCAGCTTACAATCATGAGTGATTTATTAGTACGTTAGTGTTATACCTCCAAATTGAGATAGGCTGTTGAACCGGGAGACAATCCCCTACTCTTACACGAATAATTCAACAGGTTCTTTTATGTCCCCCACTTACTGTAGGTTAGGAAGGGTTTGGAGACAGGGCCTAAGGTTTAAAGTCCGTATCCGAGAAGACTTGAAGGTCTCACCATTTGCAGATATTATTACAAAGGCAGCACCTTCTCCTCAGTTATTTAAAGACCCCGAGTGTTGGTCCGGCCGAGGCTTGAACCACGACCTCCCCCACAACAGACCAACAATCTTACCAACTGAGTTGTATCCTCCAAATTAAACTGTATAACTGTATAAAGGCAATGAATATATATACAATTTATTTTAGTGGGTTATGAATAATTCGAAACTTTTAATTAAAAAACAAACAAAAACAAAACACCTGATTGACAAGTGTACGAGTCATGAATTACTAATGAGTATTGAATTGCATTCAGATGTGTCCAAATCTCCAATGGCGGCTATAAAAACCGGCAATGTGTAATATTACATATCCTCGAACACCGACTATATCCTTCGGACCTTTTAGGGGATATTCAGTTCGCTTTCCGTGCGTTCTTCCATTTCAGCAAGGTGATTTTTTTCTATTGCTTTTCTTCCTCGATTCTATAAATTGTTTGTTTTTCTTATGGCTGTAGAGACTTTGACTTCATGAACTTTTCACTGAAGTACAAAAGTATATATTAGCTACAAACGGTTTTTTGTTCACCAAAGATTAATTATTTTTTTCATTTCCAGTTTTCATTATTTCGCTTTTGCTAGTTCAATTTTCTTTCTTTGTACTCGTAAATATTATGGATGCGAGCCCCCTTGTTAAGCTTTACAGCTTTTGGGGCAAATGTTTAGTCAAATATGTTTAAAGAAAAAATAAAAATGTGAAATGCCATGCCGTGCCGTGCTGTGTCTATAGAATTCTCTTCATCCAATACCTAAATCTATCAAATACTTATTTTTTCCATATTTATCATATTGAATGACTGGATGAAGACGCTGCAAATCTCGTGAACATCTAAATACCATTTGCAGCATCGACTTTCTGAAATCTCTCATTCTACTTACATAGACTATTGGATTGATTAGTGAGTTTATAAGGTGTATAAGTAAAATCATTTTGAAGCCCAAAAACGATATTTTCAGTTTCTGTCGTACTTTGAAGAAAGCTATGGTAATAAATGGCAGCCACGCGATAAGTGATAATATTGTCACAATAAACAGGGTCATCCCAAGATGGTGTTCTCGCTTTCGGGCTCTACGTAGTGCTTCTGGGATTTGGCTTGACTGAAGTCGTTTTCCTTGTATCTTCACTTTCATGAACATGGCGGCATATGATATACATATTGTGACGAGACAGACTAGATGCAGGACGAGAAGTCCAGTTACCAGCCTAACACCAAAGGATGATGTAACTCGTCCATGTACGTACGGCCCTAAAGCAGACAAAGGGATAAGCCAAGTTACAGCAAACGCCCCGAAGTAAGTCCTGACTCGAGTTGTTCGATGATGAAATGGAAAGTAAGTGGCGTAGACTCGTTCAAGTGAAACAAGTACCAAAGAAAGCAAACAGATCATGATATCTATATCTAATATATTTCCAACAACATTTTTTACGACTACAGAAGTGAACCACTGTGATCCAAAGTAAAAATCATATTCACATAAGTCAGCTGCTACTCTCAACACACCATACATCATGTCAACCACTGCCAAGTGGATCAGGCAGTACACACTACGACGACGAAGATGTCTGTTGACGAGAAATGTCAGAATGGTAGCAAGGTTTGAGGCGACAACAAGGAAACTGACGACTATGCTGACAGAAAACAGGATAATAGCACTCTTCCTTGATGCGTTCTCACGGGAAACAAAGGAATTGCTGCTATTCATGGCGCTGGCTTTCTCACTAGATATGCAGATGTTAGTTATGCAGATGTGGGTTTGTGCGTCTTTAAAGAATTACTCAACTTGGTTCCTCTTTGTGCGTCTTTAGAGAAATACTCAACTTGGTCCCTCTTTGTGTGTCTTTAGAGAAATACTCGATTTGGTTCCTCTTTGTGCGTCTTTAGAGAAATACTCAACTTGGTCCCTCTTTGTGTGTCTTTAGAGAAATACTCGATTTGGTCCCTCTTTGTGCGTCTTTAAAGAAATGCTCAACTTGGTTCCTCTTTGTGCGTCTTTAAAGAAATGCTCAACTTGGTCCCTCTCTGTTCGTCTTTAAAGAAATACTCAACTTGGTCCCTCGTTGTTCGTCTTTAAAGAAATACTCAACTTGGTCCCTCGTTGTCCGTCTTTAAAGAAATACTCAACTTGGTTCCTCTTTGTCCGTCTTTAAAGAAATACTCAACTTGGTTCCTCTTTGGGTTGCTCTTTAGTAGGGGCCTGTCGTAAATGCCAAAGTCAAGAGGCAGACATACCAGGTCTATACTACATT
This sequence comes from Actinia equina, assembly GCA_011057435.1. NCBI lineage: Eukaryota > Metazoa > Cnidaria > Anthozoa > Actiniaria > Actiniidae > Actinia > Actinia equina. The sequence continues at coordinate 9,156 of WHPX01001246.1, read as the reverse complement.
TCTGCGGTTCCTTTTCAAAGTCTACATCCAAATTTAATCAATGGAGATCAAACTAAGGCTTTGTTCAACGTCAGTGATAACCGATCTTAAGAGGTATCTTCAATCTAATCGGGCTTTATTTGCTTTCTGCAGTTTTCCGTTATTGGAGCAATTTATAGATCGTGAAATGTTTGCCATCAATGGGTGACTTTCGGAAGTTCAGTCCCACTTGAACCAAGTAGGTCAAATAGTCTTTTCTTGAATTCATTACATGGATCAACATCGTTTAAGGTGACTGCCTACTTTTGAGCGTTCGGTTTGAGCCCACGATGTGCGCGCGCTCAAAAACCTCTGAAAAATCTACAAGATTTTATTGAAGAACCACACGCGTTTTGAGCTTCAACAGGGCAAAACCATCAAATTTTGCAAGGAACTCTCTATTTTTTAATAGCTCATTTGAAAAAACTCCTAAAACTCTAGGTTATATCAACATTTTAGAAAAAGTCAATTTTTCTAACACATGAAAAAATAGAATTTTGTAGGGATTTTCGTTCGAATTTTTTAAGAGCACCGAAACTACAAAACATGACAAATCATGTATTATATAAGTCATGTATGACAATACATGTATTATTGTAGAATGATTGAGTAGCCGTCATTCGTGCAATCATAGAGTCTGCAAATAACTATTATCTTATGAGTCTTTTTTAAATAATATAATCATTTTTGGGGCGCAATTTTTGCTCCAAATGCTCGCGCGTAGGCTTCCATTGAATGCTGATTATCTTGAAAACGAGCTCGGGACACCCAATTTTTCTTTCCAGATTTGGAATCAGCATTAAATTGCAATTCGAAAATCGAAATTTTTAAAAAAGTTTAAATTTTTTTTCAAAAGTAGGCAGTCACCTTAAGCACCGACTGAAGAAATAGAAAACGCGCGCGCGTGTTGTGTGCAGTCATAAAGCACGCGGGGGTTGGTTGTGTTAGGAGAAACACGACGCGTAGCGGAGTGCTTCTGGACACTCCTCGAGTTTTCTGCCAATCCCCAAGTGCTTTATAATTGCGCACAGCACAGCAAGTAAATTAAAAAAAAAAATGAAATAAAAATTACAACAGTTATTTTTGATAGAAAAGACGCTACGGAAAGTGCATGCGCTCCAAGCCAATCAGACAGCGACATTCATAACAGTTATTTTATAATGTCAGTTATCGAACGGCGATAGACAAATATCCTGATGATGTCCTGATATATATTCACTTTATGGTCCGTCGTCAACCTCACTTCTATTCCGGCGGTCATGATGCTTTTAGTATTGACCATATCTGATATGTATGTTTACACCAATTTTAAAAGTCGTTGTCGAGTTCAAAAAAGTTCAAACATTGAAGCTAAGTGCGAAGGATGTTCTGGGTAGACAATTAAGAACAGGTCTCTGAATCAAACAAAGTTGAAAATACTTTTTAACCCCCGTTAAATAATGGGGTTCTTATATAGCGTATTTTCACATTGTCCCCATGCGCTTTACATTGCAGTTGAGGTCTTTACAAGCTGCATATTAACTTGCTTTGATGAGCAGGTAGCCTGGGGGTGCCAGGAAAACTCCCCCTTTTTTTGGGTCCACAAATATATTGTTGCCATGAAAACGGCAAACTTAAAATGTTTTGCTTTATTTCCACTTACTACACAAAAAGTATTTTAAAAACAGTAAGGCGTTTAGTTTAAAAAAATTCATTCTCATGTAATCTAATTAGATATTGTCACGATATGTGTCATGATGAAGTCACTGTAAAAATAGGGCGTCGATGTTTCTTTTCTTGCAGCCATAGTAACGTATCTGACCGCTTTGATCTTTGTACAGCAGGCTCGCACACACTATTTGAGGCTTTACAAACAACATTCAGTGTTTTTTGAACGTTTTTCTCAGATTTTCTTTTTCTTGCATGCATTAAGAGGACAGTATGGGCTATTGGTTCATCACGTTTACTGTCGACGTCATTACAGTGCTTACTGGTAAACAGGCACAAATCTTGTAAGGCATCCTGAAGATCGTCCGCCAACTAAATAAGTAGATAACGTATCATTAAAAAACATCCTTTAAGAATTGTTATACTTTCTAGTCACGGGATGGTTTGTTGGCGAGAAAATTACTGTACCAGAAAATATGATTATCTATGTTGGTTAGGAAAAATTATAGTTCTATAGTGAATGTAGAAATGTGAGATCCAAGCTTTCGGTCTAATTAGTCCATCTTGAATAAATATGATAAATCTTAAATTTAATCCAAATTACTAGCTTCCCTTACCTGTTCCCTTGGTTAATATTAGAGACTCTCTCTAGCTACAAGAGGCTTGGCACTGATTTTCAAAAATCACGATTGATTCGTCGTGATGAAGAAGACTGAAGAAGAAGAAGGAGGTAAGTAAAGTAGTAGTAGAGGAAGAAGAAGAAAGAAGAAGAAGAAGAAGAAGAAGAAGAAGAAGAAGAAGAAGAAGAAGAAGAAGAAGAAGACGAAGGAGATAAGTAAAGTAGTAGTAGAAGAAGAAGAAGAAGAAAGAAGAAGAAGAAGAAGAAGAAGAAGAAGAAGAAGAAGAAGAAGAAGAAGAAAAAGAAGAAGAAGAAGAAGAAGAAGAAGAAGAAGAAGAAGAAGAAGAAGAAGAAGGAGAAGAGAGAAGAAGAAGAAGAGAAGACGAAGAAGGAGGAAGAAGGAGAAGAGGAAGAAGAAGAAGAAAGGAGACTGAGCCTAGTGTTTTATAATTAATTTGCGAATGATCATGAGGTAAAAGATGTAACCGATAATATTCGAACATCTAAACATACCATCTTTATCAAAATAACAGAAAAAGACTATTGCCATCCATATAAAAAATGTTCATTGTAAATGAGATGTTTCTTACTACCTTGACTGTTCTCTTCCTTCTTCGACCAACCTTACCAACGCCTATATGGAAAGCGTCAGCACAAACCATTGATAAAATGAAAATGAATGCAGCAAGATGAATGAGTTTTCCCATGTTGAATTAGTATCCAAAAGAGGTCACCTTAATAATGTTTTAGTGTCTTGGAGGTTCTGCTGGTGATCTTTTCTTAAACTATTTCTTGCTGGTCAAAGGAGAGGTCTTTTTTGGTGTCTCACCATCTGATCCACTTCCTTTTATTTACTTCAAACACAAAACCCAAAATAGATTCCACGTAAGGAGAGCCTATTACCATGGATCTATTTGGATAAAAACAAAATAAAGCCATGCCCTTCGGTGTCGATATCTGTACTGTTAGTATTTTTATGCGATAAATTTAGCCAATAGGAGGATCTTCTCTTAATGACGTATTTCTTTGTCTTTAATAGCACCTAGGGGCGAGCCCTCATTCTTGTCCACTCGGCATAGCAAAGTGCAACCTTAAATAGATTTGCGAATGCGTAACACTCTGTGTTGCCATGGTGAGCCATTGTTTTGACCTCTAGAGGAAGAGGTATCGTATGTTGTATAAGGTGATTAGCTCGTAATCAGGTTTCCGCTCAAAAATTCCCATTTGTCGTAAAACGTTCAACATTTCTACAAATAGAAACCAGGAACCATGTACTCGAGATGAATGACGTAAAGAAGTAAAATATATAGATCTTACTGAGTTAAAATAGGAAATTATACTAAGCTATCAATGAAGTCTGGCATCACTAGGTCCTTAGTTAACGGTCACGTGTCTGCACTGGAAAACAAAATTTTCGTTTTCATTTTATCTTGTGATTCTTTTTTAGCTGATGTGTAACCAGTGTGTCAAGAAATGCAGTTTTATTGCGATCAAAATGGGAATCAAAATGTTCTGCCGTCTTGAAGTTTGAAAACTGTAATTTTAAAAATTTCAGTAGGGATCGAAGATAATAAAGGAATAAGAGAGGGAACCAATTGCCAAATTATAAACATAGTCATGATGACAAAAATAAGCGGAAGGTGGATCTTTTGTGCATACTTGAGTGGAGTGATGCAACGTAAACGAGTCAGTAGCAAAGAAATCGGATCTTATGTTAAATATGTATGAATATCTGGACTGTAAAACAAATAAAAAATCTGTGTTAAAAAAAGAGAGAAAGAAGATTGAAAAACAACGAAGCCAAATGAAAGTTCGAGCTTTTTAAAAAGCCATCTCGTTCTCAAACAATATTCTTTTTTTTTTTTTTTGCCTAATGATTTTACTTTCAAGTACTATTCGTCATAGATGGCCATATGTACAAAAATAGAGATATTTTATTTCCTTTCTCCAAGCGGAACATAGTCAATGGAGGCACCCAATATCAGTGACGGTCTTTTTACGTCTTTTCACATGCCCTGATGCACCCACCAATCAAGATGCGCGTACTTATAAGATGTTATTGATAAGAAACAATATCTTCCTAATAGCTACTATAGCAAATGACTCATTATACATATATTTATGTAGCTTGTAAAAACAAATATTAAACTATAAAGGAAAAAAATTCCAATACTTCTTTAATTCTTTCCTTTTTCAAATTCTCACTGTTTCCGGCGGAGAAGTGATGTAGCTGTTTTGTTTAAGACGTATCTAAGGATTGTATTACAGGTGTAAAAACATCTGACCTCAGTGGAATGGTACGCGTGATAGTCGTAGTACGGGGTTAATAATTAACTTTAGTAGATATCTTACATTAAAATTCGGTGTTGGCAAAGTTTACTCAGGACGTACTAGAGGAAAGCTTTAGAGGAAAGTATGATACTAAATGGAACTCTTTGAACTTAAAGCAAAAATAGACGAATTGAAAAGTAAACTAACACCGATAAAGAAACCAGATTAAAAACCGATATGTAGATGATTTTTTACGTCAGCCATGATGTAGTTCAAGAAAAAAGGAATTTTTTTTGGCTGACAAGATATTTTATAATCGTGAGTGTTCCCAGAAAAAAAATAACAAAGACACTTTTCGGGTTCGATTTTGAGAGTTTACTACAAGGTGTTTAAATTCTTTATATGTTTAAAAAGGTAAGAAGCTGAAAGTGTTCTATTAGGTGCGGCGGAACCGAGGGGCCACGTGCCTCCTCCTGTTCAGACGACAATCAACCACTTAATCATGTGTTTAGTAAGAATGTCTATATGAAGGGTTAGCCCTTGAGTATTATTGTTCTGTTACCCAAAATAGCCGTGAATGACGTCAAAGTACACATTATGGATGTTAAAACATCTCAACCTTATATTGTGTCACTAGTTAACATTATCAAGAGAGAAGCAGTTATTCGAAGATGATGAAACTTAGTGAGAAACCCTGAGCACTGATAGTTTAAGACTGTCAAGCCTCCCCTCCCCTCCCCTCGGCGGTATTTTGGGTCAAGCATTGCAAATGAATGACCCTATTCCCTGGCTACCCCTTTATTATCTCTATTACACTTAGAAAATACAAAAGTTATAGAAAGCTCTGCAGAGACAAGTCGCATATAGTTATGACAGTGAAGTAAAGCCTAATGACAAAGAGTCTAACCCTGAACAGGGTATCAACAGATATAATCCACGCACCGAACTATTTATATTTGCGTTCAGTTAAGTAAGCTTCTGGACTTGGAAGTATTGATTAGGTTATCTAAAGCTTTCTATCTGTAAAAAAGACTCTTGCAATTTCACCTACATATGCATGCGAGTGCATTAAATCTAATATAAACATCGCCATATATCCAGCAGATTGGAACACTTAATCTCAATATTTAGGCAAATTTACCTTTTTTTCTCGTCAATGTGTCGCTGCTGCTGAATCTTCAATACCAGACTGAGTGATTGGTGCAGTAAAGCCATAAATATTTGTAGATATCTGATATTCAACATTGCATTATGGAAAGTTCATTTTAAAACGATGCAGAATATGCAAATTGGGTTTATTGACGCATGACTCAATGAATTAATAACACTGACCACCGAAACAGCAATAACTGGACAGATTCAAAAAGGGTTTTCTGCCATAGGAATAAACATAAATTTCACCAATGCCTTGAAACAACTTTTGGGCAGATGTAAAACTTCAGAGTATGGCCGGCAAACTCGCAGATTGCATTGGAATTTAGTATATTGGATTTGAACACTCACATTATCCCATCCCATCCCATCTCATCCCCTACCCTGCCCGCCCTCAGAATGCATACTGCAAAAACTCATCACTATCACTACTATGAGCCATTTATTTACAACGTTTTCATCGGCTTAGGTGATATTTATTAACATACATACATTACAGTTAACTTTAAGCCAAGTCGATCAGTGAAGCTTTTCTTTTTTAAGTTATACAATTTCTTTTCTGGTGAGAGAACCAGAGTCGCCACTGTACATGCCATCGCTCTATCCCTAAGCATCTGATAAAGTCCTCTTGTGAGTATCATCTACCGGTGCTGAACACAGTTCACTTGCTGTTCGGCAAAAAGACGACAACGATCGTCGATCGATCTAGAAAGAATACAACCTATGTTTTTCCACTATGTTCGTACTATAAGATTTTATGGTACAATTAAGTATAAAGTGAACGAATGTGATAGTGGAGGGTGTGATACAGGAATTGTGATCACGTGATTACTCTAATTCTTAAATCAAATACAGTTTTTGGTTAGCTCTCTTTCAAACAAACCTTTCCAATAGAATTCTAACTAAGTTACTTGTTCATTATTCTACTCATTCTACCACCCATTGCCTTTTGTATATAACTTGAAAGTCTAGGACTACAAAAACTTATGATTGAAAATCATGATCAAGTATATTTATTACAAATATATTTGTAATTAATTAAAAATACTTTTGGAAGTGTTTAAATGTTCATAGAATTGTTTATCTATGTATCAAAAACTCCGAAACTTGGTCAATAAGCTTGTTATATGTTTTTTAAAATGAAACTAGAATTTAATTTTTACCCTCGTTCACTGTCCCGTGCTCGATACATATCATAGTCTATTGAGGAATACCTACATTTTCAGCTTGGAATCGTTTGATGACGTTCCCTGCTCCAGCTGTAAAGCAGTGACCTTGTTGAGCAAGCAGTACAGAACCCATAACCACTAGAAAAACTGTTAATGCTTTGAAGTCCATTTTAAAACAACGAAAGCTACGATTTGGCGCTGTTTACACTGACTTGTATTAAAACAGTTCAAAGCTGGGGAATAGCCAGTCGGAATTGAACTCACTTTTATACACCTTTTGGTAATAAAATGTCCAAGCAATAATATTTATAATTCCATTAAGTTGCGCTTGTAATGTCTGATATCGTGAAGAAAAAGCTCAAGCAAAGATTTCTAAATATTTAGAGTACAATTTTGCTGAACTTTTTTACAAGGTCATTAAATAATTCCGCTAAATTACAAAATTTATTGTACTAATATTGCAAGAGAAAGGTTTTTTGTTGGCTAATAATATGGTTCATATCTTGTAATTCCCTAAAAATTAAAGTCATTATACTAGGGACGGACCCAGGGGGTGTCCTGCGGTGCTCCTGACACCCCCTAACACCGTTATTACTCTACGCGTCTTTGAAGCAATGCTTAATATTTCTATATCCATTTTTTTCATTTGGACACCCGTAATAAATTCCAGGATCCTAACAAATTTCTGGATTCCAGGATTGATTACATCGATCTCTTTAGTTTTTGCAAGAAATCCCACTTTGTACATCGGGGTCTGAGGTTTGAGAGAGGGTTTGGTCGTTAAATTTGAAAACACATCTGAGTTTTTGATCAGATTTGGGGTTATGCTTCATTATCCTACGGGAAGAAATTCTGCAGTACTTAAAAAATGAAGGCGCCAGGGTTTAGTTGTTCAGAGCCTGATAAGTACTAATCCAGTTTTGATAACAAAGACAAACTAATCTTCTTACAAGATTCGGGCCAGAGTTAGCAAATTTAAACTGATAGCTCAGGTAGATGATAAGTAGAATTATAAATCGAGCAAGCACTCATTTCGACCAATCAGGCTGAGTCAACACTTGTAATAACGTTAACGAGTCCCTGTATTGAGGGTGAGGCACGCGCGTTTTGACGTCAGTTTTCCCGCCAAATCCAAGGGGAAGTCAACCAGTATGATGCATGGAGAGTGTCATTGCATTTAGTCGCAAAGGTCTTTTCTGTTAATCTATAATTTCTAAGAAAAAAATCGAGTTTTCTTGTTAAGAATATTAAGTAAAATGAGCATTCAAAAAAATGGATGTTTTGACAACAAAAGATACAAATAAATGTTTTTGCTATAAAAATGTTTTTTCCCTTTGCCCGGATGAAAAGTAATCCAACATGGCGGATGTCGAAAAATTACTCCCCGTAAATTAGGAGCCATGGTCAGTATGGCTCTTTGAAATCTGGGCTAAACCTAGGATAGTCGGAAACAATATCAATAAAAGTCGTCATACTTCCTAACTCTAACTCTGATAAACTGATTTTCTCCTGGAGTCATTATTTAAAAATAAATTTGAAAAATATATAGGTGAAGATAAGCACACCAATAAACACAACAACCCTAGGAAAGACCCTTGAATAAATCTTAAACATCAAATGTAACTCTTGATTTACTTGAGAAATTTCATTTTGATTGCTCTAATAAAAACTGTATTTATGATTTTGAAAAATCATTATGAATTAGACGAGTATTCTATCAGAGGTCAAAATCCGTGATCAAGGTGCATGGTTTTGGTTTTCCTTAACCGCTTATGATCGGAAAGAGTTAATCAGATTACTCAAATTGTGTAGGAAATCCCCAGTCAAAAATGGTTTATTTTACATCTACAAAGGATTTACTCCAAGCAATCAATACTCTTAGAAGCTCAAATAAATCGTCTTTAAAAACTCACAACTTCTTAGAAAAAGTAAAACTTCGCCTCTTTAAGATCAAGGAAAATGGAACTAAGAAACTCTATTTGTGGTCTTCCTTCTTTAGCTTCGTTGATATGGTTAATGTGGAGGGACTGACTGTAGGCTTGGTGAATTGGAAGGAAAAGAAGTTCTCTCCTCTCGTAATTATCAGTAATCAATTAGTACAAATGCTTGATTAATTGCGCTTTTATGAGTTATACAGATGCGGCGCCTGCCGCCAAGACTCCGGCCTCCTTGGCCCTCGCGTGTCGTCCCTGTTGTCAGTCCGTCCTCACCATGTCCTCTTTTATCCTCGTTTCTGCTTCCTCCCCCCTCTCCGCCCTGTCCCGACATCTTCGTTGATTT